>CM037872.1:9636790-9798736 GCA_021292105.1 Anadara kagoshimensis
GTGTTAAACTTTTGACAGGCCTGTATAAGCTGTATGTATAGATTAAGGGGGTACAAACTATGTGTAGGTGGTAATGTAAATGTGAAGTTTAATTTGACCTTCTCAAAAATGTTTCCCAAAATCATAAATAATAACCAGAGAGAAAGAGGGAGTGTTGAAATATCACAAAAACTTCCCTTAACAAAAAATATTATTCAAGATACAGGTAACTCAAAAATCATTCCCAGAGCGATCAATAACAGAGAGAGAGAGAGAAAGGGTGAGAGAGAGAATGTTAGAATGTCACAAAAATTTTCCTTACAATTTTTAAAAAAAAATACTTGTAACTCAATATGCTTCCTAAACTGATAAATAACAGAGAGAGAGAGAGAGAGAGAGAGAGAGGGAATTAAAAACTTATTTATAGAACTTTATTATTAATTTCCATGAATTTATTGCATGTTAAACAACATTTAAAAAATTGTCTACAAATAGTAAGTGAAAGAAATAACATATTTAGATTGTCACCACTATTTATCCAACTTGTCCTTACTTTATACTGTTAAAATGGAGAGAGAGAGAGAGAGAGAGAGAGAGAGAGAAAATTTAAAAAAAAACTTTATTTATAGAGCTTCATTATTAATTTTCATGTATTCATTGCATGTTTAACAGCATTTTAAAAAAATATTTTCACATTAATAAAAGATTTATCTAACTTGCACCCACTTTACACTGATATAATGGATAGAGAGAGAGAGAGAGAGAGAATTTAAAAAAAACTTTATTTATAGAACTTCATTATTAATTTTCAAGTATTCATTGCATGTTAAACAACATTTAAACCTTTTGTTATAAAAGCCTACAGAAAGATCAATGTGTACAATGGCCCACAATACAAGAACTAAATATTATGTGTTCAAAATTTGTGTAAATACACAGTTTAATCATTTGAGTATAATACAATATTATATATAGGTCAGCAAATTTGACAGTTTAAAATTTCATAATTTTGGCTACTTGGCCACTAATTTACACATTTACAAGGCCTCTGGCTCTAGTTTCGTGATAGTTCATTAACTCACGATAGTTGATTAACTCGAGATAGTCCATTAAATGAGATTTTTCTTAACTTAAATCTAATCTCTTTTGACAATCTCTTTTTTTCATAATACAAATAAAAACTTTCAACAAAATTTAGACTATAGATGTAATAAGCTTAAAGTGATCAGCAAAATTACACCTGACAAGCATGAATATCTCGAAAACTTGGGTAACAAAATTATTCATATTTCAAATTTGCCAGATTTAAGTTCAGGTAAATTCTAGTTAAGAAATGATTGTGAACCTTGGGCCTCGCCCAATTCACGTAAGAATTAGAGACACCCCTGAAAATACCTATGTGTAAGGTCAGCTGCCAGGTTAATATAGTCACACAAAATACCTATGTGTAAGGTCACCTGCAAGTTAAACTGGTCACATTAAATACCTGTTTTAAGTTTTAAGTTTGTATCAATATTATTTAATCAATTAATTGCTAAAAACAAGTTTTTACTGTTTACTGATTTACAATGCATTACCTGCCATATAATCACTTATATAGGTAAACAAAATTGACCTGTCCATTTGACCTTTCAATAGGTATATTCATATAGGAGGGTCCACCCAATACATAGGTAGCATTAGGATTCGCAGTTAATACATATACACACTAAACATGATTAGTGTTCACATCATATAGGCGAAATATACACGCATAATCTCTATTATTTAAATTTACTGCCGTCCATAATGAATATTTTAATCAAAGGTCAAGCCAATAGGTCAATGTTGTTCATGTATACAAAATCAATTGATTACCGGTACTTAAAAATGAGGAAAAAGTCAATACATGTACTAATATTTACAGTGTTCAATCTAGAGGCTGTGTTTTCATTCCTGGTAGTCGAAATTACCACTGACTACTGATTTCCGAGAAGAGTTGAATTGAGTAATGGTGTTTAACATCCCAGTCAAGAATATTTCACTTATATCGAGACATCCCCATCTATAGACGAAGGTGCAGAAATTTTGCCTGTGCATTGTGCTGATAGAATAATAAAGTAGGATTTTTTATCGTGCCACGCCTACCTTGACACAGGATCTCATTTATTCTAAGTTCCCATCTGAAAGAACCGTGACTTTCATTTCCTAATGCCAAGCGGGGTTTGAACCCTTGACCTTCTTAGAAGTGAGCACTCTACCAGCTGAGTTATCACAGTGGTTGATTCCTAAATAAATCCCTGGGTATCCCGACAAATCAAATTTCTAGATTGAAAACAGCAAATTCACTGTACCTTAGAAATTGCAAAATGTTTTTTTTTTTTTAAAAAAAAAAAAAAAAAAGCACCAAATAAATATATTCATAAAATTTGAATTTAAAAAAAAATAATTTTTTTTAATGCATTTAACTTATCATTTATAGTCAGGGACCATGGGACCAGTTATTCCTAGTTATGTAAAATGACCCCCATTGTAAAGACCTTAGTAGGCCACATTCAATAACAGATTACATGAATGCAAAAAATTTTTAAGTTATGGTGTTTTAGAGGGAAACTTTTGAAAATTGCTCACCTCTGAAATATTCTAGATTAAACACTGGTTTTAAACAAAAAAATTAATTTTTTTATTTTTAATATAACCAGTACATGAAAATTTATACTGTGCGGTTTTAGAGGAAAACTTTTGAAAAAGGCCCCCTTTCAGAAAAATCCTATATTGAACACTGGATTTAAATTCTACTTAAAAAAGAAATTATTAATTCTATATTGCCATTAATGATTTAAAAATGATAATCCTGGGATTTTTATTCAAGGGTTTAGCTTTAAGATCCAACGATATTTAACTATTAAGTAAGAGTGACTGATTCACAAATTTAAAATACCTCCTCAAGAGCACTTCAATGATACTGTGACATTACCAGGTATATAAAGTGAAAATATAACATTTAAAATGAATATGACCTACAAACTATGCCATTTATTTTGTTACGACATCTATATGTACCCAAAACCCACATCCACCTTATCCCACCCATTAAATTTCATGTAATTTTTTAATTGGTTTGTTTCCATAATTTTTATAGACTTTTTTCAGACAAAATTAAAATTTAAGTGCAAAGCACAAAATAACAATTTCCATCACCTGTATATAAAGATCACCTGTCTATACAGAACAGTGATTTTGGTCATAAGTTAATTGGAGAAGGATACCAATAGAAGCTCTTTTCTTCATCTGTTATTGCTAAGTCGTAAGTGGAAGGTCATGCGTTCAAGCCCCAACCGGGTCTGACCCAAGACTTGAAAGTGGGTTGTGACTGTTCTTTTGCAAAGCACTCAGCATTACGAAATGAAAGTCACAGTTCTTTTGGATGAGAACTTAAAATAAACAAGGTCCTGTGTCACGATGGGCTTGGCACGCTAAAGAACCCTGCTGTATAATGCCATCAGCACAATGCACAGCCACAATTTCTGCATCTTCACCTATAGCTGGCGACATCTGGATACAAGTGAAATATTCTTGAGTGGGACCTTAAACACAATCACTAAACTCAACTCAACTCTTATTGCTTAGTATTACACACAGTCTCCATTAACCACATCCCCATCTGAGACCTTATATATGGACAAGGATGTAGTACTTTTGTCCATTTTGTGTCACCAGGTTAACTCCCTCAACTACATTTAAGTCTGCAGTAACCACACCCCCGTCTTAGGCCTCATATATGGACAAGGATGTAGCACTTTTGCCTATTATGTGTCATCAGATCAACTCCCTCAACAAAATTTGAGTCTGCAGTAACCACACCCCCATCTTAGGCCTATACATGTATAAGGGATGTAGCACCTTTGCCCATTATGAGCCACCAGATCAACTCTCTTTACTAAATCTAAGACTGCACTAACCACACCCCAATCTGGGGCCACATATATGGACAAAGATGTACCACTCTGCCCATTTTGTGCCACCAGATTAACTCCCTCAACTTAATTTAAGTCTGCAGTAAACCCACCCCTATCTGAGGCCACATTTTTGCCGATTATGTGCCACCAGATTAACTCTCAACTAAAATTGAGTCTGTAACCACACCCCCATCTTAAAGTCTCATATATGGACCCAGATGTTTTGCCGATTCTGAAATAACCACACCCCCATCTTTAGCCTCAAATATGGACACGGATGTTAGGTGTTTTTGCCCATTTTGTGCCCCAATTAAAATTAAAGTTGCTATCAGGAATTAACAACTTAGTCTGCAGTAAAATCAATATAGTAACAATGGTATCCAGCATAATATTCCTATTTGTTTTGACAACTGTCCGCATGAATACAAATATCCGTTGTTTAATTTCTTGCAGATGACGTAAATACTCATTTACCTGAGCATATATATATATATATATATATATATATATTATATAATAATATCATAACTTAACACAATTTACCTGTACTTACCTGAAATTATTATTATAATTTAATGGGTAATAGAAACTGCGGAGATACTGTGCATCAAAGATTTTAAAAAATATAAAATAAAATGAAATGCATAAATGTTTTATACCCCAGTAAAAGGTCTTTCACTTACATCAATGCAGTCAGTTTGTGTATAGTAGAGAAAACTTGAGTACCCAGAGAAAAATCACCAACTTTTGGCATTGTGGAAAGCAAATTGATAAAATGTCTCAAATTAGGATCCAGTAAAGATTCATTCACTTACATCAAGGCAGTCAGTTTGGGTATAGTAGAGAAAACTTGAGTACCCAGAGAAAAATCACCATTTTTTTTGGCATTTTCGCAAGCTAATTGATAAACTTTCTAGCATTAGGATCCAGTAAAGATTCTTTCACCTACATCAAGGCAGTCATGTTGGGTATAGCGGAGAAAACTTGAGTACCCCTAGAAAATCACCAACTTTTGGCATTTTGGAAAGTGAATAGATAAACTTACATTAGGATCCAGTAAAGATTCTTCCACTTACATCAAGGCAGTCAGTTTGGGTTTAGTAGAGAAAAACTTGAGTACCCAGAGAAAAATCACCATTTCTTGGCATTTTGGCAAGCTAATTGATAAACTTTCTAACATTAGGATCCAGTAAAGATTCATTCACTTACATCAAGGCAGTCAGTTTGGGTATAGTAGAGAAAACATGAGTATCCGGAGAAAATCACCAACTTTTGGCATTTTGGCAAGCGAATTGATAAACTTTCTAACATAAGGAGCCAGTAAAGATTCTTTCACTTACATCAAGGCAGTCAGTTTGGGTATAGTAGAGAAAACATGAGTACCCGGAGAAAATCACCCACTTTTGGCATTTTGGCAAGCGAATTGATAAACTTTCTAACATTAGGAGCCAGTAAAGAGTCTTTCACGTACATCAATGCAGTCAGTTTAGGTATAGTAGAGAAAACTTGAGTACCCCTAGAAAATCACCCGTTTTTGGCATTTTGGCAAGCGAATTAATAAACTTTCTAACATTAGGATCTGTCCAGAGTTGGATTCCAACCTATGTGGTGAGAGGTGCTGTGATCTGTAAATACAGGGGTGGGGTGGGGGTTTGGTGGATGTTAGGTGGGTTTTTTTTTTTTTGGGGGGGGGGGGGTAGTGTTCTGTGAACAACTTGTTAAATATACATTGTTTAATAACCCATGCCTGCACTCTTAAGTCTAATCTGTCACACCTCTGTGAATCCTCAGATATTAAATTTATACATGTAAAGTTTACATTGTAAACATGTATATACCGGTATGTATGTATGTATTTTCCAAATTGAAAAGAAATCTTACGTCATAAATAAGATGTAATTACATTGAAATTTCAATAAAACTTAAAAATGGGCTACCGGTATATTTAGCAATGAATATAAGATTTATGGAATATTTTTTTTAAGACATAAAAATATTGTATTACAAAAAATGTAAAAAGAAAACGAATCTCATAATCAAATTCAAATTTCCACAAAAGCACAAATAATGTACCTGGCCCTAGTTTCACAACTTTTTCTTGACTAAAAAAATTCCTTAACTTAAATTTATCAAATTTTGACAATCTTTTTTTTTTTTTTTTTGAATGACGAAAAAAAACATTGACAGCACTAAAGCCAGATATTATAAGCTTAAAGCGACCGTCAAAATGACCCTTAATTTACTTTCTGAATAACTTAACAATTAAATGAATTTTATAAAGATTTTAAATTTCGTCAGATTTAAATTAAGGAACATATCAGTTACGGAATGATTGTGAAACCGGGGCCAGAAACTCATTTCATAATCATTCCTTAATTCCTTAATTAATTAAAAAAGTTTCTTAACTTAAATCTCAATGTAGATTAAGATACAAGTAAAACCTTGATTCATCACCATCATTTGTTTCAGTCAAATGTCGGCATTGAATGGGGTGGGGTTGGGTGGGGGTGATAACTTAAGGGAGGCTTATAAAGAACCAGAACTGTCAGTAAGCATTGAGGATAGTCCCTGAAAAAGTTTGGCATTGTATGGGGTGGGGTGGGTGGGGGTGGTGGTGTGGTGTGGTGGGGCTTGTGGTAGTGATAACTTATAAATGTCCCTGAAAAAAGTTTAGCATTGTATGGGGTGGGGTGGGCGGGGGTGGTGGTGTGATGGGGCTTGTGGTAGTGATAACTTATAAATGTCCCTGAAAAAGTTTGGCATTGTATGGGGTGGGGTGTGCGGGGGTGGTGGTGTGGTGGGGCTTGTGGTAGTGATAACTTATAAATGTCCCTGAAAAGGTTTGGCATTGTATGGGGTTGGGTGGGGTGGGATGTGTGGTGGTGATATATTACTTGAGGGAGGTGTATAAAGAACCAAAACTGTCAGTAGAAATTGACGAATGTCCCTGAAAAAGTTTGGCATTGTTTTGGGTGGGGTGGGTGGGGTTGTGGTGTGGTGGGGCTTGTGGTGGTGATAACTCGAGAGAGTCTTATAAAGTACCAGAACTGTCAGTTAGCATTGATGAATGTCCCAGAAAAAGTTTGGCATTGTATGGGGTAGGGTGTGGGTGGGATGGGGGTGGGGTTGGGTGTGTGGTGGTGATAACTCGAGAGAGTCTTATAAAGTACCAGAACTGTCAGTTAGCATTGATGAATGTCCCCGAAAAAGTTAGTTTGAATAAGGACGGAAAGAGTGTGACAGTTATTGTTGTTGTATCTAATGCAATAAGGAAACCAGTAATTGAATTATTGAAATTTTATCCATAAAATTAAAATACTGAACTTTTTCAGTACTGTATTTGTAAGCATAAAATTAAATACTGAACTTTTTCAGTACTGTATTTGTAAGTTATAACTTAACTTAAAGACCAAAATGTATCAACAAAAGTGGTTTTTTTTTTTCTTTCTTTAATTTTAGGGAAAATATAAAACTTTTAGAAAAATTTATTTTTTCAAGAAAAAAGCACTATTTTACTTGAAAAACACTCAGCTTTAGCAGTATGTTTTTTGAATTTGATTTCCAGTCTGTAATGATAAATGGGCAGACATGACCGAGTGGTACCGTCACTAGTTTTCGAAGTTAAGGGTTGTGGGTTCAAACCTCACTCAGGACTTGAAAATTTTCTGAGATGATTTCTATCTCATGTCCATACTAGAGTTGTAAAAAGCTCGTTATTCAGTACCGTAGTCTTTCGGATGAGACTTAAAACAGAGGTCCCATGTTTTCAGTGCACCTCTGTAGAGTTAAAAAAAGAGTATGCCACCTGTGGCCGCTACAGAGGACACTTACAATTAGAAACAATTAAAACATACACAATTCTGCCTGCTAAATTCGAATGTATTCTCAGTCGTCTTGTAAGGCAGTGAAATATGGAAAAATGACAAAAACTGAAGACACAATGGTAGACACTTTCCTCCACAAATTTCTCAGAAGAATTTTAAAAATCTACTGGCCACAGAAAGTATCAAATGAAGAAGTAAGAACTGGAGCAGAAAAGATCAGCACCACAATCAAAAGAAGAAGGTGGGAATTACTGGGCCATGTTTTGAGATAAGAAAACAACAGTTACGCAAAACTGGCACTTACTTGGACACCAGAGGGGAAAAGGAAAAGAGAACGACCCAAAGAGACTTACTTGGAGAAGAACCAATGAAAGAGATGGGATACAATTCATTGACTGAGGCAACAAAAGTAGCAACAGACAGAGGAAAATGGGGAGTACTTGTAAACGGCCTGATTCTCCTCGGGCAGAGACTGAAATAATGCAAATTAATGAATGAAAATGAAACATACCGACCGACATAAACAATTTCAAATATACATTTACATGTACATGTAACCAGTTTAAACAGGTATAATAAAATTTTGGATGGCAGTGTATAAGATTCGAGGTTGTGCTTTTAATCAAGCAATAAAACTAAACTTTATGACTAAAATTATAGCGGTAATAAATCTTATAAAACTGTAGTAATCCTCAAAATTTTACTATGAAGTAGAGTATAGTACAACAATAAAACTGAAAAACTAAAAATCCATTAGACTTCCTGGACTTTAGATTATCCTGGAGTTTAAATCCTCCATACATAAAATCCGACCACTGCCCTAGCTCAGTTGGTAAAGTACTCGCTCCTTAAGTTGGAGGTTGTGGGTTCGAACCCAGACCGGGTCTGACCTAAAACTTTAAAAGTGGGTAGTGCCTGTTCTTTCGCCAAGCACCCAGCATTACGAAATGAAAGCCACAGTTCTTTAGTTCTTTCGGATGGGAACTTAAAATAAATAAGGTCCTGTGTCACAGTGGCACAATAAAGAACCCTAGTGTATAAAATGCCATCAGCGCAACGCACAGGCAAAATTTCTGCACCTCCGCCTATAGCTGGCGAAGTGAAATATTCTTGACTGGGATGTTAAACACCATTACTCAACTCGGTCAACTCTGCACTTTCATCTATAGATGCGACATCTCAATATAAGTAAAGTATTCTTGACTGAGACGTTAAACTCCATTACTAAGCTCAACTCAACTGGAGGTTAATTTTACGATGGACTAACATCCCATCCTAGGGGAGTATTGTACTCTTAGTGCTTTTACGTCACTGAACCTGGGATATGCATATGCAGGACACAGGACAGAAGAGAAAAAACTCAATATTTTATTCATTAAATTTTGAAAGAAAGTTCATAAACTAGTTAGTAGTTATTCAGAAGCTTCTTACGGTAATACACATAATCGATAATAAATAAACATTTATAGTACATGTATCTAGTCCCTATGGGTCATTAACCTTTTACACTTCAGTGCTTTTGTTTCCATCAAGTTATTACTAGAAAAAATAAAGGTAGTTTCCCCTGTGGAAAATGACTAAATTTTCCCAATTTGATCACTAAAATCCCCAAAACAACAGTGATGTACTAGCAATTTAAATCTAGTTGACCCGCAAAATGTTAGATATTGTCAAAATACCAGTATAACATTTTTGCAATGAGGATCCTAACCAAAAACAAACATACTAATCCATGTCCGAATCACAATCCAGAAGCAAAGTAAAAACTTTGGAACTGACACGTGAACTTCCACCAGGGAAGTGTGGTCGGGTGCTCCGGAAGGGTAAGCACCTCATGTTTAGCTAGCTACACCCGCCACGTGTGTAATCAAAATTGTGGGAAAGGAACATGGAACTATGAGAAGTCAAATATATCCAGGGCAATGCTGGACACAGAGACATCAAACTTATCAACAATACTGTGATGACGGCCATAAAACTTTTTGAGGGCCTTTATAAGCCTAGGTTTGCAATATCTCCGAGTCAACAATTTATTTGTAAGCAGCCTACTTCGTTGTACAAAGTCCCCTTAGTGGGAACAAGCTCTACCATAGCGTATTAATTGGGAAACAAATATACCATAAGCAGGAGAAGCAGTATATTGCTGCATAAAAAAGGAAAGTTGACAATAGAAAAATTAAAGTCATCACGTTTGTCATAAAGTTTGAAATGTAGCCTTTCGTGTATGTCATAATTCAGGTATAAGTCTAAATATGAAGCAGAACTTGAGGAATCAGTAGTGTCTTTTATTTCAAGCTCACTAGGATAGATGACATTTACATAGTCTCCAAATTTAGGATTGTTATGAGACAGAACGTCATCTATATATCTGTATGTTGAGTTGAATGATTTGGTGACAGTCTTCTCTCCAGATTTAACAAGGTTCTGCGTAAATTCTGCTTCATAAGAATAAAGAAACAAATCAGCAAGCAATGGTGCACAGTTTGTACCCATTGGTATACCGATTGTTTGCTGAAAAACTGTATTACCAAACACAACAAATATGTTATCTATCAAAAACTCCAACATTTTGTTGATGGCATCTTCAGTATATTTTTGTTTGGAATCTGTATGATGCTAAACAAAATAACCAGAATTCCCTGTTCAGCACCAGATATTTGTATCTTGGCTTACTGTTTTTGTAAAAGAAAGACAAGTGAATAATTTCTTTAAGACGTTCTTACAATTTAGAATGTATTGTGTAGAAAAATCAAATGTTTTTACACTTTTTACATGAGATAAAGTATTAGAAGCAAGATGTTAAAGTAATTCTTTAGAATTTTTGAGAATCCACATTTGGTTGATTCTAGATGTAGAATATACTTTTTCTGAATAAGACTGAAGACCATCTTTGACAATTGTCAAAATTTGTGTTAGAGGTACCGATAATGATTTACTGGTAGTAGGACATTTAGATGAGCCTGCTATATATCTCTCCTTGTATGGATTTTTATGGAGTTTAGGAATCCAATACAAGTAGGGAAGATCAAGATCTTCCTCTTTAAGATTGATACCGAAAGACTCGAGAACCCCCTTATGGTTGGAAAGAACTTCATCTTTGGTAAAATTAGTTCTAGTATATGCAGGGTTATTTGATATACTATCTAAACCAAGCTCCTTAATAAGATATTCAAGGTAGAATCTCTTACAAACGAGAATAATGTTGTTGGAAGCCTTATCAGCTGGGACAACAACATATTTGTTGTGTATGTCTGTTAGAATTGCCTTGATTTCTGGATCCTTGAGTACTGAAGACGGTTTAGTACTCTGACATAGACCCCTTAAGTTCGGCAATCCTAGTTTTAACGAAAGATCTCACAACCTTTATCCAGTCGGATAAGGTATCAAGCTCAACATCTAATTTAGCCCAACATCTGGCATACTCTTCAACAGAATCCATTACAAGTCTGAAATTCTGTCCCCAAGTAAAAGGTTGAGCTTCTCTATATTTAGGACCTTTTGAAAGTAAAGATCTTAATTTAGTGTTCCTGATTATATTGAGATAACCAGTTATCACATGTGCAGCTGGTCCATAAATATAGGGAGAAGACAAGCAAGAGCAGGTAGGTGGAGTAAAATTATGAAAGTTCAAACACTGCAATGTTTGCAGGCATGTCATTATACAGTTTACTGTTTTTTAGAACTTCAAATTTTCCGCATTTAAAAGGCAGAAGTCACTGGGCACTTCAATTTTCCTAGTTTAAATTGTTATAAATAGAAAATGAAAAATGAACAAGTTATATACTGTAGATCATTTTTATTTCCCGAGAAATTTATTTTCACATAAATCCGCGACTCATCTCATTCGCGAATTCAAATATCACACAAATATTTCCAGCACACAGATATTTCTATGTTGACATACATATGTTGTATTCAATAAGATTTTAAATGTGAATTCAAATATTCGCGAATAAGGCCGAGATGGTCTTGATGTGAAAAATTTTTTACTCGAAAAATAAGTGATCTACAGCATCTGAAATGGGATGTCATTTCAAAAATGTCCCCAACTGAGAAAGCCATGTTTTGCCAACCATGTCCATGTTCAAAATATGAAAATCAAGTGACATGTCTACTCCAACCAAAGCCAATATTTACTCAGCTCATACATTGTTCATGTAAAGTTTCATAAAGATCTGTCGAATAGAAAAATGACAGACAAAATGTTGGCAGAAGAACTTAAGTAAACACTATCGGTATATGTCCTCCCCCACACCCCCCCCCCCCCCCTTTTATAAGGGGAATATAATTATCTACATTTTGAGTCAAAATTGGGTAAAATTGCCTAACTTCATAATGAGAGTGGTGGTAGGTAGGTACCATGGAGATGGCAGTGTTGATGGTGGAGGCCAGGTTGATAAGGATGGTAGTGACTGTTACATTTTACATCTCAATAAACATAATTACACTCATATTAACAAGGTCTGAAATGATGTAAAAAACCTGCATACCCCAAAGAAAACCACCAATAGTCGGCCAACAAACTGACAAACTGCCTCATACTAATAGAATCTATTACGAGTATCCATGTACATGTAGGTTATAGGTAACCCTCGTCTCTGTCTGAAATATTCAACTTATTGGGTGAGATTTCCCTATCCTACATGGATAAACTCATAATTGATTCTTTTCTCCCATTTTGATGACTTTTTTGGCTTCAAATAGAATTTACATCGACATTGACGCCATCTTTGTAAATCTAACTATGTTATTTAACGCTTTAAATAAAAATAAATATGACCATCGGACAGAATGGTTTATAAATACAAAATGTACAAATGTACAAACTAGAAAACAAAGCTATTTATTCTAATCTCTCAGAATTAACATTTGAAACACATTGAAAATTTCTAAATTTTGGAGACTCGGATGTCATTTTTCTGCAAGACAAGGTCATGTCCCCACAGAATGATGTCATACAACTGTTGTTTGCTTGTTACGTCACTGGAATCATGTGATGAAAATCAACAAAACCACATGATAAAAGACAGAGATATTCCACATGGCTTTCCTACACTGGATACTTCGATCTGTCATAGTTAGAGATGGGAGAATAGGAAAGTCTCTGATGTTCTCAAGTGAGAGATTTGAGGGAGACGATGTATAGTAGGGGTGTGCGATATTACTGGTATACCGGTATATTGCGGTATGGCAGGGTCAATACAATATACCGGTACGCAAAATAAAAAACCGGTATACCGCGGAAATTTTTAAAAAATCAGTAGATTATGCTTTACGGTCATTATTTTGTTATTAACACTCAAAAGGCTGTAATATAATCTTTATCTCGTAAGTGTTTGTCAACTACATACAATAAAGCACGTCTGAGATACAGACATGTATACATGTTATAACCTATAATGGCAGACGACGAAGTAAAACTTGTCAAAAACAAACGAGCAAAGGCAAAAGTGTGGGAACATTTTAAATTTAGGCAAATAGCGGGGACTATTAATGAAAATATAGCAGTATGCACTGTCTGTAATGCAGACGTAAAATATGCTGGGGGTACAAGTAATACAAAAATACACAACTTTTAAGCATTCATTAACTTTGCAATATATTGCAATACGTATTGCAATATTTTCTCAAATATTGCAATATATTGCAATATGCTTTTTTTCCCAATACCCACCCCTAATGTATAGGTATATCAGGTCCTTCAGAAAATTTAATGAGATGAACAATAAAGAGTATCAACAGAACTGGAAACTAAAATGCAAAACACTCTGTTGCTCCAGTGCTAGTAAAAACTTGAGGGATAATTTGATAAACCTTACTGGTGACTAGTCTGTCAGCCTAGTTGAAAAAACAAGAACTGTCTCTTGAGAGCCAAATATCCCCAGCCCAGTTTAATGTTTTCCTGCCACCTTGACCTTGGTTCAAGGTCATGGCACACCTTTGGACCATAAAAATTATTCATGTCAAGTTTTGTGACAGTCACCAAAACAATTATGAGATATGACCCGGACACAATTCCTATATAACATGCCCCCCCCCCCCCCCCAACTAGCTTGTTGGGGGTATAAATATGGTACACAGTACACATTTCAATTTGGTATGCATTTGTGATCAAAATCCCAGGGATTTATCTGGGTCTTTTATGAAAAGGCCCTAAACTAAAAATTGGGAAAAACTATCAACTTTTTGCTCATTTTGGGAAAACTTTGACATCATTTTTGATGCCATTAATGATTAAATCTAATGCTTTTAGTGTATTGAGTTGATTGAAGATTGAGAAAAGCTGACACATTTATGGCCAGACTTCAGCTATGTATCTGGTACGATTTTCTAATTGGGAATTTTTTCAGCCCATTTTGGGAAAAAATCAATGTTTTTCCATTGGATTTCGGCCCTAAATAGGCCCTTGATAAATCCCTGAATCCTTCCATATATTTGAAAGTTACATGTGTACAAGATTTTACACAGACAGACAAAAAGAAAACAGACAGACAGACAGTCATTGTGATTCATATATATATATATCACATTCTAACTAAGTTTTCAGGGTTTATAACTACATGTGTATATACAGTAAAACCCCACTTCATATATTTGTTCATTCAAGTTTTGATGTTATAAAGTGGTATGGCAAAAAATTGAGAAATGGAAATTAGGAATTTTAAGATAGTGTGGAGATAATTGATACGATAAAATTATCAACGGACATTATTACAAGGTTCTACCATACAGTAAAACCTGTCTGTAAAGGCCACCCAAGGGGAGCCAGTAAAAGTGGCCTTTATGAGCAGGTGGTATTTATATACAGTTCAAATAATATGAATAAAGAACAATTGGGATACATTACTACTGGCATTTATACGAAGGTGGTCCTTATATAGAGGTGACCTTTCAGGCAGGTGGGACTGTATATGAAGTAAATTCAACATTGCTGACATCTGCAAAGTCAAAGGACACCTACTGTAGAAACCACTGTGGCTCTGACAGTGAAATTCTCTTTATATCCATAGAAAATCAAATAAATTTGAATAAAAATCGATATTTTTCACTTACTTGTACCTAGTCGTAACAGGAAATCTGTATACGCATCCGCGATTAGCCCAAAATATATCTGCATAGGGAAAAACGTTGGTGCTATGGGGATTTAACATGTTGAAAAACTATGCAAATGGCGGCTTCTGTTGCGTATATGATGTAAAACGTCACCAAGGACATCACTTCCCGTGTAAACATCGTCATTTTCGCATGTGTAAAATCCCCATACCGCCAACATTTTCCTTTTTACAGACATACTTTATGACAATCGCGGATGCGCATACAGATTTCCTGTTACGACTAGGTACAAGTAAGTGAAAAATATCAAACTTTATTCAAATTTATTTGATGTTCCATGGATATAATGAGAATTTCACTGTCACAGCCATGGTGGTTTCCACAGTAATTGATATAATTTGTCACTTTGTATGCTTATCAATAACAGATTCCAGAGTTTTTAACACTATTTCTTAACTTAAGAATTCCCTAATATATTGACTTTTTTTCCTCAACTTTAAGGAAACTTTCAAATTTAGGAAAAACAAGTTTCCCAAATCAATATTTTTTAAGTAAACTTATAAATTACTTAATTTTGTTTGATTTTCAATAAATTTAAGGAAGCTATTTAAAATCCTGAAATAGTAAATGGATTGCCTTAGCCAAAGCTTCAAATTACAAAATAGCAACTGTGCCATCTCTCCACTTTATTCACTGCTCAATCTAGAAGAAACCTCTGTGTCATTGCCCCATAATTAGGGATTAAGATCAACAGGGGCCAGTAGCCTATGACTCCTAAAATCAGTCTGGGCTCCTAAAGCTTTACACATTTTAGCTATTTATTACTATTAAAACCTCTTTTCTAAAGTGAGCTGGGCCCTAATTCAAAATAGTTAAGCTTCATCCCTGCATAATAAGTTTTCTCTCACAAAAACAGTGTCTGTAGGCTCTGTTCCATTGTTTTAGTCTTACTTGAGTTTTGTAAAAATCCAGTTTTGTGTCAAGTTGAGAAATGATGTTTAACACACAGTCAAGAATATTTCACTTATATTGAGACATTGCCATCTATATGCAAAGGTGCATAAATTTGCCTGTGCATTGCACTGATGGCATAATACAGCATGGTTCTTTTATGCCATGCCTTCCATAACACAGGATCTTGTTTATTTTAAGTTCCCATCAAAAAGAACAGCGACTTTCATTTCGTAATGTTGGGTGCTTAGCGAAAGAACAATCATTCCCATCAGGGTTTGAACACACAACCTCCCATTTACAGAGAGAGCACTCCACCAACTGAGCTATCACAGTGTATTAGTTTTTTATGTTATCATTTAAATCAATTTTTGTAAACATGGCCCTAGGTTTCTCAAAACCTCAAAGACTACTACAGATATTTATTCTTCCCTCTGGCAATATACCAATGGAACAGTCTACCAAATAACACTGCTATGCTGTCAGACCTCAATTCATTCAAATAAGCAGTGAGTCAAGTGACATGCACAAAACCATAACCAACAATTTTGTTGGCCTTTTAACCCTCTTGCTGCCAAACAGACATATGTGTACTCTACCGACAGCCTGCCATACAGACACATATGTCCTTTAACCCTCTTGCTGCCAAATAAATTTTCAGGGCAACGTTGACATTGCCAAATTGAAGTTCACAATGCGAAATGATATGACATCAACAATAGAATATGACGTCAGACGTGTTTACAAGTAGTCATATGACGTCATTAATTAATTGTAGATTATAATCTCAATAGTCAACATTTGCATTTTTTTATTTTACAAAAATATCATAAGTATATCTTCATCTTTTATGTAAGAGTTGTCGATTCCACTGAAAGGACATATGTGTCCGTATGGCAGGTTGCCGGTAGAGGACACATATGTCCGTGTGGCAGCAGACTAAGAGTTCTATTTGTAAAGTAAACGGAAATGCAAAATGTTGACAAATCAGATTATAATCTACAATTAACTAATGATGTCATATGACTACAAATGTGTCTGACATCATATTCTATTGTTGACATCATATAATTTTGCATTGTGAACTTCAATTTGGCATTGCTAACGTTGCACTGAAAATTAATATGGCAGCAAGAGGGTTAACAAAAAACATAACCCTTTTATCTATCCTTTCACTGTACGTATCAGACACCCCATCTTACCTCGAACCACACACTATCTTAACTCTGGATGCACACACTGCATTTTAATGCCCAAAAGAGGGTGTTTCAGTATCTAAAGATAGATAACAGTACCTATCCTCTTGAGCCCTAGCCGTCCAAGCCCAGTTCAGAAAGGAGTAGAGTTGGGCAATGGCTAGTGACCCTTCCCATAAAAAAGACCTTGCTACAGAAACTAAAGATAGATAGATTATCCTAAAACAACTCACCCACAGGTTCTGATATCCTCGACCATCCGTGATTCGAGACTCTAATAGAAAACAACTAAATTTGCTAACGCAACAAGAATTTGAGAGCTGAAAAATAGACAACTGATTTTTCTGGATAGTTTCAAATCGTCACTGCAGAGACGATACTCGCGTATAATAACTGAAAACAAAAATGGCCTCGAATCTTAGGACGCACTCGATTTTAGGACGGTCGACGATACAGCCAAGTGTTTGTCCTTGATGCTATTCAAATAATTTATATGAAGTAAACTAAAGAGGACTCAAACTGCAAAAGGCTACATTCTTATTCTTCACGTTCGGTTTGATTATAAATATTGTTTCTTTCAAAATGAATATTTCTATTATTTGCTGTTTCGACACTGTAAATATCATAAGGCATCTAGTAATTGATCTTTGATTAATTTATCGATTGCGAAATCGAAAAATATATGTCAACATTTGGTACGAACTTCAACAGCTCTGTATTGCAACATGTCGTCCATAAGAGAGTCGATGGACTTTTGCATTGATATTTCACTCTAAATTTTTCTAAATTTCTTTAGTAATAAGTAAAAACTTAAATAATCTTACCAAATGATGCTATTTTTGTATCTTGGACACCAAAAACAACTGGCGTTTCCTAGTACGAACAAATTTCACTTAGAACACAGAAGAGTTATAATAAGGGGAGGTAATTTGAGAGTGTCAATTTTTTTTTTTTTAACAACTGTCTCTTGGTATCACGGCTCTATATATTATGTGTGTGTTATTACTCAGGTGTTTTTGTTTTACAGTTTTATAAGAAAAATTTTATTATTAGATGAGGAAATCAAAAACAAACATCTCAACCCATGTCCAAATCACAATCCGAACTCAAGAAATTTTACCAGGGAAGTAAGGCCTGGTGTTCCGGAAAGTGATTCATTTCCAGTCACACGTGCTTAACTAACGACTGTATTGGTACGTATCTCATATAACAAGGTTCAATTATATTTATACAGAGAAAACAGGTGCAAACTTACTGGCTGCTTACAGGAGTAGTATGATAGCGATTTTATATAGCCTAAATGAGTTTTAAGAATGTTTTTAGCCGAAAACACTTGTTACTTTAGAAACCCATAAACAGTACGGATTCTACCTATGAGACGACCATGGCTTCTTCCTTTTTCTTTCCACACCATATCGAAATCTCTCAAGTTTGCTTGCCGATGGTCGATTTTTTCGGGTACTCCGGTTTTCTTCACTATCCATGACTGGACGTATCAATATAAAAGAATCTTGACTGGGACATAAAATCTATAACTCCAATCCATGAACTGACTGCCTCGATATAAGTGACTTATACACGTATTTTTAAAAGGGTACATACGATATAAATGAATGCATCTTGACTGGGGCGTAAAACACCGTTGCTCCATTCCATCATCTCAGAACTGACAGCCTCCATAAATATGTCATATACATAATTTTTGAAAATTTTAAAAATTATATATATATATATATATATATATATATAATTATATATTATATATATGCCGCTAATTGAACTTGAGCATTTTGACTGGAGCGCAAAACCCAATTGCTCAATTCCACAATTGTCTGTCTCGATATAAGTAAACGAATCTAGACTGGAACTTAAAACACCGTCATCTCAGAAATGACTGCCTCGATATAAGTTTAAAAAAATCTTGACCGAGGCGTAAAATTCCGTTACTCCACTATCTTAAAATTACCAAAAGGCGACCAGATAAATAGGTACTCATATATATGGATTGTCATCTTAAAACTCTATCATCCCAGAACTGACTGTCTCGATATAAGTTTTAAAAAATCTTGACTAAGGCGTAAAAATCCCGACACTCAACTATCTTAAAGACCACTGCGGTAGCTCAGTTAGTAGAGTGCTAGCTCCGTAAATGGGAGGTCGTGGGTTCGAACCCCGACCGGGTAAAGACTTGAAAGTGGATAGTGACTGTTCTTCCGCCAAGCACTCGGCATTACGAAATGAAAGTCACGGTTCTTTCGGATGGGAACTTAAAATAAACGAGGTCCCGTGTCACGGTAGGCTTGGCACTCTAAAGAACCGTGCTGTATAATGCCACCAGCGCAACGCACAGGCAAAATTTCTGCACCTTCGCCTATTGCTGGCGACTTCTCGATATAAATGAAATCATCTTGACTGGGACGTTAAACACCATTAATATTACACAACTTAACTCCACTATCTTAAAACTTTATGAATAGGTACATGTATATTAAACTCACTTGTATTGATTATCATTGATAGTATCTGCATGTCTTACAAACACTTAAATACTTGTATTTGTGAAATCAAAATTATTAAAAATCATTGATTTGTGAAGTTTTAAAAAACGACGTCATCATGTTATTACAATTCAAAAAATCTCTTTTTTCATCATGAGAATTTATAGATGCTCGGTTTGTAGGTTTTTTTTTAATTAAAAGTCACTGGAGCATTTTGCAAAATAAGAACGATAAATAAAGCCTATTCATTTTAAAACCAAAGAGAATTATATATAGTGAGAAATTATTCATCTTTAAAAAATCATTTTCATCAAGAATATGAATTGGTTTTTATTGAACATTTCGAATCAAGCTCTGTGATCCAGAACGTGCATAATGTGTTGCTAACTAAATAATCACGTGGCACGCAGGTATAAAACGAATGTTTTTTCGATGTTTGGGCTGATTTCGTTTAGAGGTGCTCACAAGAAACTGAGCAAAGGATTTGTTTTTACTCGTTTTTATTACAAATAATTCAAAATGGGAGAGTGGGCAATGGTTTTTGTGGATGTTTCAGTGATTGCACCCTTTGTATTATCACATATTTCGCACCTTGCTACACGGCCGGTAAAAATGCTGAAGGTGTTGGCGATAGCTGTATTATGGTAGGGCTTCTGTACTGGCTCCTCAATCCAGTTGGCGTGTTCTTTGCTGCAAAAGCACGTGGAAAAATAAGAGAGCAGTTCGGAATCGAGGTAAGTACAAACAAAAAGATTCATTCATTTTTTGTCTTCATGTCACCATAAACAACAACAGGCTGAACTTCCTGCTTTAAAGATGGTAAACTACTTTTTGGATATTGCTACCATCATATAGCAATATAATGCAACTTACCCTCGTCGAGGCATGTGTTTCGGCTTGCATGCATCCCTTAATGATGATAACCGACGTTTGGATATTGCAATTACTAACGTCGTATAGCAGTATCAAAAAGTAACTAAAGGCATTTAGTTCGGCTTACAACGACAATATTTAGAGTTGAGTTGAGTAATGATGTTTAACGTCCCAGTCAAGAATATTTCACTTATATCGAGACGTCGCAAGCTATAGGCGAAGGTGCAGAATATTGCCTGTGCATTATACAGCAGGGTTCTTTATCGTGCCAAGCCTACCATGACACGGGACCTCGTTTATTTAAAGTTCCCATCCGACTTTCATTTTCGTAATGCTGAGTGCTTTGCGAAAGAATGACCACTACCCACTTTCAAATCTTGGATCAGGTCTGGTCGGGGTTCGAACCCGCGACCTTCCACTTACGCAGCAAGCACCTTACCAACTGAGCTACCGCAGTGGTCTTGCACATGCCGAATTGCATGCCTTAATGATGGTAAGTTGCTTTTAGATATTGCAATTACTAACATCGTATAGCAATATTAAAAAGTAACTTTCCCTCTTTGAAGCAGATTTTTCGGCTCACAACGAAAATATTGATAGTTGCACATGCTGAATTGCCTGCCTTAATAATGGTAAGTGACGTTTGGATATTGCAATTACTAACATCGTATAGCAATATTAAAAGTAACTTATCATCGGTAAGGCAGATGTTTCGGCTTATAACGACAATATTGAAACATTGATTAAAAGTTGCGACTGACAGCTCCTTACCATGTAGGTAGAGTCTTGGTTTTTTTCATTTCTTGCATCTATATACATCCAAATAGGTAAGATCGCAGCTGTAGTTAACCATTGAACCGTTTAGAAATGGCGTTTATAATGATATAACGTTATAATAATTATAATGTTATAATTAGTTTGCTTTGCACTGCAATTGAACTTATAGCACTATAAACGCGATCCATTTCTAGATAGTTCAATGGTTATATTTACATTTCGCAATTTTAAAATCTTATTTTTGTTTTTGAATCCTGAAATAAATTTAAACACTGTCGCGTGTACGACATGCGATTCCAAATTTCCCGGAACAGCCAATCAATGACATCACGGCTACAGGCGCAAACAAGAGATGGGTTACGTCACAATGTAATTATAGTCCTATAACTTCATTTGGTCTTAAACAGAGTCATCATAAATGTAAACATAAATTATTAAAAAATTACCAAGGTTACTTGTCGGCCAATTAAAAGAGTTATTCTTCATGCAACTACCCCCCCCCCCCTTCAGTCTATTGCGGAAATGCGGGATCTGTAACAAATTACATTTTTTATCGCATCTTTTAGGGGTCAGTTGTTTGAAGCTTGGTTAGTATAATCAATGAATAACACAAATTAAAAGCATCAAGTAAAATCAACACGACATCATCAAATTGGTGTTTTTTTTTATAACAACATGCTTTAGTTTGGTGAGGTTCTGTCTATTTTTGAAATTTTGAAGTTTAATTCCACAACATTCCACAACATAATTGAAATTATGCAAAAATTCAAATTTTGACTAATCAATTGATTTAAATAATCAAGCTTTAAACAATTGGGCCCAGGCGATATTTATATTAGGCAGAAATCATTTTTTTTTTCACACCATATACCGGTATCCACTCTGCAGTTGACTTAATTTTGAAAAAGGTATAGTATAATAGTAGCTAATGGATACCATTTTATTTTTAATTAAGTCAACTATAGAGCGATTATATGGCGTGAAATTAAAATTGATGACTTTTTAATGAACTAAATGCAACACGACAATGAACAGATCACAACCATAGTTCTCTGCTTATACAGTCAAACCTGTCTATAAAAGCCACCCAAGGGGACCAGTAAAAGTGGTCTTTATAGGCAAGTGTCCATTATATACAGGTTCTAATAATATGAATAAAGAACAATTTGGATACAATTCTACTGGCCTTTATAAGCAGGTGGTCCTTATATAGAGGTGACCTTTAAGGCAGGTTGGACTGAATAAGGTGATGTTCATAAAAATTCCCTCAAAGATTCAAGATAACATTTTTATACCACCCGCTTAAAAAGTGGGGGGGGGGGGGGTATATAGTGATAGGAGTGTCCATCCGTCCTTCCGTTACACCTTAGGGTTTCTATCTCTTATCCGCAACTCCTCCTAAACCCTTCAATGGATTTCCATAAACTTTCACAAAATCTTTGTGATATAATGTAGATGTACACCTCCTATTAAAAAAAATTGATCCGATGGATTTTTGGGAGCGAGGGGTATTTTTTGGGATCTTGTGGCTCACAGTTTTTCTAGTTTTACGTTTACAATACTGCTACCTTGCAAGGCTAGGGCACAGGCACTTGGGGTAGTTTTTTTATTTAAAATTTATTTTATTGACCCAGCAATGATATATTTTGCTATTTGATATTTTTATTATATCAGACAACGTTCTGAACAAAATGCATCAAAAATAAACTGATTTTATTGCACTTTACAAGTTTCTTAATTTTCTAAATATATCATTGTTAGATCGATAAAATAATAAATTTTAAAAAAATACCTGACCCCAAGTACCTGTGGGCTAGGGGCGTATAGTTGTTATGGGATGTACTTCGGTGTATTGAAATCGATATATCGGTGACCAATGGCGCCCACAACGGGACCCTGCCTTTGAATGTGGGCACCCACCAAAGTGCAACCGCGGGAAAGATCTAAATAAATTTAACAAATATAATTAAAAATAATACATGTTACCATGTATGTGTTAGGATACGTTTTCAAGGGGCAAAGACTAAAAGGGAGGGATGTAAATGAAGTGATATAGCTACATGGTATAGTATATACAGGTTAAGAGACGTTAAGTACAACTGTCTCACCTATGGCGTGCCTTTTAGGCGAAATGGTATCTAGAGCGCTCGCTTTATAAACCATAGACTAGGGTTCGATTCCCAGCGACGGAGGAAGGGAATTTTCCAATTTTACTTTGTTTTTCGGATTGTGATTTAAACATGGACTGATGTGTTTTTGTTACCGGCAACACAAAGTACATTTTCAACTGTAACCCAATATGGTTATCAAGTCTCAAACAAATCATTTTGAATGATTTCTAAAGGAATAATATTCCAGAACAACTTACCGTTATATTTATATGTTATCCATACCCTTCTAGAGCGCCCGGTCTCACTTCCCTGATGGAAATTCACGTTTTTAACTAAATTGTCAGTTTAAAATTTTTTACTTTGCTTTAGGAATGTGATTTGAACATAGATTGATATATTTGTTTTTTATTTATCTGGCGCTTATCGGTTGATTTTAAAGGGACTTTATGTGGTCGATTTGTGGTTGCTTTAGATGCATTTTCAATATTTTTTCTCTATATTGTAATTCAAACCACTGGGTCGGTATCTCTGCTGGTAATCCGACTAATCAGCACACTAAACCCTATATTAATCACTGACTTGTTTGGGGTTACAAGTAAAAAAAGAGGGTTTAAAAGTTAGCTAATTAGTCAGACTTCTCAGTGCTGTTGGATTTAGCATCGACGAGGATATCATAAAATTGAGTTGGCAATACTTTTGTTTTGTCAAAAATATACTATTGCAAGTTAAAATCTAAAATTCTCTAAAACCAAGGTATATTTCCTTATGCAAAGTATTTCCTAAGCTTTTGATTAAATATATTTTGGTACTTAAGGTATTTTTTAACGCCTGGAAAAAATGTGGTTTCACAACTTTGGTCCAAGCACTACTGATGAGGAATTGTATTCCGAAACGGCCGTCTAGTGCTGTGAAATTAACACTGGTATAATATGTAAGTCTATGGTTAGCGTCACATTGACCTAAAAGCACTGTCATTTGTTGAAATCGGGTATTTAAATTAAAGGTTTAAAACTTTGTTTGCGATCTTAATAAAGTTGGATTTTTCAATTGACTTTTATACACTTGACCTACTTTTCATGCTTGAGTGATTTGGGAAACTCTGTTATTGTTCTTGTTATTCTATAAACGTATTTATTTTCGCGGTGCACTAATTTTCGCCAATTTCGCGGTCGTTTATTTTCGGCGAAAGTTATATTATGCTTATTGCGAAATATTGCATATTTCAAAAACGCGAAAATTCAACCTCGCGGATATGTCCAACTTTTCCTATTCCGCGAAAATAAGTACACGCGAAATTACTAAATATGTTTACAGTAATCACAAATCTAGTATTGTGATTGTATTATGTAAATATTATAATTTCTTATATGATGTTTAATTTTTCTGTATCCAAACTTACCCTGGAAATATTTTACTTCCCTCAGTCTCTCTTAGTTCCACGTTCCTTTTATCCTCAAGTACAATATGTCTGTATACAAAATTACCCTGGATATATTTGACCTCTCATAGTTCCACGTTCCTTTTATCCTCAAGTACAATATGTCTGTATACAAAATTACCCTGGATGTATTTGACCCCCCATAGTTCCACGTTCCTTTATCCTCAAGTACAATATGTCTGTATACAAAATTACCCTGGATGTATTTGACCCCCCATAGTTCCACGTTCCTTTTATCCTCAAGTACAATATGTCTGTATACAAAATTACCCTGGATATATTTGACCTCTCATAGTTCCACGTTCCTTTTATCCTCAAGTACAATATGTCTGTATACAAAATTACCCTGGATATATTTGACCTCTCATAGTTCCACGTTCCTTTTATCCTCAAGTACAATATGTCTGTATACAAAATTACCCTGGATATATTTGACCCCCCATAGTTCCACGTTCCTGTCATTCTCAAGTACAATATGTCTGTATACAAAATTACCCTGGATATATTTGACCTCTCATAGTTCCACGTTCCTTTTATCCTCAAGTACAATATGTCTGTATACAAAATTACCCTGGATATATTTGACCTCTCATAGTTCCACGTTCCTTTTATCCTCAAGTACAATATGTCTGTATACAAAATTACCCTGGATATATTTGACCTCTCATAGTTCCACGTTCCTTTTATCCTCAAGTACAATATGTCTGTATACAAAATTACCCTGGATATATTTGACCTCTCATAGTTCCACGTTCCTTTTATCCTCAAGTACAATATGTCTGTATACAAAATTACCCTGGATATATTTGACCTCTCATAGTTCCACGTTCCTTTTATCCTCAAGTACAATATGTCTGTATACAAAATTACCCTGGATATATTTGACCTCTCATAGTTCCACGTTCCTGTCATTCTCAAGTACAATATGTCTGTATACAAAATTACCCTGGATATATTTGACCTCTCATAGTTCCACGTTCCTGTCATTCTCAAGTACAATATGTCTGTATACAAAATTACCCTGGATATATTTGACCTCTCATAGTTCCACGTTCCTTTTATCCTCAAGTACAATATGTCTGTATACAAAATTACCCTGGATATATTTGACCTCTCATAGTTCCACGTTCCTTTTATCCTCAAGTACAATATGTCTGTATACAAATTACCCTGGATATATTTGACCTCTCATAGTTCCACGTTCCTTTTATCCTCAAGTACAATATGTCTGTATACAAAATTACCCTGGATATATTTGACCTCTCATAGTTCCACGTTCCTTTTATCCTCAGTACACTATGTCTGTATACAAATTACCCTGGATATATTTGACCTCTCATAGTTCCACGTTCCTTTTATCCTCAGTACAATATGTCTGTATACAAAATTACCCTGGATATATTTGACCTCTCATAGTTCCACGTTCCTTTTATCCTCAAGTACAATATGTCTGTATACAAAATTACCCTGGATATATTTGACTCTCATAGTTCCACGTTCCTTTTATCCTCAAGTACAATATGTCTGTATACAAAATTACCCTGGATATATTTGACCCCCATAGTTCCACGTTCCTTTTATCCTCAAGTACAATATGTCTGTATACAAATTACCCTGGATATATTTGACCTCTCATAGTTCCACGTTCCTTTATCCTCAAGTACAATATGTCTGTATACAAAATTACCCTGGATATATTTGACCCCCCATAGTTCCACGTTCCTTTTATCCTCAAGTACAATATGTCTGTATACAAAATTACCCTGGATATTTTGACCTCTCATAGTTCCACGTTCCTGTCATTCTCAAGTACAATATGTCTGTATACAAAATTACCCTGGATATATTTGACCTCTCATAGTTCCACGTTCCTTTTATCCTCAAGTACAATATGTCTGTATACAAAATTACCCTGGATATATTTGACCTCCCATAGTTCCACGTTCCTGTCATTCTCAAGTACAATATGTCTGTATACAAAATTACCCTGGATATATTTGACCTCTCATAGTTCCACGTTCCTTTTATCCTCAAGTACAATATGTCTGTATACAAATTACCCTGGATATATTTGACCTCTCATAGTTCCACGTTCCTGTCATTCTCAAGTACAATATGTCTGTATACAAAATTACCCTGGATATATTTGACCTCTCATAGTTCCACGTTCCTTTTATCCTCAAGTACAATATGTCTGTATACAAAATTACCCTGGATATATTTGACCTCTCATAGTTCCACGTTCCTTTATCCTCAAGTACAATATGTCTGTATACAAATTCCCTGGATATATTTGACCTCTCATAGTTCCACGTTCCTTTTATCCTCAAGTACAATATGTCTGTATACAAAATTACCCTGGATATATTTGACCTCTCATAGTTCCACGTTCCTGTCATTCTCAGTACAATATGTCTGTATACAAAATTACCCTGGATATATTTGACCTCTCATAGTTCCACGTTCCTTTTATCCTCAAGTACAATATGTCTGTATACAAAATTACCCTGGATATATTTGACCTCTCATAGTTCCACGTTCCTTTTATCCTCAAGTACAATATGTCTGTATACAAAATTACCCTGGATATATTTGACCTCTCATAGTTCCACGTTCCTGTCATTCTCAAGTACAAATATGTCTGTATACAAAATTACCCTGGATATATTTGACCTCTCATAGTTCCACGTTCCTTTTATCCTCAAGTACAATATGTCTGTATACAAAATTACCCTGGATATATTTGACCTCTCATAGTTCCACGTTCCTTTATCCTCAAGTACAATATGTCTGTATACAAAATTACCCTGGATATATTTGACCTCTCATAGTTCCACGTTCCTTTTATCCTCAAGTACAATTGTCTGTATACAAAATACCCTGGATATATTTGACCTCTCATAGTTCCACGTTCCTGTCATTCTCAAGTACAATATGTCTGTATACAAAATTACCCTGGATATATTTGACCTCTCATAGTTCCACGTTCCTTTTATCCTCAAGTACAATATGTCTGTATACAAATTACCCTGGATATATTTGACCTCTCATAGTTCCACGTTCCTTTTATCCTCAAGTACAATATGTCTGTATACAAAATTACCCTGGATATATTTGACCTCTCATAGTTCCACGTTCCTTTTATCCTCAAGTACAATATGTCTGTATACAAAATTACCCTGGATATATTTGACCTCCCATAATTCCACGTTCCTTTTATCCTCAAGTACAATATGTCTGTATACAAAATTACCCTGGATATTTTGACCCCCATAGTTCCACGTTCCTTTTATCCTCAAGTACAATATGTCTGTATACAAATTACCCTGGATATATTTGACCTCCTATAGTTCCACGTTCCTGTCATTCTCAAGTACATGTCTGTATACAAAATTACCCTGGATATATTTGACCTCTCATAGTTCCACGTTCCTTTTATCCTCAAGTACAATATGTCTGTATACAAAAATTACCCTGGATATATTTGACCTCTCATAGTTCCACGTTCCTTTTATCCTCAAGTACAATATGTCTGTATACAAAATTACCCTGGATATTTGACCTCTCATAGTTCCACGTTCCTTTATCCTCAAGTACAATATGTCTGTATACAAAATTACCTGGATATATTTGACCTCTCATAGTTCCACGTTCCTGTCATTCTCAAGTACAATATGTCTGTATACAAAATTACCCTGGATATATTTGACCTCTCATAGTTCCACGTTCCTTTTATCCTCAAGTACAATGTCTGTATACAAAATTACCCTGGATATATTTGACCTCTCATAGTTCCACGTTCCTTTTATCCTCAAGTACAATATGTCTGTATACAAATTACCCTGGATATATTTGACCTCTCATAGTTCCACGTTTCCTGTCATTCTCAAGTACAATATGTCTGTATACAAAATTACCCTGGATATATTTGACCTCTCATAGTTCCACGTTCCTTTTATCCTCAGTACAATATGTCTGTATACAAAATTACCCTGGATATATTTGACCTCTCATAGTTCCACGTTCCTGTCATTCTCAAGTACAATATGTCTGTATACAAAATTACCTGGATATATTTGACCTCCCATAGTTCCACGTTCCTGTCATTCTCAAGTACAATATGTCTGTATACAAAATTACCCTGGATATATTTGACCTCTCATAGTTCCCGTTCCTTTTATCCTCAAGTACAATATGTCTGTATACAAAATTACCCTGGATATATTTGACCTCTCATAGTTCCACGTTCCTTTTATCCTCAAGTACAATATGTCTGTATACAAAATTACCCTGGATATATTTGACCTCTCATAGTTCCACGTTCCTTTTATCCTCAAGTACAATATGTCTGTATACAAATTACCCTGGATATATTTTGACCTCTCATAGTTCCACGTTCCTGTCATTCTCAAGTACAATATGTCTGTATACAAAATTACCCTGGATATATTTGACCTCTCATAGTTCCCGTTTCCTTTTATCCTCAAGTACAATATGTCTGTATACAAAATTACCCTGGATATATTTGACCCCCATAGTTCCATTTTCCTTTCAATCTCAGATTTCACAATAACCCTCGATATATTTAACGTCTCATAGTCCCATGTTACGTTCGTTTTCAATTTCGATGTCACACCTGAGCAGGAGGTGCTTACCCTTCCGGAACACCTGACCTTACTTCCCTGGCAGAGGTGCAAGTTTAAACTTAAATTCTCAGTTTCAAAATTTATTTTGCTTTGGGAATATGACTTGGACATGGAATGGTTTGTTTGTTTCTATGGTAACTGGTAATCCAAATTATTAACATGGCTTTAATAACTACATTTGCACCAAATTCCTTTGCCTGCTCGTTTTGCCCTGTCTTGTAATTAAAAACAAACATACTAATCCATGTCCGAATCACAATCCAGAACCAAATAAAAACTGTAGAACTGACAAGTTAGGTTAAACACGTGAACTTCCACCAGAGAAGTGAGGCCGAGTACTCCAGAAGGGTAAGCATCTCCTGTTTATGAACTTTGAAAATATCCCCGTGATGTTTTAGCTGGGATTTTTTAAGATAAAATATGCAGATTACAGCAAAAAGAGACGGCAACTCTGTTTTATTGAGTTAAGAGCTAAATAATATTCAGATGTTGAATTCTAGTATTTGTATTATAAATTTAAGTTCTTTTTTATTCATATTGCAAACCGACCCAAAAGAGTGTTGATAATCAAAAACAAACATACTAATCCATGTTCGAATCACAATCCAGAAGCAAAGTTAATACTTTGGAAGTGACAGGTTAGACACGTGGACTTCCACCAGAGAAATGAGGCCGGGTGCTCCGGAAGGGTAAACAACTCATGTTTAGCTAGCTACAACCGCAACGTATGTAATCAAAATTGTGTGAAAGGAACATGGGATTATGGGATGTCAAATGTATCCAGAGCTATCTTGGACACAGAGACATTTAACTTATCAACAATACTGTGATGACGGTCATAAACTTTTTCGATAAATTATTTGTGGCAAAGTTGAAAATATTTGCTTCTTTGAAGACTTCGCTACGACTGTCAAAATTGCAGTCTGATTCAGAGGTTGAACAACATCAAGTATATCCTTCGCTTAATTTGGTAAAATATATTTTGGTCTTTTAGGTTTCAACATCTTGATAAAAAAATTATTTTCACAATTTTGGTCCAAACTCTGCTGATGAGGAATTGCATTCCGTCTATTGCTGTAAAATTAACACTTGCACAATATGTAATTAAACAACATCATTAAAATGACAATTTCAGACAATGTATTCATTTAATCATTTTAGTATTTGATGGTAAAAGTACAACGATTTCTGGTCCTTGAGGCTTTTGTAATCAAAAAGTTTTTTTTCAATGCTATTAAGAAAAAAACCTCAAATTCAATGGAATAATTTACAACCATGGACGAATACACAATTCGTTAATATCAAATTTCAAACTTTAACAAAAAACCTTGAAGACTTTTTTTAAGTCCCATGCTTAAAGAATAGAATGATATTAATAATGGTGAAATGAAAGCGTGACGACCGTCGTTTCTAAGTAACGAGTCACGTGATTATATCTTTAGATATATATCGAATTCAAAAAGAAAAAAGTAGACAGTTTTGGAGATTTGTCTGTATTTACTGTACTTATTGGTTCTCACAATTTGAAACTTTAAAAAGTACAGTGAAAATGGGTGAATGGGCAACTGGCTTGTGCGGATGCTTCAGTGACATCACACTGTGTCTTATAACATACATAGCGCCATGTTACACAGCCGGGAAAAATGCTGAAGCCGTTGGCGACAGTTGCATGATGGTTGGAGCATGTTATTATTGTTTTCCTCTTTATGGAATTTTCCTTGTCGCTCAAGTCCGTGGCAAAATAAGGGAACATGCTGGAATACAGGTGGGTTGGTTTTTTTACGAATGCTTTCAAATGTAGTATTGTCATGATATAGATGTTTTAATTTTTTGAATGAAATATGTCCCCTTTTAAAGGCCTACATATAGTATATATTTTGTTAAAAAGAACTAAACATATCTTTATATTGCATGTAAATGACAAACGGCTTTAAGAAATCAAAACCTTTTGATAATGAAAAAAATCAGTGTTTTTAAGCGATGCATGTTATATTAAAAAATATAAAGCAAAACAATTGTTGTTTGTCAAAACAAAACTTGACAATAAGTACTATATTCTGTAAATGTTGCTAGGCATTTTCTGAAAGCACGTGACTACGTCTTCTTATATATATTGAATTGAAATTTCCTAGTTTTATACAGTTGAGTTGAGGAAATTAGGTTTATCTTTGCCATTATTATCTGATATAACATACCTTAAAACAAATGGGTAAATGGGTTTCTGGCTTGTGCGGATGCTTCAGTGATATCACACTGTGTCTTATAACATACATAGCGCCATGCTACACAGCGGGGGAAAATGCTGAAAGCGTTGGCGAAAGATTTAATTTTTTGAATGAAATATGTCCCCTTTTAAAGGCTTACATATAGTATATACTTTGTTAAAAAGAACTAAACATATCTTTATATTGCATGTAAATGACAACAGGCTTTGAGAGATCAAAACCTTTTGGTAATGAAAAAAATCAAGGCTAGCAATTGTCGTTATGTATAAGTGTTTATAAGTGATGCATGTTATATGAATACACAAAGCAAAACAATTTGTGCATAAACTTGACAATAAGTACCATATTGTGTAAATGTTGCTAGGCATTTTTTCTGAAAAGCACGTGACTACGTCTTCTTATATATATTGAATTGAAATTCCGTAGTTTTATACAGTTGAGTTGAGGAAATTAAGCTTATCTTTGCCATTATTATCTGTGATATAAGATACCTTAACAAAAATGGGCGAATGGGCAACTGGCTTGTGCGGATGCTTCAGTGACATCACACTGTGTCTTATAACATACATAGCGCCATGTTACACAGCGGGGAAAAATGCTGAAGCCGTTGGCGACAGTTGCATGATGGTTGGAGCATGTTACTATTGTTTTCCCCTTTATGGAATTTTCCTTGTCGCTCAAGTCCGTGGTAAAATAAGGGAACAGTTTGGAATAGAGGTGGGTTGGTTTTTACGAATGCTTTCAAATGTAATATTGTCATAATATTAATGTTTTATTTTTCTAAATGAAATATTCAAACATTTATAAATTGTCAAATTATAATTTTTTCATTCAGAAAATTAAAAAAAATATGTAATATTACAGCATACTTTTTATAATGTTCAGAAGAGAATTTAAATGTTTAATAACATCCAAATTATGTTATACAAGGTATAAATACGCTATGGTAGATTTTGTTCCCACTGCAGGAACTTTATACAACGAAATCAGCTGCTAAGTCAATAATTGTTTATGCAGAGATATTGCAGGACTAGGCTTATCAAGGCCCTCAAAATTAAAAAAAATCATAATATTGTTGATGTCCGTTTCCAAAATGACCCTGGATATATTTAAAGTTCCATAGATTTACGTTACTTTCATTTCCAATTTTGATTACACACATGACGTGTGTAGCTGAATAGGAGGTGTTTACCCTTCCGGAGCACCCGGCCTCACATCTTTAGTGGAAGTTCACGTGTTTGACGTAATAGTCCAGTTTTCCAAGATTTTACTTTGCTTTGGGATTGTGATTTGGATATTGATGGTTGTGTGTTTATTTTCGGTCTATCATTGCAGTATCTATTGACAATGCACATTTATAATACAAATGAAAAACAAACACACCAGGTGTGAGTTGTTCGAAGCCTGATTAGTTTAATCAATTGATTAGTCAACATTTAAATAATGCGTGATTCTTAATCTGTTGTGAAATTAATGTTGAAAATGTCGTAAGTGAATAGAATTTCAACAAAATTAAAGCAGATGGCTATAAATCAATTAATTTGATGATGATATAGTGATATTAATTGGTATTTTAAATCTGTGTCAATCATTGATTAAGCAAAGCAAGCTTCGAATAACTGGGTCCAGTTCAGCTTTAAAAACTGGCAAATTTAAACCGGTGAACTTCCACAATTTGACCTTATGCTCCACATGGAGCGAAGAGGATAGGTAGGTAGGAACTTCCACAATAGATATTTTGAAGTAATACATTGTATTGTCAGACTAACTTTATTCATATCTGTTCGTTAATTTTAAAATTCCTTATGAAACAAAGCCATGTTTAATCTTTTAAAGTATTGTGTCTTATAAACTTTGGTCATTTTATTTTCTCATTTCAACATCTAAAAATTTTGATTCAAGCACTGCTGATGAAGAATTTTATTCCGAAACGGCTGTCTAGTGATGAAATATCAAAACAGGTTTAGTTAAAATTTCTATGTATAGAAGACTGTCTTAGTAATATCTACATGTATCATTTTATTAAGAAACAAAAAAAAAAATGAAAAAAATAAATAAAGAAATAAATAGATAAACAAAAACTCGCACAAAAAACAAAAAAAACTTAAATTCAAAACTGATTAATTTATCTATTAGTACAAGTTTCAATTGACGCGTCACAAATATTTTATGACGTTTTCAGTTGCGAATAAAAAACAAACAAACATACTAATCCATGTCAAAATCACAAACCTATGAGAAAGCAAATTAAAACTTTGAAACTGAAAATTAAGGATAAATACGTTAATTTCCACCATGGAGAGTGAGGCCGGGTGTTTTGGAAGGGTTAGTGCCTCCTGATAAAAATATTTAAAAGATAGGCCAAAACTTTTATCAAATTCTATGCACAATTTGGCATACGTATAGTGATACAATATGATTTTTGAATATTTAACTGCCAGCTGTAGGCAAAAATGCAGACATTTTTTCCTGTGCATTATACAGCAAGTTTCTTTATCGTGCCACACCTAACGTGACAAGGGATCTCGTTTATTTTAAGTTCCAATCCGAAAGATCAGTGACTTTCATTTCGTAATGTCCAGTGCTGGGCAAAAGAACAGTTACTACCCACTTTCTTGTCTTGGGTAAGACCAGGTCGAGATTCGAACACACGACTTCCAACTCTTCTACCTGAGCCACCGCAGTGGTTGATTTATATGAAAATAAATCAGAATATTGCTGGATACGTGTTGTCACATTTGGCTTTGTGAAATTTTGTCAAGAAAGTTTTGTTTTTACTTGTTTTATCTTAAATAAATAATCATAAAATCTAATAAATTATCGGTAAGTGTTTTTCACCTGACGCGTCAAAAAAATTTAAAATGTTTTAAAATATGATACCCTTTCTAGTATTGTAAACTATATTGTGTATTGTTGTTTATTATATTCTAAATTTGAATGAAAATAAAATGTTTCTTTTGCAATCGATACGGTATTAATACTTCATAAACTGTAAAATCATTACAAACGGTGTCTAAAGTCAACTTCTTATTGATTTAAGTACAAACTTTAACATATCGGTATGTTCAATAAAATAATTAAAAGAAATAATTGAAAAATTGCAATAGGTTGGGTTATGAATGGCGGTCCTCCTCTTTTTAAGACGGACATAGTATATATTTTGTTCAAGACAATAAAACATATCTTGATAATGCATGTAATTGACGACAGGCTTCAACAGATCAAAATCTTTTGATAATGAAACAAGGCTAGCAATTGTAGTTGTGTATAATTGTTTGTAAATGATGAATGGTATATGAATATACAAAGCGAAACAAATGGTGCATACAGTACAATAAGTACCCGTATATATTCTGTATATGTTGCTAGGCATTTTCTGCCTTTGAAAAATCACGTGACTATGTTTTCTGATATATATTAAATTCAAACTCCATAGTTCTATACAGTTGCGCTGAGGAAATTAAGCTTATCTTTGCCATTATTATCTGTGATATAACATACCTAAACGAAAATGGGTGAATGGGCAAATGGCTTGTGCGGATGCTTCAGTGACATCACATTGTGTCTTATAACATACGTAGCGCCATGTTACACAGCCGGGAAAAATGCTGAAGCTGTTGGCGATAGTTGCATAATGGTTGGAGCATTGTATTACATTTTCCCTATTGTTGGAATATACCTCGTCGCTAAAGTTCGTGGTAAAATCAGGGAACAGTCTGCAATAGAGGTGGGTGATTTTCTTATGAATGATTTTAATCATGAATTTGTAGAATCAATCGAAAACATACATACCAGTCTATTTTGAAAGCAGAGTCCCAAAATACAAACTTTGAAAACTGGCATATTAAATTTAACACGTGAACGTCACCAGGAGAGTGAGACCGGATGCTCCGGAAGGGTATGCACTTAGCTGGCTACGCCTACCACATGTGAGATCAAAATGTAGAATGAAATGAAACGTATAACTTTATGACGTCAAATACTAGTATATCCAGAATAAGTTTGAATAGAGACATCAGAAAATTAATCAATTATTTTTTTTTTTTTTTTTTTTTTTTTTTGAAAATGCTTGTGTCTGTTGGTGTTGGTATGCAGATGTTTTATAAAAGGATATAATGCCATTCCCGAGCATCATAAGAAAAATGAAAGACCTGCCATGTGCTGATTTTGAATTTCTATTAAAATAATGCATTTAAAATCAGCACATCTACCGGTACTTGGGTCTTAATCTGCGCCATTAAAAATAGAGAATCCCAATACACACAATTAGTAATGTCATTTAACAATTTGGTTTCATAATTTTGGTCCAAGCACTAATGCTGAGGAATTATATTCCGAAACGGCCGTCTAGTGCTGTAAAATGAAAACTAGTATAATATGTAATCAAGAGTGATGCACAATGATAATGTGGTCAATGCCTATTTTGGAATATCATTCGGGACAAATTCTACCATTATGAAGTCTGTTTTCCAGTTCGCTTCCACCATCCAAGCACTGACCGCTTAGATATAAGTGAAAATTTTTGACCGGAGTGTAAAACTTAATTTTACTAAAAATGGGCCGAAAATGAAAAACGTTTACTATATAACACTATTACCTCGAAATATAGCGTAGTTACATTAGGACATTACATAGACGATGTTTTGGTATTTACCCATTATAAATATATTAGAAATATATAACTAAATAGGCGAGAATACAAAATTCACATTTATTTAAACAAAACAATCTATATCCGAATCACAATGACAAAAATAAAATTTTCAGAAATTATTACAAAAACAGAAAAAATAAAAACAAGGATATACCGACAGGTTGTGACAGGACACAAAAAAATCATATTATGTATTTGGACACATATAGAAGGATACAATATCATTTGTGACGAATCCCGTAATATTAAAATTAAAATTTCAGAAATTATTTCAAAAACAGAAAAAAAATATATATATATAAAAACAAGGATACCACAACAGGTTGTGACGGGACAAAAAATCACATGTTATATATTTGGCCATGTATAGAATTAAGGATACAATATCATTTATGACGAATCCCGTAATATAAAGACGGGTTTATAAAGATTTTTTTGTTAAAGAAGGCAAATGATATATTAAAAATAACCCCCTAGACTGATGTGTAACTTGAGATAGAATAGGATACTAGTTAGTTTTAAAACCTTTTATTTATTTGTTTGTGTTCAAATCACTAAGAGGAAACACCAAAGCCATAGTAACAATCGGTGATGCATGCATATCTGTAAGTTGTGGATATCGATAACTTGCTGAACTGATCAAAGAATAGAACTTCATTAACGTATTATTAATTTATAGCTCTTAAACATTATACAAAATTACCGTTAAAGGCTTGCATGAATGGATACATCTGAAACGTAATGGCCATTTAAGAATCATTTTGATAAGGTGTCTCTATATCCAATATTATCCATGATATAGTTCCACGTTCCTTCAATACCAAATTTTGATTACACGCGTAGCGATTGTGGCTAGCTAACAGGAAGTGGCTACCCATCTGAAGCACAAGTGCTCAGTATCAGCTTTCATTGTTGATTTTGCTTTTCAACAATGATGGGTATGTTTGGGTTCTTTAATTGGAAACAGCTTAGGCTGCTGAATAAATAGTAACAGGGATCGAGATTATCAGTTGATGAAGCAGTGATCTAATTTATTTCTTTGAAACAATCCTGATTCCATTACTAGACCCTAAGGTACCAGAAAAGTGGTGTCGGAAGATCCGGGGGGGGGGGGGTGCACCTAGCCCACGGACTATTAGGCACGAAGTACCTGAATACATAGTAGTTTGTGTGCTTACATCGATACTTGTATTAAACAATTTAAAAACAACCTATGTATTCAACAATCCATAGTCCATACTAAATGATAACGAAATCAAATAGTTGTATCAAACAATGTCTTCTCCAATTGTAAATTAAATCAGTAATCGGATGAAAACGAGCAGCAAGACACATAGTTTGTGTGCATATATATGGGCATTCAGAAAACAAACTTATCAACAATTCTTGATCGACACTGAATGGTTTCGAATCCAAATATGTATCTCTGCTGATGGATGTTTCCCCGAGGATGTCACAAACACAGTTAACAATTATTGTGTGCTATTGTCTGATTCAAAAACAAACATACTAATCCACGTCCGAATCACAATCGAAATTATACTATTGTCTAAATTTGCTGCTAATTAAAATTTGAAATTCCTCAAAAACTAAGGTATACTCCCTCATGCAAAGTATATCCTTAGCTAAATTTGATAAAACATATTTTAGTCTTTTGGGTACCTTTTCAACATCTTGAAAAAAAGTTTGGTTTCATAGTTTGGTCCAAGCACTCCTGATTAGGGATTGTATTCCGAAACGGCCGTCTCGTCTAGTACTGAGGGTCTACTATAATTGTGAATATTGTAAATTAATCAAATAAAGACAGCAATCAAAATTTAAATCAACAACCGGATGGAAATTTCTATCTTAACACTAGTGGTTTAATGTTGATTGATTAAATGCTACCTGATGACTTTTGGATGGGATTTTTTACAATTTGGAAATTTAAAAAATTCTTTCGTTAAAAAGTGAAAACTACAGAACATCATTTCCGTTGAAATTTCATCCAGGGGACCTAAAATTAGTTCGACTTATCCGAAATTCGAGATATCCGAGTTCGAGATTCTTACAATAGGTACTATCCTTATTGAAAAGATGTTATATAATGACAATAATTGAAACTTCTGTGGGTTGGCATTGTACTGGGCAACTGGATTTATTTTTGTGTGGTGGCTCATGTATCACTACTTTTAGATTTATTTTAGTGGTAAAATTGAGAATTTGTTGGTAGTACATGTAATTTTATTCAAAATAATCACTGAACACCATAAACAAGAACAGTTCACCAAAAAGTAGCATTGACGACTTTTCCGAAGCTGGAACTGTCATGTGCTGATTTTGAATGCATTATTTTGATAAAAATTCCAAATCAGTACATGACAGGACTATCGAGTGATGCAATTCTTCCTTGCATTTTTCAGCCAATCTATTTATATGACTTCCTTCGTTGATGAATGTTGGACCCTAAAGCACAAATCGTAGAAAAATTACGTTGTATTAACGCATTGTCAATTTCAGCCAGGTTAGTTCATTAGGAGAAGCAAACGCAAACTCCAAATCACAATCCCAAAATTTGAAAACAGGCAAAAACGCCAACTTCCTTTAGGGGAGTAAGACCGATTATTCCGAAAAAGTAAGCACTCATATATAGCGAACTACACCCGTCAAGTGTAAATAAAAATTACAAGGAGCTATAAGAATTTACAGCGTTTACAAATTATGAAGGAGGACCTGTGTATGTGTAAATATAGCCTCGGTCAATATTTATTTTTTGGTCAATATAACACCATATAAACCACCAAATTTTTTAACATACTTTTCAGAAATCTGTTAAAATTGTTAATTCAATGCCTTTTGTAAACTATTAAAGAAAATGGTTTGAAGAGTCTGTGTGGGAGAAATGTGAATTTCAAAATATTGTCATAACCCTATACTTTTTTGTTAAAACCGTTATTGAACGGTGTCAATTTACGGCCGATGGCCAATCGTAATTTTAAAGAGTTATTTGCACCGTTATAATATATATATATATATATATATATATATATATATATATATATATATATATATATATATATATATATATATATATAGTTTTAAAGTTATTTAAATGGATTATCCTCGAGGACAGCCAAACCCATCAATAGATTTAACATATAGAGCAAACACGTACTACTCTCAAAACTTTTAACCCATTCGCTGATTTAATCGAATGACCAAATATTTACTTTTCGACGATTTGATCGACGAAAAGCGGTGGCAGTTGCCATTGTTCCAGGGTAATATTTACCTTGGGTTAAGCTTTGGATAAACTCAGATTGGCTGGGACCTTCGATCTGTGTAGCTGTATTTTTTAACTTCTTGGGATTTTAAATACAAAGTCAAAATGGGCGAATGGGCATCTCCTCTCTGTGGCTGCTTCAGCGATATTACACTGTGTTTGATCACCTACATATTCCCGTGTTACACGGCCGGTAAAAATGCGGAGGCTGTTGGTGATAGTTGCTGTATGGTTGGAACATGTTACTACATATTCCCACTAGTCGGAGTGTACATGGTGGCCAAGGCTCGTGGCAAAATCAGGGATCAATTTGGCATAGAGGTGGGTTTAGTGTTAAAATGTTCAATTTCCAACTTTAAAAACTTTTTATTTTATGTTAATATATTATTTCGATTTTTTAATTTTAAGTTTTAAAAAAAAGAAATAAGATTTAAAAAAAAATAAAATGTGTATATGGCGGCAAAGGTTCGATAATCAATTTGGCGTAGAGGTTGGTTTGGTGTTAAAATATTCTATTTTCAACTAATAAAACTTCATAATTTATATTTAATTTCAACTTTTTAATATTAATTTCTGAAAAAAATGAAATTAAAAAAAAAAACAAGAAAATAAAATGAAATATTTTTTAAAAAAAGGAATGGGCGTGTTGATTGGAAAATAAAAATTTATATAAATTACTGAGCTCGTTTTAATTCTCCAGGACTAGACGGCCGTTTCATAATAAAATTAGCCACTGCGGTAGCTCAGTTCTTTTACTGCTCGCTCAGTAAGTGGGAGGTCGTTGGTTCGAACCCCGGCCGGATCTGGCCCAAGACTTGAAATCTACCTAAAGACACTACTTTGAAGGATTAAGCATATTTTAGGATTTTTGTGTAATTTTAAAATTTACAAAGCATATAGTTTTGATTAGTAATGTTATCTGACAATACAATGTATTACTGAGGGAAAAACGTCCGTTATTTCTCCGCGCCAAATTTACTTATGTTATGCGATTTGTAACTGCGCAGATAATTCCGACCAATGGAATTTTTACTCAAGACATTTCTACATTTCATTCCTTTTGAACCAATGAAATAACTTTTAGTAATGAATATCAATTGGCCAATCAAATAAATGTGTCTTTAAAGTTTATCCGGGCCGTGTCACGATTTTAAAATTGCTAATATGATCGTTTATATTAATATTTTGATACTTATTCAAAGTGGGCAGCTACTTAACAAAAATAGATTTGCAATAAATTCTGTGGAATTAATTCTTAACGCGTTTTTTAAATCTTGTAAATTTTAATCCTCCGAGATAAAGTATATTGTACATTTAACCAACGATTTGACATGTTTGAACGAAAAATTGATTGAATTGGGATTTTACGTCATAGTTAAGAATATTTAACTTGCATAACGAAACGTCAGCAGCTATAGGTGACGTAACGGATAACTTTACCTTTCGCGATAATGTGCTTAGACATTATGTACTTAAAATTTTGTTGGTATTAGCCGAACACTTTTAAAAGTACCTTAGTTCTTTTGCTGGTATTTCTTTTAACTTTGTTTTTTTCCTATAAAGCTTTCCCTCCGATTTAGGCGTCATGTTGCAGTTTTCAGGTGTCAATAAGGCAGGGCTCAAAATTATGTTTTGCACTGGAGATCCAGGACCTTTTGTCTTTATTTTTTTATAGGTCCCACATAGAGTTTTGAAAGTCCTATATCACCATCGACAGGCCAATGTTTAATTATCTTATACAGAAAAGTAGAATTACATCCACACTGGTACAAAACTGCAGGCCTATCAGACTTTTATAGTTAAAGTACCATAGGTCCCAATGGAAAAACATTAGGTCCTGGACCTCGAACCTGGGGAAGTTTGAACCCCTTACTTTATGGTGAACCGCTATCCCATTCAAGGGATAGTTGCATAATGATAAGTTCTGTCATTGAACCTGGATAAAGCATTAGGTCTTTGACCTCGGACATGGGGAATGTTTAATCATGAATGTGGCCATTTCCATTTTCTAAAACTTCCGCCGGGTGTTGCGCAATGAACGCTATTTCTAAAGATAATGCCTTGGTTTCCTGTCTTGACTGCATCAATCGATACCTCAAGTTTTTGAAATGAAAATGTTTTTTTTATATAAAATTCCATTTACTGATGATCTACAATAAGAGCAAATTATTATTATAATAGACTGAATTCTCAAAGTAGGTCAAGTATATATGTAATATGCCAGAATAATCAGATTGACCAAAAAAAACCTCAAATACTTGGTTCAAAGGTAGATTAGCCGAATGAAAGAAAAGGTCACGACTTGTTATTTTGGGGATCAATAGGTGACTTAGACGGAATTGATCGTCTTTTCTTAATTTCGTGAATTTAAACAATTGAGTCTTAAAACGTGTTATGATTGCATTAAAAATATAGAAGGTATGATTGGTCAAGTGGTAATAATTTTTTCATGATCGCCAGTACAGATAAACTCTGAAGAAAAGCCCCTAATACTTTCATATCGCCTGAATACTTCAGAGTGCACGCAGTCCTAAACCAAAAAACAGTCAAAATGGGTGAATGGACAATTGGTTTGTTGGGATGTTTCTCAGATTGCACACTCTGTCTTATAACATACATAGTGCCATGTTACACAGCCGGTAAAAATGCTGAGGGCGTTGGCGATAGTTGCTGCATGGTCGCGACATGTTACTATTTATTCCCAATCGTTGGAGTTTACATGGTAGCAAAAGTTCGTGGAAAGATCAGGGAACAATATGGCATTGAGGTTGGTTTTTAAAAACTTAATTTTAATCAATTTATTCGTACATTCCATGAAACCACTGCGCTGCGGTAGCTCAGTTGATAGAATGCTCGCTCCGTAAGTGAGAGGTCCTGGGTTCGAACCCCGACCGGGTCTGGCCAATGACTTGGAAGTGGGTAGTGACTCGGTGTTCTTTCGTCAAGCACTCGGCATTACGAAATGAAAAATCACTTTTATGTTTGTACATAATTCATGACAATATTTTTTTTGCCACTGTAGGGACTCGAACGCACACCCTTCGACACTAACTCGCCTAGCATAAGAATGACCCGCGACCTAATTAATTGCGCCACCGAGACAAGTAAAAAAAACACTTGCTCAAATGACGTTTTTGTCAGACGCTTAGTTTACTGATACATTTGCATCATCTCCGTATATTTTACATGAAATGGCTACCAACTAAATTTCTCATGGTATCGTTGACTCGGGAATATTGCAAGTTTAGGTTTATCAAGATCCTCAGACAGTTTTATGGTCACCATCATAATATTGTTGATAAATATGATGTCTCTGTATCCATAAATATTCTGGTATTTGACGTCTTTTAGTTTCATGTTTCTTTAATTCTGAATTTTTGTTTTACACGCGGATGGTGTGGTTAGTTACTTGCTTGCGTTTTCGGAGCACCTGGTCTCCTTGGTTAAAGTTTACTTGTGATACCTTAATTTGCCAATCTTCAACGTTTTTTTAACACTGGTTTGCGAGCATTCAGTGTTTATAAGTTCCGAGTTCAGTTCCCTCAAAGGTCGTGAGTTTGATAATAATAAGTGGTCCCAAAACGTGTTTGTAGATATAATGCGATCAAAAAAAAAAACAAAATCAGCACATGACAGTTGCTGCAAATTAATTACATGTTTTAGTTATTTCATGTGGTTTGAATGTTTATTAAAACAATAATACAATTTGTCTTATATCATTGATTAAAAATCAATTTTAAAATACATTTAAAAATGGTATATGTTGTCATAAACCATTTTTTAAATGTATTTTACGATTTATTTTTTTTTAAATGGTATACGACAAATTCAATAGTATACATGACGTATTGATCACCGTTTTGTTTTTGATAATACAAAAGTAGGCACAATTTTGAATGTTGATGCTCTTTTCTGGTTCTTTGTAATAGGTTAAAGAAAGCTTCGTTAGATAAGAGAGAGAGAGAGAGAGAGAGAGAGAGAGAGAGAGAGAGAAAAAACAAAATTGCGTGTCATAGTTCATTGCAGAATAACTTCATGTCAGCTCAAAAATTAAACGGTGGCCTGATTTTTGAAAATAACTTGAACGATAATCATGAACATTATGCCACTTTTCGCTACCGAGCTTTTAGAGACCTTTGTGGCTAGTGGACTGCACATGCGCTCACGTATTACAGCGGCTCTCGTCACCCAAGTTCAAACCCACTCGGGTAAATCCAAGTGCGAGATAGTTTTGTCCATTTGCTAGCCGTAGCTAGGTGTTTTACAGATATCAAGTTTCCTCATCATCTCAGAAAATGATATACTTTTTGCGAATTTTCCGTGCACTATTTGCATAATACGGGTTAAAAATATCGAAATATTCTCAGGTTTGGGTATTCGTGGACTTAGCCAGATTTTCTTTTTTTTTTTTTTTTTTTTTTTTGTAACTGCATGCCTCAAATTCTTATCTTTGTTCTTAATAAATTGTAAATTCTAAATATTGTAACACAGTTAAACGAAATATCATATCACGAAATTTGATTAGAGTTAAATCCCCTATAAATAGCGACGAGCCACCTTAAAATTGTTAAAAATCAACTCATTACCATAACAATAAACTGTGAAAGTAAATCGGTTCCTAAAATTTGATGTCCTTCAAGTCCTCTCCCCCTCAAAACCTCACACCTCCCATTACGACAAAATTAGAGAAATTATAACAGTATTTGATCCCGTCTCCCTTTGACTGGAATGCTGTTCAATAGCATGACATTTTTTTCACTGTTTTTACCTGGAGATCATTGAAGCGATCAATACTATAACACAATATTAAGATTAGGGAATGAGAGATGCAGAATAAAACATCTTGATTGGTCAATGGAAAATAGCAAAATAAATGTGTGACTGAAATCACGTGACTAACCCACACCCTTACAACAATAAGTCATCGTTTTCTCCAGGTGAGGCAGAAATTTTCAGGTATCAAGCAGTTATTTGAATCAGTGTCAGTTTTTTGAAAAAGAAAAATAGAAAAGATGGGCGAATGGGCAAATGGTTTTTGTGGATGTTTTAACGATTGCACCTTGTGTCTTATAACATACATAGCTCCATGTTACACGGCAGGAAAAAATGCTGAAGCCGTGGGGGATAGTTGTATTACCGTAGGGGCACTTTATGCAATTTTACCAATTGTTGGAATATTTTTCGCCGCTAAAGCCAGGGAAAAGATAAGAGAACAGAGCGGCATTGACGTAAGTAATTCATAAAAAATGACAACTAACTTGACCATGACTGACATCTTTATTTATATCAGCCGCTGGCTCAAGCGATCTGTAGGGTAAGGCTACAAACCACACCGAATTGACACACCCTTTTTTTGTTTACGAGATGCGAGTGTGTGTGGGTGGGTTGTTTCAACACGGGAATAGAATAGATGGTTCTTTTCTTCTATATCAGATACTAGAACAGTATCAATTACTCAAATACAATGTAACCGCATTTTTTAAAGATAAGAGAAAAATGTTGAATTTCAACTCTTCAACCCAGATAGTTATAATTATAGTAGGGTTAGAGCTAGCACAGCAAAATGAGCGTGACCATTTATATGGTGTGCTGTTTCAAGTAAAAGGCGTAAACGTTGATAATTTTTTTTGTTATCCACAACTTGTTAAAAATCTAGCTGAAAACCCTGACAGGTTTGCATTAGTTGCGCAACTTGCTGGAATTTTAAAGTGAAACTTAGAGCCACAAAACGGACACTCTCATCAGCTATTCGCAACAAACAGGACTCGGTTTTTGATCTTTTTAGTCCCCTACCCGTATTGCCAAAACGCGTGCAGATATCGGACGAAAATTTTGCATGCGCGTCTGACATCATGAGTTACTGATCAAGTTAAGTTTCGATCTGCTTCACGGATTTTTGACAAAATTTTAGGCCAAAAATATTGGGCCTTGGCTTTTCAAATGCTGATATTAAACCAAGATTTTATATGGTAGCTAGTCCAACATCAAGGGTTATAGATCAAGCTTGAGTTTCGTTCCGGTCCATTAATTTTTGACGAAATTAATATTTTTGCAGTGTGAGAATGAGTGGGTTGGAAATGTTGGAGCAAATTAAATCTAAATGAGAAAAAAACTTAAATAATCAGTCTGAAAAATCGCATTAAAGTGCAATCTCATCCTGACCGCTCTCTCTCTCTCTCTCTCTCTCATTTTACCTCAAACGTAATTCATAATAGATACAAGATTCAGTTGGTTAAAATTACGTGTTTAAATTAAAAGATTTCCTTTTCGGTTATAAATTGAATATACGTCTAAAGCACAAATCCCAACTTTTGCATACTTCCGTCTCAACTGGTAAAGAAACCTGTTATAAAACTGACGCTCGATCCCGGATGTTTTTATAGTATTTTAAAATTATTTTGTAAGGAATTTTGTCTATACACAAAACTACATGATAAGTTTAATAGCAAGAATAACTTTCACTTCCTTCTTCGCTGGAAAAACCTACCACTACCAGCCCCCCCCCCCCCCGGTATTTTTAAAAGATGAAAACATGATAAATGTAGGTTTAAACGTTAGAATGAAGGATATGACCACCTTAAATTTGAAGTAAAATTTGACCCAAATACAATACCCTGCAGAAACGAGTTAATAATGATACACGACACGTTACTTTGAGTATTTTCCCAGGTATTTTAGTAAGGTACCAGCAGGGGTCTTGTGTTAATGACTTTAAATCCACGGCTATTGAGCTCAGTAAACACTGATGTTATTGTGTCAAGTTTGTCCAGTAGGGACAAACAACAATGACCTGCCCGCTTGACCTTTAACTGGAGGATTCATCCAGTACATAGGTAGTGTTAAGATTCGCAGTTAAACCATAGCATCTAACTTTAGGTTTACTTAATATTTCCGTTACTGTCTTAAATATTCTATGGCTATTCTACATACATGTGTACGTATATGTTTGAAATAAGTGTTTCCCCATGATGTCACACAGTTGACAAAAGAAACACCGATTTGTGTTCCCTACACATAAATGTACTGGTCCATTATAAATATTTAAATTAAAAGTCAAGCAGACAAATATCGTTTGCCTATAAGCGCCGATACTGTTGTATCAACAAAAATATTTTCTAATGATAAACCGTTTTCGATGTCTTCTTTGGCTATAGTGCATATATGACCAATTTTTGTCACAAGAATTTTGATTCATGACTTTATATGTCACTTCCGGTCCTAATAAGTAACAACGCCATCAGGAAAGTGAGGCTAGTTGTTTCGGAAGGGTAAACGCCTCCAGCCGCCACGTATGTAATCAAAATTGAAATTGAAAGGAATGATAGAACTATGGGGCATACACCCAGGGTAATTTTGGATACAGACATCATACTTACCAACAGTTCTCAACTTTTGTGATGACGACTGAAGGCTATGATAAGCCCAAGATTGCAATATCCTTGGTTGTCTGGTCGCAGTACGCTTGTCGTTGCTTGTTTTCGTCCCTTACTTTGTAGGGTTTTTTGGTTATGTTTGCTGGTACCAAGTACATCTTATTTTTTCAGCATATAAATAATTATTCTGAAATTGGTTATTTAAAACAGCTTCTCACCAAACCCGTGAGCCCATAGCACCAGTGTACCAAAGATTCTGTTCATGAAACAAAACCTCAAAGCAAGATAAAAGTACTAGTATCTTGCAGGATGGTCGGGGCCAACCAAGATCAATATAAAGGTTGACGCCTGAACCGCTTGGCCATCATTCTGTCTTTGCCTTTCCTTGTTCTTATTATCTAATATATACCCTATTTAGATGTGCATGGTGCACTAATTGCCAATTTGTTTTAACCACCGGCTTACGTACGGATCGAAATTCCTCTCGACTCTTGGGTTCGAATCCGACTCAGGCAGATCTTAATTGTAATGTTGGGAAGTTTTGTCAGTCAATGCGTTTCTTTGGGCACTCTGGTTTCCTCCACCATTCATGAACTGACTGCCTTTATATAAGTGAAATACTCGTGACTGGAGCGTTAAACATCCTAACCTCCAATCACTGCGGTAGCTCAGTTGGTAGAGTGCTCGCTCCGTAAGTGGGAGGTTGTGGGTTCGAGCCCCGGCCGGTGCTGACCCAAGACTTGAAAGTGGGTAGTGACTGATCTTTTGCCAAGCTCTCGGCATTACGAAATGAAAGTCACGATTCTTTCGGATGGGAACTTAAAATAAACGAGGCCCTGTGTCACTGGGCTTGGCACCCTAAAGAACCCTGTTGTATAATGCTATCAGCGCAACGCACAGGCAAAATTTCTGTACCTTCGCCTATAGCTGGCGACGTCTTGATATAAGTGAAATATTTTTGACTGTGACGTTAAACACCATAATTCAACTCAACTCAACTATAGAGTACAGGCCTGTCGAAAGTTTAACACTGAGCTCATGAATTAGAGCAGAATCGGCAGTCAATCTCCGACCCTGGTTAGCTACGTATATCCCGGCAGCTGCTATCTATCTTCGACCACTGGCTATCCACAGCTGGGCCAATCGGTAGCGAAAATTCGACTTCTGTTCTTAGGTAAGTGTTAAACTTTGGATAGGTCTGTACGGTAGTTAATCAACATAACGCCGAAATGATTAAATTAATAATGAATTCATGACTGGATATATGTTTCAGCTCATTTCGGCTTTAACACATCTCTTGGAATTTTTCCTATTCCAGCAATATGGACACACCTGTATCGATTAATCAGTCACGGTTTTAATTTATAGAGAATTATATTAAATAATTTAAATAAAATTATTGAAGTATTCTATAAGTGATCATAATAGCTGTTCTGGGCTATTTATAACCACTTATAAAATACTTTTATTGGGTTAATAAAATGCACGTGATGTGAACTGAAAATACTTTATACTAAAAAACATGGTATACCTCACGGGCACATGTAAAAGTTTAAAAAAATCGCAGTTTTAAAAATCATGCAAATTAATAGTTTTATTTACTAGCGATATATACGTCAGTATCTACTGCAGTGACGTAACAACTTAGATAACCCATAATATTACATACAGTGCAACAAGATTGAAGAAGGAGAGAAAATGCCCAGTCACACGCCTGAGGATCGACCCCAGGTCCTCAAGTACTATATATAGGCCATAGGCATAGGCAAGTGCTTTACCACTGAGTTGTCCAGACCCGTACATTCCCTTCTACCCCCTCCCTTCCCCATAGCTTAGTTAGTCCATTGTTCTTTTGGAAAGTGCACCTAAATTTCTCGGATGGAATTTTTTTTTGAAATGTGGTCAGTCCACAAAACTGTAACAGGATCCAGGGAGGAAAACGTAGTCCGGGGTCAGAATGGGGACCTCCCCGGCATACTACATATAAGGCCGGCTGTTGTAGTAATAGGAATATAAATTCTACCCTAAAAATAAATGGTTGACCAGGGAAACTGTTCAAAGTCCATGCTTAATAATATGGATCGAACTTCCGTTAAACACGTTCCCCGTGTCTGATGTGCTAGCCGCTTTTATTTTGAATTTTTATGAAATATTAAAGTATTCGAAATTTAGTGTATGGCAACTCCTAAACTTCGGATATTTTATTTAAAAGAGATATTTTATTTAAAAGCTTTTTCATTATTACATTCCATTTTTGAAAAATTCGCACATGGCACCGCCGCCGCACTTGCTTTTGTCCGGGAAAGCCATTGATAACCAACATGCATGCAAATACTTATCACAAGCATGGCTAGGGCAAGGAAACAAGAGCAAACGTGCAAAAAAATAGTTCCTGGTTGAATGTATTAGATATCTGATTCTGTGTGGTATTTCATGATAAAAGTAAACGTGTCGCAATATAAAATTGATTTATTAAGAGAATTTCTATGTCAATAAACATTGCAGATAACACGGGTCAACTGAGATATTACAAATAGGTGTGGGGGGACTTCTTTCATTTGGGTAGGCTACTTGCTCGGAGCACGACGGTGGCTAAACATTGTGTTTTCTTCACTCTTATTGAAACCGATTTAAAGTCAAAATGGGTGAATGGGCAAATGGCTTATGTGGTTGTTTCAATGACATTACGTTGTGTTTAATAACATACATCGCCCCTTGTTATACTGCTGGTAAAAATGCAGAAGCTGTTGGAGACAGTTGTATCATGGTCGGAGCTCTTTATTGGATTTTCCCTATAGTTGGAATTTTTCTCACTGCAAAAGTTAGAGAAAAGATCAGAGAAACTAACAGCATTGACGTAAGTTTTCACTAAACTAAAATTTATTAATTCGAAAAAATCCGAACTGAGTAAAATGTTCTAATTATTAGTGCTCAAACAGATAGATCAACAGAGGCCCAAAGTAGTCTATGTTGTCAGCCATATTGGAACAAGAACGTCTGTATACGTCAGTGCATGACGTCATAATCACGTCTGGCCTACTACAAAACAGGGTCAAGTTCAAGGAAAACCGCGCTTTTATTATGAACTGGTAACGTCTACTCTTGTAAAAGAGAAAGATGAAATATGTAAATATTCAATAGTCCTACATTATTTCATTTTCTCAGTTTAAATTTTCTTTCACGTCGATCATGTACATCTTGGCAACTGAAAAAAATGGTCACGTCGATCATAGAGGAAATGTAGATCTACATCTTGGCAACTGAAAACATAGTCACGTCGACCATAGGGGAAATGTACCTCTTGGCAACTGAAAACATAGTCACGTCGACCATAGGGGAAATGTACCTCTTGGCAACTGAAAAAAATGGTCACGTCGACCATAGGGGAAATGTACATCTTGGCAACTGAAAAAAAATGGTCACGTCGACCATAGGGGAAATGTACATCTTGGCAACTGAAAAAAAATGGTCACGTCGACCATATAGGAAATGTACAACTTGGCAACTAAAAACATGGTCACGTCGACCATAGGAGAAATGTACATCTTGATGTTCTTAGCAACATAAAACATGGTCATGTCGACCACGTTTTCTAAAATGTCCTGCAGATGTCATCAGGCATCTGGTCATTTACGGTTTCCATGCTTACTATGATGTTAAAACATATGTTGAAAATGTGAAATATGTTTTGTTTATCCGTTTGTTAGAATTCCAGGTTTGTACCCCCCCCCCCCCTTCCCTTAAAATTTTATTTTTGACCAAAAAAAAAAAAATCTAATAAATGTGATTGACTGAATCGAGATACATTTATTTAAAACATTTATCATCTCTGAAAAATAATTTCTCTTTTTTTTTACTTAGAATTTAAGGTGTGTGTATGGGGGCGTCGGGAGTGATATTAACATATTGCGTTTAAATTGATGGAGAGTTATTTTTCTTTATGATGCATATGCAAACCGAGGTGTGTGCGTATTTTTATATTATATTATGAAATATAAAAAGAGAAAATTGTGAAATTCACCGAATCGTGTTTCATGCATGTCGTTGAAAGATTAAAAATTTTAAATCCTGTTAAGTTGAAACACGTATAAGTTATACGTAGATATTAAATATATATACTTAAATTAAACACACTTAGTAGGTATTTCACATTTTACAAATATTTGTATTACCGTGACCGAGTAGAAACGTTTACGATGGCCGCGTCGTAAATTAAATAAACTTTATTGAACTTTAAGCCGTTCATGACCTTAATCATAGTAATGAAATAAAAGCGCATTTCTGCCTTCATACAATTTTTAGTAAAAATCCGACAGTGTTCCAAAATACGTTTTAAAATGTACAGGCCTGTCGAAAGTTTAACACTAAGCCAACGAATTAGTGTCGAATCGACAACTTTTAACTAGTCTATATCGATATATTTCGGTCACTCGACAGTCGACAACCGAGTTTCGACTCCTTCTCGTTAGACCACTGCGGTAGCTCAGTTGTTAGAGTGCTCGCTCCGTAAGTGGGAGGTCGTGGGTTCGATCCCCTGCCGGGTCTGACCCAAGACTTAAAAGTGGATAGTGACTGTTCTTTCGCCAAGCACTCGACAGTCGACAACCGAGCTTCGACTTCTCGTTAGCTCAGAATTAAACATTAGACAGGTATATGTACTGTAGTTACCAATGGTTGATTGGTGATATATCCAAATCGACTTCAATATCGATCCAACTGAATTGGAACGTTAACTTAAAACTATAGATGAATTAAAAAGTCCTATTAATTCATTTTCAGTGCGCACATATTGCGTACTGTCAATGGAGTGTAAGAATAAAATGTCCGGAAAGCTCAGTTGGTAGAGATCTGGGTAGCTCAGTAGAAATTGAATGTACCGATCCGAGTAGCTCACAAGGATGACGATTAGCAGGGGCCCAGTAGCCCATGGCTATTAAAAATCAGTCTGGGCCCCTTATTGTTTACACATTTTAGCTTTTTATTACTATTACAACTTTTTTTCTGAAGTGAGCTGGACCCCTAATTCAAGATAGTTAAGCTTCATCTCTGGGCTCAGTTGGTAGACGCTCGCCTATAATTCGGATCCCGGTCCGACACTGTATTTTCCCCACTTCCTGTTACACATTTAATAAGATTTCTTTATTTTTTGTATTTTTCAGGGAAGTTTTGGTATGGATTGTCTTATGCACTTGTGCTGTCCACTCTGTGCTTTGGTACAAGACGCCAGTGTAAGTATTTAAAGCCATTTTAAAAACAGTTTAAATATTTCAGCTGAAAATAATTTTAATTTTACATTTTGCAACTGGAAAGGAGTTTAGTTTTACATATTGCTTGCAACTGAACAGGATTTTAATTTTTAATTTTACATATTGCAATTGAAAATGGTTTTATTTTACATATTGCAACAGAACATGATTCTAATTTTACATTTTGCAACTGGAAAGGATTTTAATTTTACATATTGCTTTTAACTAAAAAGGATTTTAATTTTACATATTGTAACTGAAAAGGATTTTAATTTTACATTCTTCAACTGAAACTGAACTAACGCAAGTTATACACGATTCAAACATGAACATAACCATGCATGTGAAATTGACATATCAGCTTTGTTTGGTCAGTTTTAATTGGTAAACATTTTAAACTGGCTGGAATGATAGTTAAAGCCCAATTACACACATACCCACCCTGCCCCCACATACACACACATAACCAGACACAACATATATATCCCATTCACCCACCCGGCCCCCACATACATCTACAAATAACCAGACACAATAGCTCAACAAAAAATAACAATTTACTCAATGCATTTCTAAATATGGAAAGGTCACTACTCCGAAGACTTGACCAATTTGAAACTACACATCTGGATAGCATCGGACCCTTAGTGACTACACAGCCCGTGACAGGATTTAGCACAAACTTTTGGGTGTATTCTGGTTCTTTTATTCATTTATTTTACGTTTTATGGCAACTTATATTTAATACCACTTCCTGCTATGTTTGTTTTTTTGTATTGCATAATGCAAGGAGTCCGACACGCTATATATTTGTGACAATGAACAGTTAGGGGTCCCATGGTGTGGCTCCACGGCGACCGTGAATATTGGGGTGGGGGTTGAGGCTTTACGGTTTTACGCTCATTCTTTAACTGATTTTTCACTTAACTTAAATCAGGCAAGTGTTGAACTGTTGATATTTTATTTTATGGTGCTATAAATAAAAAGTTTCAACAAGATTAGAATATAAATGTCATAAACTTAAAGTACTTTTCAAAATAGCACCTTAACTTCTCGAATATCTTAAAAAAAAAATTATTCAGATTTGCAATTTACTGAATTTGGGTAAAGGGTTATCTTAGTCAATAAATTGTTCTGAAATGGTAACCCTAGTCAAAAAGTTATTGTGAAACAGGAACCAGGCCCGGGTTCATAATCATTCCTTTACTTAAACCTGGCAAGTTTAACATCTGAATAATTTTGCTATATTTCAAGGTATACATGAATGTAAGGTGTCATATTTAAGATCACTCAAGCTTATATTCAAGTTTTATTGAAATTTTTCAGAATTTTTTGCTTATGCAGTACCATAAATATTGCCAAAAATGAAAAATTGCCAGATTTAAGTTACAGAGAAAAATAGTGAAACTGGGGGCAGTGTCATTAGTGTTAAAATGCCACTGATCTGTTTTCCAATTGTAAAATGCTGTATGAAAATATTGGCTTTTAATATTGTGAAAAATTATGTGAAAACTGAAAGCTTTTCATGTGATTTTTAGGTAATTTACAATTCTACCTGAATGAGAAAATTGCTAAATTTAAGTTGTAAAAAAAAATTTGGTCGAGAAATGATCTTGAAACTTTGGCCAGTACAATAATCAGATATTTGTTAAAATACAGAATGGCAACATTAGCTTTTAATTGTGAAAATTTATGTGGAAAACTAAAATCTTCCCCTGTGAATTTAGGTCATTTAGGTCGTTTTGTAATTCTATCAGAACGAGAAAAAATCATTCTTTGTGTTCTTCCAATGACCTGACATGAAACGTATTTAGTTATTACTCAGTTCGTATTATGCTTGTTAGGCGTTTGTTATGACTACGAAACTTCGTCTCCAAAACTAACCATGACTGTCGTCAAAATACAAGTAAACATTGTGGTAATTTTATATTGAACCAGTGAAATATTTATGAAATGTCAATAAATTCTTATCATGTTTTTTTTATTTGGGGTAAAAAACAACAAAAAAAGAACTATGTTGGAGTTTCAAGTTAGAAAATGTCTCTTACTCAATATAATATGTCACATGTGCTAGCATTTTTGTTTGTAAAAAGTATCATGCTTAAAAAAATGAAATTTGAGAGAAGAAATATTTTTGGGAAAGACTTGCATTTGTACCCTCCACTAAAATTTTAATTCTGACTGAAAAAAGTCTAAAAATGACAGATTCAAGCCATTTTGAACATTTCTGTGAAAAAATGATGATAAAAAACAAACATAGAATATAATGGGTGGTGGTGGTGGATGGGGGATGGGGGTGGTACAAATGGAGGTCTTGCATCTTTTCGAAAATCTCGGTCTCTTATTTAGCATACTTTTTGTTTCTAAAAAATAACATGCTCAAAAACGAAGAGGGATACAATGTGTAGGCGGGCTGGTAAAATCATACAACACAATTTTTATTTATTATGTCCAATTTTGAAATTTTTAGAGAAGATCAAGTATTTTATTTTACATCGATATTTTTTCAATACACATGCCTTATACGTACGTATATAAAATCATTATTATCGATTTGTGGTGTGCATTAGGGACGGTTGGTGACCTGTAACGGGTTATTAGTCGCCCGACGTCATCGTCATGGCACAGAGTAAATAATGCAAAGTATACTCCATGATGGTGTGTCGTATTAGAATGTAAATAATTCATGTTGTATTATTGGTACTTAAAATAAATTGTGTCTTTTAACAATGGTTAATTTTTTAATCATAAATTTAATTGATTTTAAGATGTTTTTTCAAACCCTGACTTCACCCTTCAATGGCTTTAGTTTTAAGTCTCATTCTTCAAGGCGTGTCCCCTGTCGTTTAAAACGCTGTCTTGTTTTTGTTGTCATGACAACTGTATACTTCAGGTACCAGGGGCTCTGTATGGGTAGCGATGATAGATAATTATACAAACCATTTTAAAAACAATTTTCGCTGAAAGTACATAGCCAAATTAAACGAAATTTGGTATGGAAGGCCATTTGGTGGTAAAAATTAAAAATTATAATCGGCATGTCTATCTGAATTAGAGAAAGGGTTTGAAACATTCCTTGTAGTCATGGTCATTTTTCTTCTGAATCCCTTCAGACACATTATTGGTATTGTCTTACGAGACGCCATGGCATAGAGTGCCGGTTTACTGGATCGCATAATTAGCCCTCACTGCCTCAGACTCAATGCCTAGGTTCAAATCAATTTCTATCAGTTTCCTTTCTGCAGACTAAGTACACACGCATTAAATACAAAAAAATACAATATTCAAACATGAAATACAATATACAACCATCAAATACAAGTACACACGCATTAAATACAAAAAAAAATTTACAATATTCAAACATGAAATACAATATACAACCATCAAATACAAAAATACAATAAACATCAATTTAAAAAATTACAAGAATCAAATGTTAAAAAATGAAATACAAAAATAAAATATATAAACACCAAATACAATAATCAAACGCAAAAAAATCAATATACACTAATCAAATACAATAAAATATACAAACATCAAATACAATATACAAATTTATATCAAATTTAAAAGATACAATATGCACAAAGGTATGATCATATCAAAAGTGTAACAGCAAACTAAAGATTGAATGCCAAGTATGTGTTATGTTGGTTCTTGGTAACTTTTCAATGGCTGCTATCTGTGTTACGCTTGTCTGCGGCGTACTGACTCTGTGAGCTAGCACGTTAAAGTCGCCCTGAGTGCGCGCTAGTACAAGGCAGGCCATACAACACACTCGCACTTCATATGCATGCACAAAATTCTTCATAGATTAATCCATAGAGATTAATAAAATAGTTCACGCCGCGAATAGCTGATGCGACGTTAAGCAACATTCAACCAATCAATAGCTATCCACATCCTTGACTTCTTGGCAGACGAGCTGCGGCTTTTTTTGTAAGATGAGCATAAACTTTTGACAAGTCTGTACTGGATGTAAATAGAATAAATACACGTGTTTTAATCTTACTTTTCTTTTTACAGCAACTCAAGCAGTCCGGCCAAGCTACTCAAGCTGAATCCATGGCTAGAGAATAAGCAGTTAAACAAACTCTGTTAAATGTTTGCAATTATTCAAACTCTGCTGTTACATTGTATTCTTGGATTTAAGTGAAACTCCTTCCTATTTCATGGGAACCTTTTTATTACTCCCAGTGTATATTTTTTACTTGACTATACAGAAATGAACAAATAAATGAAATAAATAACAGAAAAAGCATGAAGAACAAAATGCAAAATTTGAACAAATGAACAAATTCAGAACCAGCAATGAAATGACAAACACCAATGGTATATGTATTAAATATTAGTGTATATAATAAACGTATTTTATAAATGTAACAAATTGTAATTTTAAAAAAATACATTAAAGTTATTTTTGGTCGTTTTTTTCTTAAAAACGTGTTTATGAATTAATTTTTGGTTATATTTAGGTTCATTTTTTAAATGCGTTTTACTTTATCGATTGGTTGAATGGGGGTTTACTTCCCAGTCAAGAATATTTCATTAATATCGAGATGTCACCAGCTATAAGTGAAATGACAGGTTTTGTTACTTTTGCAATGTGTTGTTGGCAATGCACAAGCGGGGTTGTTAAGCTGCAATGCATACAGTGAAAAAAAATAGCATCATTTTTAAGGTCTCTTTTTAAGGGGAGAAACTGTCAGTTCGTTTGCTGGAGTTGTTTTATTAGGTTACTCAGCCGGTTTCTTCCACCGTCGCAGAAGTGACTGCTTCCATATTAGTGAAGAAGAAGAAGAAAAAAAACTTAACTGGGCGTGAAACATCATTACCCGCTATAATTTTCACAGTTGACTTTTATGGCCAACATTCTGGTATAGAGTGGTAACTGGTTGTTAGACAAGGATGTCAGACAATATCACTTGAACCCGACGGCTATTATCTATTAGCCAATATAACCCCGGGGGACGGTTGTCATACAAAATAATGTCGCTGTCTTGTACAGTACAGACCTATCGAAAGTTTACCGCTAAGGAAACTTAGTGCCGAATTGGCTGTTCATCTTGGGCCCCCATTTAGCTACATTCTGTACATCGGACAGTTTTGAGGCAACTTGGCGACCGAGCTTCAGAAGTTTAGTTCTTTGTTAGCTCAGTTTTAAACTTTCGACAGGTCTTTACAGTACACCATCAGTATTAAACAGCAAGATTGCACAGATCATACTATAGGACTTTAACGGTCACACAACTGGATATGTACACACTGTCCGATTGTGGCTCTAACCCGGGCGTTAAAAAGCAATGTTTCGTAAGCAAGCGCTTTAGACCACATCCTAAGTACGAATGCTATCGACTTTTCCATAAAGAGTTGAGTGATGTTGTTCAACGTTCCAGTCAAGAATACTTCACTTATATCGAGACGTTGCCAATTATCGGCGAAGGTATAGAAATTTTGCCTGTGCGTTGCGCTGATGACATTATACAGCAGGGTTCTTGATCGTGCCACACTTCCCGTGACACGTGACCTCGTTGAATTTTAAGTTTCCATCCGAAAGAACCGTGGCTTTCATTTCGTGATGCCGAGTGCTTGGCGATAGAACAGTCGCTATCCATTTTCAAGTTTTGGGTCAGACCGCGGGTCGAGTTCAAACCCACGGCTTCCCACTTACGGAGCTAGCACTCTACCAGCTGAGTTACCGCGGTGGGGTTTTCTATAAAGATCGATTGTTAGTTCGACTAATCAGCCCACTAAACCCCCATTTTATTTTTTAACCCCCAACAAGTAAAAAATTTAAATGGGTGTTTAATGGGCTGATTAGTCGGACTAATCGATTGTATGATTTATAAGTGAATATGCACTCTTCGCCTCCAGCAACCACCGATGCAAATATCGGTTAGGCTACTTCTGTATAACCAAGGATTGTTTTACGTGCCACGCCTGTCGTGACATGGTGTGTCAGTGTTTAGTCTCTTCCGATGTATCCTGTGCCTTATTTCTAAATCACTTTTACGTGCCACGCCTGTCGTGACATGGTGTGCCAGTTTTTAGTCTCTTCCGATGTATCCTGTGCCTTATTTCTAAATCACTTTTACGTGCCACGCCTGTCGTGACATGGTGTGTCAGTGTTTAGTCTCTTCCGATGTATCCTGTGCCTTATTTCTAAATCACTTTTACGTGCCACGCCTGTCGTGACATGGTGTGTCAGTGTTTAGTCTCTTCTGATGTATACCGTGCCTTATTTCTAAATCACTTTTACGTGCCACGCCTGTCGTGACATGGTGTGTCAGTTTTTAGTCTCTTCTGATGTATACCGTGCCTTATTTCTAAATCACGAGTACTTGGCAAAAGAACAGTCACTACCTCTTTTACATCTTGGTCAGAACCGACCGGGGTTCGAACCCACGACCGTACAGAAACGAACTGGTCACCCTACCAACTGAGCTACCGTGGTGGTAAATGACCACAAAGAGGACACGGTGGCTGAATGGTCTAAAGCTCGCACCAACAGATCACAGTGCCTCTCACCGCCTGGGTTCGAATCCCACTTGGGGCCGGAAAACCATGTATGAGGAAATTTATCAGCTCGCTTGTCGATGGTTGGTGATGTTTTTGCCGGGCACGGACGCAATCATTAGTCACACCACTTGGCCATCGTGCTCCTATCGACAAGTTAAACTTTAGCGCTACGCATTAACACAAGATCGTTCGATATTTTGTTTCAAACTCCTTCTTCCTACATCATGAAGGATTAAACTAAAAACGGCAACCTACTCGTAATAAAATAAAACAAACCTTAAATAAATACTAAAAATACAAAATAAATAAAAGTGTATCTTAGATCATCATTTTGAGATTTAAAGTTGTCAGGCAAACTGATTACATGTAGATAACACTTTTGGTAGGCTTAAAAGTGGAATTTTATTCCGGGATCAAGTTCGTATATAAGTAATGCACATATATACAGTACAGACCTGTCGAAAGTTTAACACTAAGCTAAGAAAAGGGAGTCAAAGCTTGGTTGCGAGTGGCCAAGATATGGATAGTTTGTGACAGAAAATCTGCAGAAAGAGATAGCTGATAGGGGGTCAATCTGAGCTGCAAGTAATACTAAAAATACAAAATAAATAAAAGTGTATCTTAGATCATCATTTTGAGACTTTAAGTTGTCAGTCAAACTGATTACATGTAGATAACACTTTTGATAGGCTTAAAAAGTGAAATTTTATTCCGAGATCAAGTAATGCACATATATACAGTACAGACCTGTCGAAAGTTTAACACTGAGCTAACGAAAGGGAATCGAAGCATGGTGGCAGAGTGGTCAAGGTAACTTGTGGCTGAAAAGCTGTCGGGAGATAGATAGCAGCTGCTAAGAAACGAAACCTGAAGGTCCGAGATAAGCAACAGATTCGGCACGTTTTTTTTTTTTTTTTTTTTTTTTGATTCAGCGTTAAACATTCGACGGGTCTATACTGTACACAAGTGTATTTTGCATCATCATTTTGTAGTTTTTTTTTTCGGTCAAACTGATAACATATAGATGGCACTGGTGATAGGCCTAGAAAGTGAAATCTTATTCTGGCATCAGGATCAAGTGCACGTACGTACAGCGCAGACCTGTCGAAAGTTTAATATTGAACTACTGAAGGTAACGAAGCTCAACTGCCGAATGGCCGAGATATGGATAGCTAGGGGCCCAAGAACTGTTTGAAAGCAGCCGTCGAAGTAAAGCTAACGAAGGACCGAACTAAACTACAGATTTGGGACTAACATGTTTCTTAGATTTGTGTTAAACTTTCGACAGGTCTGTACTGTACATAAAAGTGCATTTTTGTGACTTTTTTCGGTCAGACTGATAACATGTACGACACTGGTGATAGGCAATTTTATTCCGGGATCACTTGAAGTACAGAATTGTCGAAAATTTAACACTAATGGAAACAGTGCTCGGCAACTATGATATGCATAGCAGGTGGCCGAAATAAAGCGAACGAGTGGTCGAGATGACAAACGGATTCGGCACCAATACGTTAGCTTAGTATCATTTATTACACGAGAGGATGGTGTGGGTGTCGCTAGGTGGCCAAGTGGTCTTAAGCGCGCTAACGGAACACAGAGCATGTCATCACTCTGGCAGGTTCTAGTGTGAGAAAAAAAATGTCAGTTTGCTTGCTGAAAGGTTGGCGAGTTTCTCCAGGCGCTCCTGTTTCCTCCACAATCCCGTCTGTATAGCAAGTAATACATCTTGACTGGGGCGTAAAACAACTCTTTCTTAAACACAAGTTCCTCTCTCTCTCCCATCAATATATTCTTGAAAGACATGTTTTCAAACATGGAGATTGATTGAAAGAACTTTTACGGCACAGTCAAGAATATTTCACTTATATCGATACGTCACAAGCTATCTGGGCTATCAGTGCGCTAAAGACTGTGTAGGGAGAGTTCTTTGATGTGTCACGCTTGTCATGATAAGGGCCATCGTTTTTTGTTGTTTTTTTTTTGGGGGGGGGGGGGGGTTTCTTCCAAAAGGACTCCCTGACTTACATTCTTGAAACTGGGTCATGTGGGAAAACACAGGAAAATAGGTTTGTCACTTGTTAAATTTCGTAGAAAGGAAATACTGTTGCCGCAATCAATATTAAATAAGAACCTTTTTGATTCAGGCCAGTTGTTACCTTACATTATTTGAGTCTCTTAAACCACTAAAAGAATTGGTAGAGTTGCTCCTCCGTATGTGGGAGATCGGTGTTCCAATCCTGACACAGTCTTCTCCAAGTACATGACATTTAGAAATGAACTCATTGGGTCCTTCGGAAGGGTTTGAAAACCAACGCCCATGTCACGGTAGGGGTGGTACGCTAAAGAACCCTCCCTGCACATTGCCCTGAGCGAACAACAAAGGTTAATAATGCTGCCATGTCACATACACATGTATATCTGATGACATCCCATTCTTGACGGGACGTATAGCCCTATAAATTCAATCGAAACGATCAAAGAGAGATAACTCTCGGTTGTAAATTGCCTAAGACAGGCACACTCTTTGGTCGGTCATCACCAGTTTACCAATATCTCATTTATCACTTGCAGCCTATTTCATCCTGCAAACAAATACAAGCCCTATAATATTGTTAACTTACAATATCTCTTGCACCACATTATATCTTGGGCTATGACAATATCTCTTGAGCTGTAACATTATCTGATTATAGCTACAAGGCCACAAAATTATCTATTAATCCGGGTGTTATCTAATTATCCATCGAGCAACATCATCACCGCTTGAGGCACAATAATATCTATTGAGCCACATCATGATCTCCTGAGCCACAATATGATCTCTTGAGCCAAAACACTACCTCTTCAGTCACACTATCTATTGAACCACAGCATTATCTATTGAGCCACAGCAGTGGCTCATTATCTATTGAGCCACAACATTATCTATTAAACCAGAGCATTATCTATTGAGCCACATTATATATTGACCTAAAGCATTATCTATTGAGCCACAACATTATATATTAAACCAGAGCATTATCTATTGAGCCACATTATATATTGACCTAAAGCATTATCTATTGAGCCACAACATTATATATTAAACCAGAGCATTATCTTTTGAGCCACAATATATATTGACCTAAAGCATTATCTTTATAACTACAGCATTATTTCTCGAGTCACATTATCTATTGAACCACAGCATTATCTATTGAGCCACAACATTATATATTAAACCAGAGCATTATTTACTGAGCCACATTCTATATTGACCTACAGCATTATCTTTATAACCACGGCATTATCTCTTGAGTCACAATATAATTTATTTCTTGACCAACATTATCTCTCCAGTCTTGACCAACAACATTATCTCTTGTGCCAAAACATTAGTTCTTTAGCCACAACATTATCTATTTATGTCTTGAGCCACAACATAATTTATTTCTTGAGTGTAATAAATAGGAGAAGTTAAGTAAAACAGGTGGAGTAATGGAATTTTACACCCCAGTCAAGATTCTTTCACTTATATAAAGGTGGTCAGTCCATGTATGGAGTGACAGGAGAAACCATTAACCTTCGACAAGCAAAAAGAAATAAATATCTCTCACATTACTATGTGTCCCAACCCTGACAGCTAAAGGCACTGTTATCAGTAAATAGGCGCTTAAGACTACTCAACCACCAAAAGACCCAAAAAACCAAAGGTAATGGGTCTTATCAATACCTGAGAATATGTCCCATATAGTTATGGAGAAGATGATTTAAATCTGAAATGTTAGTGCACCACATTTGATGCATAATATAGGATATATGGTGAACCATAGCATAGCTCACCTGAGCTAGTAAATCCTGCATGCCTTGAAATGATAAATAAATAGGAACAAATAATTTTTTTTCAAAATAAAATATTTTGAATGTATTTTAATAAATAGTAAAACACACTCATATTCAAAGAAAAAAAAAAGATTTATATACATCAAATATTCTAAACATCTTTTAATTGATGTATACATATTTTATCATAAGTTCATCAACCATATTTTACAAAAACGTTTCTCTTTTTTTTAAATCCACTTTTTCGAAACAAAAATTTGGCAACTAGTACTTTATAAATATTTGTTTACAGATCAATTTCTCATAACACATCTGAGGGCGAAGATCTAAAATTATATTTTTAATCCACTTGAAATCTTCATTTTTGCCTCTGTTTATTTTTTTATATCTTTACATCCAATGTTGCTTTTAACAAGGCAAGGATTGAAAAGATCCTCTTAAAGTCTTAAGTCGTCTTTTTTCGGGCCTGGCCGGCCTGTCACACTAGCACTATGATGCTTATAAAGCCAGAACAGGAGTGTATGTCTTAAGTTCTTTTGAAAGCTAGAGATACACAGTTGAATCTTTTTATCTAGAACTCTTAGGAAAATGTGCAAATTATTCCGAAATTTGAGATATCCAAGTTTCACATTATCTCCACAGGAAATATTTGACTTATCCAAAAATTTGAAATATCTGTGTTTCTCATTTTCTCAAACTTCTTGGAAATATTTGACTTATCCAGAAATTTGAGATATCTGTGTTCAAAATAACAAGAATCAACTGTATATATATTTTTTTTGTACAATATTCAACTTTAACAGGAATATTCACGTTGTCCACAAACAAAATATTTCAACAGTAACATAAGTTAATATTATTTATCGTGTCACTAGTTCAATGTCAATCAATAGGGTGCTTTTTCTGCCTCCTGTATGGCTTGTACACACTTAGCCATCGTCTGAGAGGCTCGGCTTATAGAGTCCGTCATATAAAAATCCTTCAAGGTTGTTTGTGGTGGCGTCAGAGGCTTGGGGTCTAATTGACCTTTCACCAACTGCAACAGAAAGAACAAATCTTTAATTTAACAAAATACACTGCAACATATTACTGTAAAGGGAATTATTTTCGTGGGATGAAAATTACACGATTTCTGAAATCTGGTATTTCGTGTGGGTGTATTTTTTGCGTAACCATTATATATGGGTGTATTTTTTGCATAACCATTATAAGTGGGTGCATTTTTTGCATAACCATTATAAGTGGGTGTATTTTTTGCATAACCATTATAAGTGGGTGTATTTTTTGCATAACCATTATAAGTGGGTGTATTTTCTATATATTATGTATGATATATATTAACCTGTATGGTAGACATTTCCACATGGGTAAAATTTTCGAAAGTAATTTCTTTAGCACAAAATAAACGAAAAAAATTAACCCACACAAAAATCCCCCCTTTACAGTAATTCATTGCCACCATTTGTTATGTCAAATTTTGGTGTTTTAAAGGGACTTAGGGAATAAAACATTTCCTAATTTAACAAAATATATTAAAACTTTGATTCATTGCCACCATTTGTTATGTCAAATTTTGGCATTTTCAAAGGGACTTAGGGAATAAAAAAAATCTTAATTTAACACAAGAGGCCCAATAGGGCCTGTACCGCTCACCTGGGCCATTAACAGCACAAAAACACACTAAATACTACATTTAAAGAGCAATAACTCTGACGTGGATATTTAGATATTTATGAAACTTGCTACTCGCATCTGTGACCTTGACCTTTGAACCAATGACCATAATCTATATATCAAAATGATGATTGCATCATTACAACAATATTCTAATATACATGCCTATACAAAAAGTTCATAGTTTTCGAGATTATGAATCTTTTTGGTATTGTTTTGCAACCGTGACCTTGACCTTTGGACCCATGACCTTTTTCTATACATCAAAAAGATCGTTGTATTAATACCTACAATATTCTAATATAAATGTCTATATAAAAAGTTTATAGTTTTCGAGATAATTAACATTTTTGGTATTGTTTTGCTACTGTGACCTTGACCTTTGGACCCATGACCTTTTTCTATACATCAAAATGATTGTTGTATCAATACCTACAACATTCTAATATACATGCCTATACAAAAAGTTAATAGTTTTCAAGATAATGAACCATTTCAGTACTCTTTCGCATCTGTGACCTTGACCTTTAAACCAATGACCTAAATCTATATATCAAAATGATTGTTACATCAAAACCAACAACATTCCAATATACATGCCTATACAAAAAGTTTATAGTTTTCAAGATAATTAACGATTTTGGTATTGTTTTGCTACTGTGACCTTGACCTTTGGACCTATGACCTTTTTCTATACATCAAAATGATCGTTGTATCAATATCTACAACATTCTAATATACATGCCTATACAAAAAGTTAATAGTTTTCAAGATATTGACCCATTTCAGTATTCTTTCGCATCTGTGACCTTGACCTTTAAACCAATGACCTAAATCTATATATCAAAATGATCGTTACATCAAAACCAACAACATTCCAATATAAATGCCTATACAAAAAGTTTATAGTTTTCAAGATAATTAACGATTTTGGTATTGTTTTGCTACTGTGACCTTGACCTTTGGATCCATGACCTTTTTCTATACATCAAAATGATCGTTGTATCAATACCTACAACATTCTTATATACATGCCTATACAAAAAGCTTATAGTTTTAAAGATATTGAACCATTTCAGTATTCTTTCGCATCTGTGACCTTGACCTTTAAACCAATGACCTAAATCTATATATCAAAATGATCGTTACATCAAAACCAACAACATTCCAATATACATGCCTATACAAAAAGTTTATAGTTTTCAAGATAAAACGATTTTGGTATTGTTTTGCTACTGTGACCTTGACCTTTGGATCCATGACCTTTTTCTATACATCAAAATGATCGTTGTATCAATACCTACAACATTCTAATATACATGCCTATACAAAAAGTTAATAGTTTTTAAGATAATGAACCATTTCAGTATTCTTACGCATCTGTGACCTTGACCTTTGAACCAATGACCTTAATCTATATATCAAAATGATCGTTACATCAAAACCAACAACATTCCAATATACATGCCAATACAAAAAGTTTATAGTTTTCAAGATAATTAACGATTTTGGTATTGTTTTGCTACTGTGACCTTGACCTTTGGACCCATGACCTTTTTCTATACATCAAAATGATCGTTGTATCAATACCTACAACATTCTAATATACATGCCTATACAAAAAGTTAATAGTTTTCGAGATAATAAATAATATTAGAAAGGTAAAAAATTAGGTCATGACCTTCATAATTGACCTTGACACCATTTTGAAGGTAATTACAAGAATATGTCAAAACTGAAAACCCCATGTCATTATCTGGTCATATAGTCAAGTTATAACAATTTAAAAATATTTTACGATTTTTGCAAATTTAAACACAAAAATGCGTAACCTATTTCTAAACCAAATTTCATGAAATGAACAAACTTAAAGGTTAAGACTATGTAGAATCCAAATATCACATCAGTTTTGCCTCCAATGAGTGGTTCAAGAGAAGAAGATTTTTTAGGTTTTGTCTATTTTAGTAACAGCGGCCATCTTGGATATTCGATCGTCATGATTTGAACAAACTATAGTTAGACTCTGTCAAGGACCCTCCATGGCAAATTTGGTTTCAGTTGGCCCAGTAGTTTTGGAGGAGAAGATTAAAGTTTACTGACGCACGCACGCACGCCTCGCCATGCCATAAGCTCACATGGCCTTTGGCCAGGTGAGCTAAAAATACAGTACAACTTTGATTCATTGCCCCACCATTTGTTAAGTTACATTTTGGCATTATAGAAGGGTTTGGCAATAAACCAAGAAGACATATCATGGTCATGGTTTCCACACTTGACTTCCTTCACAATTCTGAAACAATCCCCTGACAGAATTCATTCTCCCCCGCCCTTCCCATCCTACCTCCCTCGACATTTTAATGCACTTTAAAACAAGAGTGCCGCTAGGTGCATTAAAATACCCTGTTTACATTTTAGCCATTAAAATGTCAGGTGGATAGCCTGTGCGTTGGTTTTGATTTTTGAAGCCTTTTATGGCCAATAAAAAGGGATACTATTTGGCAAGTGTCTGAATCCCCCCCCCCCCCCAAAAAAATTGCCATTTTCAGAAGCGTGAATTTTCAGAGGGTGATAAACATTTACCTGAGCTAATTCTTGTGATTGTTTAAAATAGTTAGCCTCTTCAACGTCGCCGTATCTTACAAGATTTGGTGACACTTCTGATAACCTATCACGAACTTCTTGTAAATTGTCATAGGGTAATGGAACTCCAATGATCTGTAACAAAAAAACCAAAACATGATTCAGAACAGATTACCCAATATTAACTCCATAAGGCCTATTTTAAGAGAATCCTATCAAAACTAGAAATACTGTGAGTAAAGCTCACAAAGGATACCCCTGCCATGGATTCATGTCCAAACTTTTGAGTTTTTACTATTTATAGTAAGGGTTGTCATCTTGGAAGTTGGATGGGATTGTCTAGTACAAACTTTAGTCTTACCCACCTAGGGACCTTCCATAACAAAATTGTCTATAGTCAGTTTATACAGCCCTCAAATGGTGGCCAAATCAACCTGGTATGGTGTCTGGCAACCTTAAATTTTAAATGGTGGCCATCTTATCCACTTTAAATTTAAACTTTTGTGACCTTAGAACAGATGTTATTTATGCGTCACAAAATTGTCATGATACTGTTACCAATTCAGGCTTTACACTTTACATCATCATTATTGTTAAATAACACTGATGTATGTAAGTGATTGTAAGTCAGTTTTAAAACATGCACTTTTGTTTTCCCACACCTAAAAGATGCCTTAATATTCCTTCATTTGCAAGAAAAGTTTGCCTGGCCACTGGAATTTCCACTGGCCACCTGAAAATTTAAATTGGTGGCCAGCTGGCCACTTGATTATGAAACCCACTTTGAGGGCTGTTATAATTAGTGATCATGTTAATTGCAAAACTGTATGTAAAAAAATGAGGAGGCCACTATTGGACCAACACTCCTCTCCCCAGGATAATCAGATTGACAGGTTAAATAAATAATAAGCTTAATAAAGCAAACCTCTGATAACGCTCGTATAATCTTCCAGTCTACCCTGGCGTTTCCTGGTGGTGTTACTGCCCACGCTGTCTGTTGTGATCTGCCTTCCATATTCACATAAGTTCCATCTTTCTCTGTGTATGCTGCTCCGGGAAATACCACATCTGCCATTGCAGCCCCTCTATCACCATGGTGACCTTTACAATAAATTTAAACAAATTAATTTCGGTAAGTCATTTACACTTTCACATACACACCTACCATATTCTATTGTCAAGAGAATAGAACTACTAGATAGATTAGTTAAATGAAAGGGGTTTTACCTCCCAGTCAAGAATATTTCACTTATATTAAGATATCACTGGCTATATTTAAAGTTGCAGAAACTTTTACCTTGCAGTGCACTTATTGCAATGTGCAAGGAGGGTTCTTTCACTTGCAATGCCTGCCATGATATGGGAATCAGCTTTAAGGTATCTTAAAATGCCGAAGACTTTGTGAAAGAACAGTCCCTGCCTATTCTGAAGTCTTAAAAAGACCTGGCTGTGGTTTGAAAACAACCTCCCACATACAGAGCGAGCTTTCTACCAACTGAGCTACTATAGTGGTCACCACTAGACAGAGCAAAATTCTCCCATTGAGATTTATTACAATTAATTATTGATCACAATGATGGCAAAGCACAGAGACATAAAATATTTAAGAAGTGTCATGCTAAAAGAAAGCAAAAACTAAGGCTCTAGTCCAAAATATGTCCTGGTCTGTTCATTAGTAAGTGAGGGATAGGCCCGATAAGAAAAACACAACTAAAATCTTTTGCACAGATTTTTCTCCTCTTCTGGTGCACACAATGTAATATCCTGGTAATCTGGGGTCAGTTGTACAAAGCTTAATTAAAGTTATCATTGATTAAATTATAAGTAGCAAATCATAATTTGAGGGTTTGGAGGTAAAAAGTGCTATAATAAACCTTATAAAGAAAGTATATAGCCCCTTTTACCACTAATCCCTCCATGTATCATTGTGATAATTATGGTAAAATTAATGATTAACTCTAATTATACTTTTCGCCATTGGGCCCATGTATACCAAGTTTAAAATCTTTGTCAGTGTTGGAAGAGTAGGCCAGAAAATCTATTACAAGACAAAGCCTTACCATTACACTGCAGTAGCTCAGTTGGTAGAGTGCTCGCTCCGTAAGTGGGAGGTTGTGGGTTCGACCCCCGACTGGGTCTGACCCAAGACTTGAAAGTGGGTAGTGACTGCTCTTTCGCCAAGCACTCGGCATTACGAATGAAAGTCACGGTTCTTTCGGATGGGAACTTAAAATAAACGAGTTCCCATGTCACGGTGGGCTTGGCACGCTAAAGAACCCTGCTGTATAATGCCATCAGCGCAACGCACAGGCAAATTTCTGCACCTTCGCCTATAGCTGGCGACGTCTCGATATAAGTGAAATATTCTTGACTGGGACCTTAAACACCATTACTCACTCACTACTCATTATACATTCTGTTTCTTGAATCAAAAATTTAACAACTATCTTTAAATCAATTACATGGTTTTTACTTAGTGTGTCACAAATAGTTTTCTAGAAGTTGGCATATACATATGACAATCTTCTGTTGCCTTGGTAATTAATAAAACAGTTAAGATTTATTGTCAGAGATAATGTTTGATTACCTTGGTAAATAATAAAACAATCTTTAGGAAGTTCCTCTTTTGTAATGGCTTCTTCATCAGCTCCCAGTAAATATAAAACTTTAGGTTTATTCTGCCTAATATAATCCACTCCAGCTTTGTATCCCAGATCAAGAGCAGCTACCTGACTGGCCACCTAGAATATCACAAGAATTACATACATGTATAACTAGAGAAGTCTCTCTCTCTCTCTCTCTCTCTCTCTCTCTCAATACCTCCTCAACAATATTGCAGAACATTATTTCTCAGATTTGACCTTGTGACCTTGACCTATGACAAATTTGGTATGTGACATGTCTTCCAAATTTGATCAAAATCCATCCAGACATAGACAAAATGGAGCAGATAAAATATTTGAACAGATGGACTGGGTGATTCCTATATAACTCCCAACCCCCTATTTCATTTGCTGGGTAATAAATATATTTCTTATATACTTCACATTGATATTTACATGTATATTAGGCTGCTAGAGGTTGAGATATCTCTTTCTCACCTACAGGCAAGAATTTCTGAATTATCATATAACTTGTATTCAATTTATAACTAGAACCGTCTCTTGAGAGCCAAATACCCCTGCCTCCAACATTGAACTTCTGACCTTGACCTTTGACTTGTGCACATAAATTTGGTACATGACACATCTCATGTTGGTTTACATTTGTGCTAAGTTTGATCAAAATCCATCTATAGGCAAGGAAGATACAGAGCGAACACGGTCTTGGGACAGAAAACCAGATGGAACGACAGACAGACAGACTTCATTTGCAGGGGTATAATAAACATTCTAAGTATTGGTCTTCCTTCAATATAAAATTTGCCATTACAGCTTGTTCACTTTTTCATTTGCGATACCCCCCTAACTCTAAACTGAAATACAACATTGTTGGCCTACATTTATTCTGTAACAGGCATACATACCCTGTGTAAAACATTGAGGACCCTCCAGTTTTCTCCACATCCTGACTTCAGCCTTGCCGCCTGAGCAAGCTGAGAAACTGTTGCATGCAATGCAGAGTTATCTGCCCTTTGTAAACATGAGCTTCCAACAACAACCATAGGCTTCTTGGCTTCATTCAAGACCTAAAATAATTGAACAGGTTTCTTTTCATTTAAAATAAAGCAAATTTAGTAAATTAGGATCCAAAGCCAGAAGTAACTTTATTGTGATTTGCACTTTTGTTCAAAGGGCAATAACTCCCCTGAAAAAGAACAAACCAACCTGGGTTAATGATATGTGTATTTCCTATTATTGTTGATGCTTTACACCAAGTTTCTTGAAATGGTGCTTCATAGTTTTCGAGAATTACTCCATACAAGAATATCTGGATTATTAATTGAAAAGAGTAATGGTTTCTCACACCCCAGTGAAGATTTTTTTCTCTCACTTCAGTTTGGTTCCATGTTCCGGAGACCTTCTGCAACGTAATTGACTAATAATCTCACATAAAGATCTGTCCTAAGTGGGATTCAAACATACATGAAGGGGATGTAAGGTCTAAAAATTAGTCTTATTTCCATAGTTAATCATAAAATAATTAGACTAACCTATTTCTACTGAAATAAATAATTTAATGAATGAAAATCCTGTCACAACCTTTGAGAAGTCACAAAGTATGATATCTCAACATGTCGATATAATATAAAGGGCAAGGTGACTATATAAGGAAGTATGTCTGGAAAATAGAATACCAATGGGTACATACCACAATTCGCTTTCCCCGGTTTTCATTTGAAGGAAAATGAAGGTCATGTGAGAATTAATTTTATCATGGTATGTGAACTGAGATTTTTGCAAATTGCCTATTTGCTGAGAAACAATAGTCCATGGGTATTTGATTACAACAGTAAATTTCAAAAGCAGGGTTTAGATAAAGTACTCAACCACTCTTCTTGACTGTGTTGAAACAGTCCATTGATGAGTGAAATTTGATTTAAACTAAGCCTGCTAGTTTGAAAAAATTATCTGAGCCCTGAAAAGTAACTGGTTTGGAGCTAAGTCTTCTTTCTTACCTTACTGAAGGGATGTTTTCCGCTGGCTATCTCCTGTAGGACTGAAGTATATCTCCAAGGTGCTGTCAAAAAACAAAGTAGGTGAATAAGTAACTACTGTATTTCCATAAATGGAGTGGAGATGGTTTCAATTATTCATTTTTTCAATTAAAAATGTTTCCATTAAACTATCAATAAAATGAATTTAAAATGCACTGACCTAACAAAATGTATTTTTAAATGAAAACATTATTTAGTTGTCCTGTATATAGAGAAATTTTTTGAATTTTTTTTTTGAATTTGATCAAGTTTATATACCAATTGGGCCTCATTCAAAGTTACATAAGGAGATTTAGGGTCAGGTACATGTAGGTTATTGTCTGGGTTTTTTCCCGGTGTGATCATGAAGAATAATCCAATTATTACATCACCTTTAAAGAAGGTACTGAAGGGATAATTCTGACATATACTTCTTTTCTTTATATATCAAGACTTTTACACAAAGTACTAAATAAGAAATACATGTACCTTCAGACATCACAGGTATCAAGATTTAGTGACCTACATCATTTTAACCAACATATCTGATATAACAGCTAGACCTAGCCTTTGTAAAAAGGGTCATTCTGAGTAAGTTTGATGATGATTAAGAACTAGGGACCTACCAATGTTACTTCTTGACTCAAAATGACCATTGCAAATATGACCTAGCGTTTTCGAAAGAGTAACCACTGCAGGAACTCTGTGGTAGAGTGTTAGCTCTGTAGGTCATAAATTCGAACCCCTACCAAGTCTGACCCAAGACTTAAAAGTGGGTAATGACTGTTCTTTCGCCAAGCACTTTGCATAACAAAATGAAAATCACAGTTCTTTGGATGGGAACTTAAAATAAAGGAGGTCCCATGTCATGGTAAGCATTGCATGATAAAAAACTGCTGTATAATGTAATCAGCGCAAAGCACAGGCGAAATTTCTGCACTTTCGCCTATAGCTAGCGACGACTATATATAAGTGAAAAATTCCTGACACCATTACTCAACTTAACTCTATTGTCAAGAGTACTGCTTTGGCCAAGTTGATGAAGACAGGAGGACATTTGTGGTTGCTTCTTTTGTAAAAGGAATGCTGATGAACAACAGAAACAGACAATGCTCAAGTAAATGGAGAAATGGTGTTTTACATCCAAGTCAGTTATGGGATGGTGAAGACCACTGACATTCAGCAAATTAAACTGACAAACTTTCTTGCACAAGGACCTTCCTCGATGGGATTGTAACATAGATGGTGAGAGGCAATGTGAAATTTAGACCACTAAGCCACCAAGACCCAAGCTGAGCTAAAACATCCTATACTTACTTCATAATCATATGTCAAATCTACTTGTGTTCCGACCATTGCTATCTTTAAATCATTGGTAATCCAACTACAAACATAACAAAATAAAAAGAATTATTTAAGGATTGAAGTTTGGTATATTGAGTTTAATGGGGATAATTTCAGTTGATCACACCCAAATTGAAAAATGGTGAAGACATTTTTACTGAATTCAGTACACTGAAATATATATATTCACAATATTATAATTTATCTTACAATAAATAAGTATTTCTATTGAATATTACATTTTCTGATTCCGTATCGGGGTGTCTGATATTTTTCCGTATCAGGCATATGCCTGATACAAAGTCGCGTGCGTTTGTTCGCGGACTACTTTAGATTCGTAGTAATGACGTCATCAGATTGAAATGTAACGTAAACAAAGATCAGGGGTTTCCCCTAGATTCTGTCGTGTGCAGTCACAAACTACGAGTAATCGTAAAAATGTCTATCTTAATCCGAAAATAAAGCGGTAAAATGTAAATCTCGGCAATGACGGTAAGTTGATTAGCATCGGCAGTACATAACAGATCCAATGCTTTCAATGACGATTCATGATCTGCCAAAGTAAAAACCCAGTCAATTCATGTGAATTTAAACTACACAATGAACTTAAAACACTTTCATAATCATACGTATTAATAACAAATAATCGTCATTTTCATTTTTCAAACATTCCATTGTCTGAAAGCTTGTGATCAAACGTCTAATGAACTGGCGTCCGTCAACGGTGATCCGTGTTTTATACTGTGACTTTACACACCCCAGATATCCATCCGAAAAATAGTACGTACTATGTTTAACTTTATTTAACAAACTAACTAGGTTTTTTGCTAAATTTGACAAAATTGTAAGATAAAAATATCATTTATATCTTATGTATGTACGGAATTTGTATCAGAGTCTCGTCTTGTCCCCATGACACATCACGACTCGCCGCACAGCGGCTCGTCGTGATATCATCAAGGGAACAAGACTCGACTCTGATACAAATCCCGTACATACATAAGATATAAATAATATGTATGTATTACAATAAAATGCTAGATAATCAAGATCAAAGCTGCATTTCAAAACTGAACTGTCAAAGATAAACACTGTTAATACGCCCTACGGGCTGCTTGTCAACATCAAAGGAAACAAAAAGTGATGTCATGGGTAAAAGCTTTCAAAATTGTGGAAATTGGAAAGAAAATAAATAAACTAGAACCGTCTCTTGAGACCCAAATATCCCCCCCCTTCCAACATAATGTCTTCCCACGAACTTGACCTTTCTGATATGACCTTGGTTCAAGGTCATGACACACTTTGGATGAAGATTATTCATGTGAAGTTTTTATGACATTTGTCCAAAGCAATTATAAGATATGGCCCAAAAAAATTTTTACACGGACAGATAGACAGAAAAAAACCATGGTGATTACTATATAGCCCCTCAAACTAGTTTGTGGGGGATATAATAAATAAATAAAGTTATTTAGAATTAGCTCTGACATACCTTTTTCTTACTCTGGCATTGAGAAGGAGCCTCAAATCTTGGATTAGTTCCGATAAATAAAATGACATCAGCCTCTTCTATTCCAGCGATGGTTGTGTTGAGGAGATAGTTAGATCTTAAATCAGTTCTGTAAAATAAAAACATACGATAAATCACAATTATTTAAACAAGCAAAACCAAATTAGTAGGTACTTTAGTAGAATAAAAACATTCAATGAACTTTCAATAATTTCTCAACTTGCTTCTGTGTGTATAATCTGTATAGGACAAAGATCAAGCATTCCCATGCTGCCATGGCCTAATGGATAAGATGTCAGTCTACAAATCCAGGGTCTTTCACTGCTGTGAGTTCGAGTCCCGCTCAAACCACATGTGAGAACGTGAATTTTCCTTGGCCACTACCAAGAGTCGGACAAGCCCAAAAATGTAACAGAAAAAGTAAAAATGCAGCAGTCAAACTTAGAGTTGAAGCTTGCAACCAATCGAGCCCGTTTCGCCACAATAAACAACAAAATGGTACAAAACTGCCTTTTGGAAATGAGCAGTAAAGGTTGCCTTGCCATGCCTTGGGACATTATCATCAATTTTAAAGTTATCTCAAGGATCCTATCTATTGATTTATAAATTATGACCAAGAGCAAATTTGAATTCCATTATTACCCTGCTCCATCCATTGGGAAAATTTCTTCAGTGCACAAAGCTTCACTGCCGATCGTGTTAACTAAATCTTTCAGCGCAACTAGAGATTCTGCGTCAGCGAAACCTCCAGCAATGACTGCTACTTCATCTCCTTTCACTTTACTTAGCTGTAAGGAGAAAACAAAAGAAAAATCAAAATACACATTTAAAAAGGAAAAATATACAAGAAACCCCTAAATTATCACATACTACATGTATGAAAGAAAACGTACTGCATACATCAACATCTCATCCAATTGCTTTCATTTGTTCTATACCATATTCAATATTACTAAAATCCTGTTATTCATAGAATGTAGCCGCGTCCTAGAAAAAATGACAATGTTTTTCAGTGGCATCATTTTGTTAGGAAATGACCTAATGTAAAAGGAATGATTGATAGGTGCTACATCACAACTTCCCAGACTAAGTTTTAATAATAAAAGTATGTGTTATTGGACACTTTGTCACTTGCTCAAGGTTGACAGGTGTTCAATACCACTTTCTTTATTATTATAATTTGGTCAGGTAATTTGTGGTGTAATTCAAATAACCTGTTATCAAAAATCCCTTTTAAGGATAAAAAGGTGGAGTTGTTGGACATAAAAAAATTCAGTTTGAAGTGAAACTGAAAATTTTACAGAGTGTGCAGGCTTTTTGAAATAAGATTTTCAAGAGGTAATGTTGCAACTAACTGAAGTTCTATTCCACATAGTAACTGACACAGTTCATTTTTTTAACAACTTAAGACAATTCCTTACTTTCTGTCCTGCCTTTATAAATGCTGTTTCCCAGTTTGCCTGTACCAGATTTCCTGAATCATCTTTCACATACGGCATTGTTAATCTCTGGCGCTTCAAACCATCATAAGCAAATCTGGTCTTATCTGAGATCCATTCTTCATTAATATCCTAAAATAACAAAAATACAAAAAATATAAATATTTCTGCCATATAAGAATAAAAGAATCTATCACAATTATGGTGCCAGATAGGGAAATCTCAACCAGAGTTCCAATATATTTGGTCCAGAACCAGGCTTGGCGTCTATTTCTTGCATCAGAAAGTGCATTTTTTAATTAAAGATCAATTTCAACTTATCCATACACCTGATTTTGTTGATAAAATTTTGCAGGCAAAACGGCATGTAGGATATCTTGCACAGGGGGGGGGGGGGGGTACAAGATGGAGATATCTTGCACCTCTCTTTTTGTGGATTTTTCTATCTGGGGTGCAAGAAAAGAAAATCCCACATTTTACCATGATAGAATTTTTCTACCCTACGGTAAAGACAAGCCATACACGCTATGATGTCATAAATTACTTTTGATTGTGACTTCAACACTATAGATTGTGTGTGGTGTCATTGGTTGAAGATGCAAATAATACACTTTCTGCATTGTTTTGGGGCATTTTTTACGATAACAGCTTTACAAAACAGGAATATATTCAATATCTAATACAAGCAAATTCAGTGAATTAGGATCCCCCGCCAGCAGGTTCTTTTTTTTTTGACTTGCACTTATGTACAAAGGGCCATAACTCCAAGGAAAATAAGCAAACCAACTCGGGTTAGCGACGTGCGCATCTCCTATCAATGTTGATACTTTGTTATTTCACCAAGTTTCATGAAATAGTGCTTCAAAGTTTTGGAGAATTAGCGCAGACAAGAATTTCGGATGGACGGAAACTCGAGTTTAATACCCCCTGCCCTTTCTTTGAAAGGCAGGGGATAAAAAAGAATCAACCCTAGTTTGTAGTGGGGACACAGAAATCTCAATTTTCAGGAAAAGATTCTTTATTTTTTAGAAATGTTCAAAATTTGTCAAAATAATAAAATTTGAGTCAACAGATCCATGTGACTGAAAAAATAAGCCATTTAAGATGAATAAAGCAATTAGTGCAGCACAATGAAAACAAACCTCATTAACTCTAGGTAGAATTCTCATGACTTCATCTGTACGTGTGTTGACAACAATGTTACAACCAACAGCATCCATGACATCTATGCTGTCAATACGTCTACAAGCAAAATAAAAAAAAACCACTTTGTCAGAAAAAAAGATAAATTCAAGTCACGAATAGAGTGTAGTGGAGTGGTGAAATAATGCTTTACACCCCAGTCAAGATTCTTTTATTTATATCAAACATCTTCCAATGTAAAGATTTGGTTGAGATAAGTTTTCAGTTTACAATAGTGAACTTGACAAAACCATATTTTGGCAGTTTATTTTTTGTTAAAAATTTAATCAGGGTACAGTTTCCCCAATTCCAATGAATATATGTATAGAGATATACCTGTTTGGTAAACAATTATTATACAGTAAAACCTCAATTCATCGCCACCATTTGTCCAGTCAAATGTTGGCGTTATAAAGGGGTTTGGCAATAAATTGGGGGAGGCGGATAAAGAAAAACATAAACAAAATGGAATTTGGGACTTCAAAATAGTGTGGCGATAAGCGAGGTGGCAAAGTTATCAGGGGCATTATAACGAGGTTTTGCTGTATATTATACATGTAACTTAACAATACCTAATCTCCCATGGTCTAGATGTAAATGCATAAGGTTTGGACGTCAGAGCTCCGACAGGACAAATATCAATTACGTTTCCTGATAATTCCGATTTAAACATTTTTTCTACATAGGTTCCGACTTGCATATCTGTGCCACGCCCTGTGGTACCTAAATCATCAACTCCTGCAATTTCGCTGGCAAACCTGAAAAATAGATTTTTTATAATTAGGGATTGACAAAAAGTTTCCATGGAACAGTTTCTTTTCTTTATTTTTTAATTTAAAATGCCTTACTCTAGTGACAAGAAGACCTAACTCATACAATTTCACTGACACCTATTTTCTTTGATTAAGGAATGACAAAAAAGTTTCTAAAGTCAAGTGCATAACAGTTCTAAAATAGTTTCACACTGCCATCATTTTTTAATTTAAAGATATAAGTGACAAGACAACTTAATTTTCCAGAATAAGGTTTAATTTCACATTTGAGCTGTGTAAACAATAGCTAAATCATGAAAAAAAGAAACAATTAATAAAGTTTTAAATCAAGTTTCAAGTCAAAAATTTTCCTCAAAGTTGAGCCAGTCAGTTCATGAAAAGTGGAGAAAACCAGAATATCCGGAAAAAAAATCACCAAGCTTCAGCTAGTAAATTGACAAGTCTTTTCACATTAGGATCTGTCTCAAGTAGGATTTGAAACTGGGTGGTGGGAGGCACTGTGATCTGTAAGTGTAGATCACTCGGCCATCAAGGTCACAATACGGCCATGGTTCAAGGGAGCAGGTTAAGGAAGATTGCTTGAATTAGCATGAGGTTTTAACTACCCATAGGTTTCCACAATTATAAAATTATTTGTAGCCAAATTTCCAAATTTGTGAAAATATAGGGTTTTTTGTTGTATTTTTCACAAATTTGCTAAGATGTTACTGTTTGAAAGTATTTCACAGAAATTAGTAACCAAAATTTGTGAAAATATAGTATGTTTCACAAATGTGCCAAGTGGTTACTTTCTGAACGGGTTTCACAGAAATTAGTAAATAAAGGCGATTTGGGCTACCAGGATTGGAAATCCATCTTCAAATGATTCAAACTCACCTTATACACCTAGTACAATGTATACATCTGGTCATTATAGTCTTAATTAATGGACCAATGTTCTTATCTTCTACTGCCCTGTAATTAAAGATGGTCTAATATTAAATCAATCTTATCTTTTTATTTACAAAAGAGAGAGAGAGAGAGTCCCTTTTTATTCTTATTTTCTTGAAAGAATCCATGAGAATTGTGTTTTGGTTCAGATAAGCCCAGATATATCATGTAAAAAATAAACCAAATTAATTAATTTCTTTTTCATTTCTGCAAAGTTTAATGAAAATCCATCCACAGATGTGAAAGCTATGGAGTGGAAACAATATTGGGACAAACATACAGACTGAGTGATTCATATATACACCCTTTACCCCTGTTATTTTCTTACCTCTTTCCTGTGAAGAAATTATCTGTAAATCTACTTCTGTCACTTCCAAATGCCATTGATTGATCCTACAGAAAGAAAGCTCATACTGTAAAATGCTGAATGTTAATATTGCTATGGAGTAGAGTCATATACTTGAAATCTTGACAAAAAAATTTATAATGTTTTTCTAGTGTTCCGATTAATCGAAAAATTAAAAGATTGGTTGGTTACTTCAACCACTTAAGCAATTTATCATTAAATTTAATAACGATTATGAAACAAAATTTCGCCTGAACACAATTTCTTAACCTGAGTTTTCGTACGTAACTAGCAAATAGCCTATATCAAAAGCATAATCAGGGGAAATTACCATTTCTAGTAACTGATACATATTTGAAAGCCTCCTTCTCATTAGTTGCTGTTTATTTTCTTAACTAATCAAATAGCTGGATACTGGAAATGAAACAGCTGATGTAATAATGGCTGATGTTGAAAACAATTTGGATAAGGGCATGGGCCGGTCAGTTCATGACATGTCATCACACTTCATACACAATGGAACAAACAACAAACCTGAAGATCACATTCTCCTCCCTGATCACAGATTGGACAATCCAGTGGATGATTCATTAACAAAAACTCCATAACACCTTCCCTAAAATACAAAATCAAAACACAGGGTTAAAATTATGTTTTGTAATGGAAGGTCCAAAAACCTTTTGTTTTTATTTTTGACAGGTCCCACATAAGGTTTTGAAATTCCAATATCATCATTGAAAGATCTATCCTCAGTTATGTTATCATTTATAAAAAGTAGGATTATCCTGGTAAAAAACAGCAAGTTCTTCAGACTTTTACAGTTTAAATTTTAAGGGTTCAAATTTAAAATTGATAGGTCCTGGCCCTTGGACCCAGGGAACTTTGAACCCCTGAAACATGTACATCAACATAAGGCAAGAAATTCCATCAAAGCAGCTATCAGTTTTATTGACAAGATTTTCAAAAATACAGCCTGTCACTTTAAAACTTGACAGTCTTCACATCACAACACAACCCAGCTCTATATGTAACATTTTTGATTTTGAATTTCATTAACTTTATACAATGTGATGAACCAGTAGAAGCCATACCTTGCTTTCCTTGAGACGGGTGAATCAGTTTTAACTCTCATCCCTTTCATTACTGGCATTGCGCATGATGCTATTGGCTGAAAAATATTGTATATCAAAAAATTAAATTATTCTATTATATATACCAATGTTGTAATCAAAGTACTGAAAGTACTGAAATCAGCTGGATGTGTATTCAACCTTCACAGATATCATTACCTTAACCTTAATGCTCTCCTGGCCAGACAGTGCATCAGGCTGCAACAATATCTTCAATATCTTTATAGTTTATATATACTGTTATACATATTTTGTTGTGTTGCAGGTTTTAGATCTTTAAATGTATTGTTTTAACTGTCAAAGTGTCAGATATATATGCTTCGTCTTCAATTGGCATGTTTCGTTCTTAAACAATTTTTTTAAATTTTTAATTCCATATCATTGCATCAAAAACATTAATGCACATAGTAACATTTCACACATCATGAAATATTTCACAAAAAGATAATTTATAAAAGGGATACACAGCCAAATTTCGTTCACTTAAATTTCACATCAAAATAATGTGAAATTTACGTGAAAAATTTCACGTAAAATTATGGTGAATTGAGCTTATATGTTAAATTCATGTGTCATATGTTTTTTACTTCAACCAAACACATTCTACAACCAAGTAATCAAAGTTTTAACGTACATTGTGTATTGTTACAATATGTGATGTCTCAAGTAGAAATTGGTTGAAATCTCAAATTGTCACAAATATATTTTTTGTCTTTAAAATATATAAAAATACATTCTCTATATTTTCACAAAATTTTACTTAAAAATTCTAACCAATACCGAAGTTATGATGTCATTTATGACGTAGCTATTTATGTATCACCCAATTTTAAATGCGCGCAAAACTAATTGGAATTTGCAAAAATTATCAGAAATTATAACAATATAGGGACCTTAGGTCAAGTACAATTTTTCAGTCACATGCAGTATAAATGTAGTATTCATTTGCTTGCTGTATAAAATATTTGTCTCCATGTTGAGCACTGTGTTGTTGATAAAAGCGCACAGGTACCTGTTTTTCACGTCAATGATCGCGGTATAATGATGACATCGTTCTTCTAACTGTTACGTCACAATACTGAAAATGTTGACTTGGAGATTTTGACCGATTTCTACTTGATACAATCACATGTGATGTCTAAAGTCTGGGGTTTTACCTTGGAGACTTTTCTACTTCAACCAAACACATCCTGCAATTTCCAGCAATGGACAGTCTTTCATGATAACAGAATCTAGGAATTTCCACACCGGCAACTGCACTGCCTGAAAAATAAACCAAATAAATAAATATTCATAAATTATCACCCTTATATAAAGCCACCTAACTATAAAAGTCAGCGAATTTTTTTTTATATTACAGTCAAACCTGTCTTAAAAATCACCTCTATTATACACCACATGGTCGGATGAAGTAAAAGGGTTACTCTGGTTTCCTACACAATCCCAGAACTGACTCCCTTGACGTGTGAAATATCTTGACCGGAGTGTAAAGCAGCACTGTAATGCCAGGGGCCTTTCACCCCTTTTTTGGAAATGGGGCTGGGACTGTTGAAATTGGGAAAATAAGCAGTGTTTTGACTCATATTGGGAAAACTTCAACAAGAGGTCAAAAATATTACTTTCAGACTTTTGCTGGTCATAAAATATAATTAAATGCAAATCAGAATGTTATTTGTCTATCTTTCATGCCTCTGAATTTATTTACAGCATTATCTAGCTGTGTCTGTGAGAGATAAAGGTTAAGAAATCGATTTGGAAAACACACCATTTTTATGTAAACACAATGTACAAATAAATTGTGAACATTATCCTTATACTTTGGGGAAAAAAAACTTTATTGCATTGGGAATGGGGCCCAACATCAGCCCCAAAAGTTTGGCCCTAAATTTGCTTCAGTGAGACCTCTGAATGCCATGACTAACAAATACTAAATTAGTTATAAGTAGACTATAGTAGACTATAATAGTCATCAATTACCTGTAATACTGTAGAACCTGCTGGAACTTCTACCCGTTTGTCATCTACAAATACTTCAACATTTTCTGGTGCATTTGAAGTTAGTCTTGCTGTAATATAAAGAAAGAACAAACTTATAATATGTACATGCATGTTGTTAGAGCTAGAATGATACATTGATTGATTGAATGGGGTGTTATGTCCCAGTAAAGACTATTTCACTCATATTCAGACCTCACAAGCTATAGATGAAGTGACAGAAACTTTGACCTATGCAGTGCACTCAGGAAAGTGTGCACAGAGAGTTCTTTTACATTCCATGCCTGCCCTGACACGGGACATCAGATTTTAAGGTCTCTTCTGAAGGACCCATTGACTTTCATTTCTAAATGCTGACTGCTTGGCGAAAGAACAGTCGCGACTCGCTACCTATTTTCAAGTCTTGGTCAAGTCTTAGGTTCGAACCCACAACCTCCCACATAGGAAGCAAGCACCCTACAACTGAGCTACCATAGTGGTTTTAGAATGATACACTCCCGTCACAATACAATATATATCACAATACTGACTCCTGGAATTATTTAATTTGATACAATAAAATAATTTTAACATTTCTGTTTTTGTTTAAAATATGATGCAGATTGAAACCTTAATATTTCTGTTATGGTGGCATTTTAAATGTGTCAACATGTTGGGAGGTAAATTCTCGATTTTGTACTACAGTTGACTCTCGTTATCTCGAACTCGACGGGGAAATGCAAAAAGTGCGACTTATCCGGAGTTCGAGATAACCGATGTTAAAAACCACAACAAAAGGGAAGTAACTCGTACACGTCTACCGGAAGTCGCTTCCGGTTTTATCTTGTCAAACTGTATATTGCCGTTTTCTCCTATATCGTATGTATTCAAACATGATATATAAAAATTGCATTATTTATTATTTGTATTTATAATTGAGAATGTAGTATATAAAAATTTGGGAGATTATCTGTTACTTGTTATTAGCCGACAAACAGTGGAGTCCGCTTTGGTCTCCATACCAGTTTCGCTTTGTGTACTTTAATCACCCCAAGCTTCCGGTTGTATTGAGTAATGTTCACATCACACGCTTTCGGAAGCCATGTTCAGCTTGGCAGTAATTATAACACCTGCTAATCTACTTGATGGTTTAATTGCTTATGCAAGGGATAATAATTAAGGGCTTAAGGAAATTGTGAGGTCAGTGCAATGTTGTAATTTTAAAATCAACACGAGGCCGACAGTCAAATATTTTATTTGTGTCTGAATGTGTTTTTTCTACCAAAACATCTGTAGGCGCTGACAATTTTGATTTCTCAGAATGTTTTGTTCGAGTTAACAAATTAATTTTCCTAATTTTTTTGTTCGAGTTAACAAATTTAATTTTCCTAAATTTTTTGTTCGAGTTAACGAGTGTAATTTTCCTAGGATTTTCATTCAAGGGGACGAAAATATTGTTCGACATATCCGATAATTCGAGATATCCGAGTTCGAGATAACCGGAGTGATTTTGGTTTAATAAAGAACAACTCTGTTCGGACTTTTTAAAAAAGTTCGAGATATCCTGTAGTTCGAGATATCCGAGTTCGAGATAACGAGATTCAACTGTATATACCCTCCCTCAAACTAAGATTGCAGTTGTATAATTCATGTAATTAAAATCAAGACTTTTAATTAAAAAAAAAATTGTTAATACCTGATGTTGTGAAAATTGGTCGAGCCTTTATGACCCGGCTAAGGGGCCACAACCTCAACATCCTGACCTGAAATAAAACAAAAATTAAAATTAATTCATTAGCAAATATTTCATTTTGATCAATAACATAAATTTATACGTTTTAGATCCGCCATTTTATTTTCCTCAAATTGAGATCTATATTTGAGTTGAGTTGAGTAATGGTGTTTAACGTCCCAGTCAAGAATATTTCACTGATATTGAGATGTCGCCAGCTATAGGCAAAGGTGCAGAAATTTTGCCTGTGCGTTGCGCTGATGGCATTATACAGCAGGGTTCTTTATCGTGCCAAGACAACCGTGACATGGGACCTCGTTTATTTTAAGTTCCCATCCCAAAGAACCGTGACTTTCATTTCGTAATGCCGAGTGCTTGGCGAAAGAACAGTCACTACCCACTTTCAAGTCTTGGGTCAGACGAGATCTATATTTGAGTACTTAATCCTAATAAATTGATATATGAAGTTCACCTTATGTGCATGCGTAAGGTTAAACGGGTATAAAAATATATGTGGTAGATCTAATAACATTTTCGAAAATAAAAATTGGCTGCGAAACCTGGCTAAAATTTTATCAGTCTCAGACCTTACAGAATGATTGATCAACAGGTTGGAAAAGGGAAAGGTTTTCTCAAAACCAAGGATAATTCCTATTGCAAGTACTGAGATCATGTGATGCCAACAAATAAATCTTGAGTGAAACGAGATTCAGTTTGTGTGTGTGAAGGGGGGGGGGCTACTGTCATAATTTTACGCTATAATTTTTTCTGAAGTTTGTCATTCTTTAATACTTTTTGCATACTGAACCTCGACATTTCAATTAATTTGTAAATCTGCCTATTAAATTTGTCAAGGTATACAACCCTATGAAAATAAACAAAATCCTTGGGAGTTACAAAACTCACCTTCAGAGCTAAAACAGACCGGAAGTGGATAGCAACTTTGGAACACAAATATATATCAATATATTTATCTGCTAATTTAAGAAATTTCTGATAATTTTATAAACCACTTTTTATATTTTAAGTTCTTTACATGTTAAACAATATAAAAATTCGGAGTTTTACCATATTTTTTGGTTAAAATAAAATTTTGTTCTACTTAAAAAATTATACTTTGATACATAATAAAGGAAACCATGATTGCCCCATTTGCTCCAACACATATCGTCGACCGTCCTAAAATCGAGAGCGTCCTAAGATTCGAGGCCATTTTTGTTTTCAGTTATTATACGCGAGTATCGTCTCTGCAGTGACGATTTCATGCATTAAAGACAAAATTTAGGTATTTACTGTGAAACTATCCAGAAAAATCAGTTGTCTATTTTTCAGCTCTCAAATTCTTGTTGCGTTAGCAAATTTAGTTCGTTTTCTATTAGAGTCTCGAATCACGGACGGTCGAGGATACTATATATGTCTCTGTCGTTCGACACCAAAGGCAATCATTTTCCTTACGCTAAAATGGGACTAGTGAGTGCCAATGAGTGCTTCCCCGATTTGCCCACAGAGCTTTTCTACTATATGATAATCCATATATGAGATTTAAAATGACTTCAAGTTATCAGGTTATTGCAATCGAGGGCAAATTTTCTGGATAATCTTTATTTATGTTTAATATTGTTTAAAACGAAACTGAACTGTTAGAGAATTATTGTGAAGCTTGGCCTGACAATAGTGTGATGTCAAAATACTTATATACCCGCTTACTTGGTTTACTTAGACTAGGATTTCCCCCCACTTCCTGGAGCACAGCTTTTGCGTATCTTCACCTCACCTTGACCATCTTCATTTACCCAATTTTACCACATAGATTAGTATGTTTGTTTTAACGACATATGACTCACATGATGCAAACTATATCGTTTTCCAAAACTCCATTATACTTTAATAGGTTGTTCAAGACATGAAGGCAGAATACGTTAGATGATAACCAGCCTGACAACGTCACGGTTCCAATACATCTGTATACAATCACGCCGTCTTACGCTGATCAGCTTCAACAACGTGGCAACGATACAACAACGATATTACTCGGAGGTGTATGCATTGCCATCAGTCGATTGTGTGCTCTCTATTATAAAACGTTTGATCACTGACTAGCTGTGTATATGAGACATATAAAACTACTGTATTTCCATAAATTGAGTGCACATGGTTTTTATTATTCATTTCTTTAAATTGGAAATATTTCCATTAAACTATCAATAAAATGCATTTAAAATGCACTGACCTAACCAAATTATATTTTTAATTAAAACCACTATTGTTCAGTTTTCCTGTACATAGAGAAATTTTGCGAAAGTTTTGGAAATTTGATCAAGCTTATGCACTTGGGCCCCATTTAAAGTTACATCAGGGCATTTAGGGTCAGGTAGGTCATTGTTGTTCGAGTTTTTCCAGGTGTGATCATCATGAATATTCCAATTATGACATAACCGTTTATCATTGTTCCAAGTAAGAAGGTACAGAAGGGATAATTTTGACATAGTCATATTTGTTGTTTTGTTAAAAAGTTAAACAAAATTGCTCTATGTACTTGTACACTTTTTCATGAATGAAAAATTTTTTCCTATTAGGTCAGTATATTTTGTATTATGTTTTGACAATTTTTTGTGAGTTTGTTGGAAAATACGATTTTATTCTTGCATTTTCCATGTGCACTAAAATTGTGGAAATACAGTATATAACAGCCTGATACGATAAATGAGTTTTATTTTTGTTCACAAATAGTTTCCCAAAAGGGAAATAAATGAGATGAAAATTTAACTTTTCCTTGTGTATAGGAGTGTATTTTACTTAGAATATGACTTTGAATGTATCAATGTATGTAGTTGGTAATGTCAAAACGTTGGAACATTGGCAATAATTGAATATATCAAATTTATTGTCTAATTGAAAGACCAATAAATACCTTAATATCAAGAGGAAGATTCTGTCTATATTACAATGATCAGACAATAATCTCTTTTTTATCAAAAAAGATAAGCGAGCTTGTTAAACATCGGAGGTGGAAATGGATTGGACACATATTAAGACAGAAGCAAGATGAACATCCAAGGATTGCTCTGCAATGGACACCAGCAGAAGGAAAGAGAAGAAGAGGACGACCGAAGGAGACCTGGTTGGCGTAGGACTGTTGAAAGGGAAAGATCGGATCTTGGACTTGGGACATGGAGTCAGTGAAGCTGCTAAAATAGCTGCCAACAGAGATTCTTGGAGGAGAAAGATATCTGTCCCATGATTCTCCACAAGGAGAGATGGACATAGGTCAGGTCAGAAAATTATTTTATCATGGTTACCAGGTTACATTTATGATTAAAAGAGTGAAAAAAGAAGATTAATTAACAAAAATACCATATGTTAAACTGACCACAGACGCAACTGAGGAGGGAGGGGCACATCAAAGTACGTATAGCAACATAGTAAAGTACATAACAACATATTTTATTCGAGAAGTCCATTATCAGCCTTATCTGCTTATATATACGTCTCTGCTAGAACAACAGACGCTTGAAATAATAAATAAATAATAAATAAATAAATAAATAAATAAATAAATAACCCATCTTATGTGTCTATCCTTTCAAAGAGACATAATCTGATAATAGGGTGATTTTTTCAAGCATCTGTTGGCCTGTGACTATCTAGAGCACCGAGTGATTCATCGGCTTTTGATTTTATCAGTTTATGTATGTCTTTGTTTGTATTATCCTCAGTTAATTTTCAATATCCTCAAAATTTTGTCTGAATGCAAAATCACAGTGGTAAAATGTTTATTCAAACGTGTTTCTCTTTTACAAAAGTGAAGAAGTAAAACGAACCACGACGCTGTGAGTCGAATCATGAAAATACACAAATAACCAGCCGAACAATCCTACTTCCGGTCTTTACTTTGGCAGCCATCTGAAAAGTGAACACGTTGTTCTTACCGGCTTGTAAACTTTTGAATAAGAATGGGATTTGGTGATTTGAAAAGCCGCGCAGGTCAACAAGCGCTTAATGATTTCCTAGCAGACAAAAGTTATATCGAAGGGTCAGTTTTAGTGGCACTAAATTTGAGAAAATCTTATCGACACGTACTGGCATAGGGACTCATTTGGGCCGTTCCATATATAATTTTGGACTAGCTAAACCAGAAAAAATTCCTTTCACCTTTAGCAAAATAAAATAAAAATGCACCTTGTCCAAACCTTTCTCCTGGCTTTGATAAGACTGGAGGGGAAATATCACTCCATGAAGTTCATGTACTTTAAAGTTAGTGACCAAGTAACTTGGACTAAAACTTGGGCTTTTCCCATACTAGAGGAAAGCCTTATCAACTAAGCTTCCAGGCCACCCATCACGTGATTCAAAATCACAAGGTTTCGTCCCGGACGAAACCTGATTGTTTGCCACTTCCCAGGATTGGACAAGCCCCCAGATTTAACAGGAATGAAAATTGGAGCAGCCAAACTGAAACTCGAATCTAGAACTTTCCCATTCTACCAACTGAACCACCCAGCCACCTATCTGTAACACATTTAATAATGGATCCGGCAACATAAATTAAGTCATATAAAGTCCATGTTATATGCCTTGTTTTATGCCAACATGATGTTATTGTGTACTTTTTATAAACATGCAAAATATCGTTCAAAACCTAAGCGATGCGTCACTGCATGGCAATTGCCAAAGGTAAACATATAGAGATGAACGATATGGCAAACACTGTATAATATGGACTATAAGGGGGTTTCGCGGACCTGAAGAATATCAATCTGAAATTATTTTATTGTCAATGAGATTGATTGAGTTGAGTAATGGTGTTTAATGTCACAGTCAAGAATATTTCACTTATATCAAGACGTTGCCAGCTAGAGGCGAAGGTACAGAAATTTCGGCGAAAGAACAGTCACTACCCACTTTCAAGTCTTAGTTTAGACCCGGTCAGGGCTTGAACCCATGACCGTCCACTTACAGAGTGAGCACTCTACCAACTGAGCTACAGCAGTGGTTGCATAGATTATGTAATCTGTAACTTCATATAGCAAAAAAACTACCCGACATACATTTTACTTCACTGATGTGCACGTTTTGGTTACATTTATTTATGTTTACAAAATTATTGCATGTGAAACATTGTTGTTTTTTATTTACATAATTTGTACCTGTATCACTGCAGGCCAGGCACATTGCCCTTAGAGCACTGCAAAAGTAAAAACTTCTGCCTCTTCACCTGTAGATGGTGACATCCCAATATAAGTGAAATGTTCTTGACTTGAACATAAAACCACATTCAAACAATTAATACATTTAAGTTTAGGAATTCAAAAAAAAAAAAAAAAATAATAATAATAGTAATAATTATAAAAACTATTATATGGCCACCATATATGTCCACCGCTGACAGATTTCTTCAGTTCTTCAGTACTTTGATTTGTAATTTCAGATATGAACCATCACAAGCCGATGCTGTAGTATTTGCTGCCCTTTCATCACCACCACCAGCAGATCTTGTCAACGCACTACGCTGGTACAATCAAATCAACTCATACAACCTGAGTGAACGATCAGGGTAAGTTGATATAATCATAAACACAATATTCTGTAACCCGGGGGTGAAAATTATTTTGCAGGTCATAAGTGGAATTTCGAGGTCACTTGACAGCCCCGACATAATTAGTCAAGTATCATCAGGCCTGGGGTAAAGCACTCAGCTATTCATCTAGACGGAGTTGAAAAGGCCCAATGACAAGAGAAATTTTATTCTCGATTGGCCCAGTGCCAAAATTAAAAAATTTGATGTTAAAATTCTAGTGCAGATTTACAACAACTCTGGTTTCCTCCCACAGATCATTGTATGAGAAAATTATCAGTTCATTGATTTTTTTTTCAGCATCATTGTCCAACTCCAAGTATAGACCGTCATTTCCATTAAGTGAAAAAATCTTGACTGGGGCAAACCAACATTACTTCATTGTAATTCAGATTGTACTTGCTGCAAAATGTACTTGCCATAGGAATTTAAAAAAATGATAACATCCAAGAACAATATCTGCAAATATATGTGTTCAAGGGAGATAACTATAAGCTAGAAATTGTCAGAGTAGAATGATTTTTAAAGCAAACATTTCTTAATGATAATTTTAGTTTTACCGGAAAAAAGAAGGACCTCGGCTCATATGGTCCATCTAAAAGTGCTCCAGCAGCTGGCGGAGATGATGATGATGACGATGATGTCGACTTGTTTGGATCCGACGACGATGACGAAGAGGAGATCAAAAAGAAACAATTAGAAGAAGCTGCAGCCAAAAAATCTAAAAGTAATTATCTACACAGATTTGGCATGCTCAGTTTTACTGCATTCCTTAACTAATATTTTCCCTAACTTAAATCTGGTAAAATTTGACATTTTAAGGTACAACAAACAAAAAGTTTCAACATAGTTAGAATATAGATGTAATAATCTTAGAGTGATCTTATATTCATGAATAGTGATGTGCGGTATTACCGGTATATATCGGTTTACCATGGTATTGACCAGGTTATGGTAATACCACGGTAAAGTCTTTTGAATACCGGTATTTTAACATTGTTGAAATAACAGTTTGAATTTTGATGTGTTCATTTGAATTTTATTAAAATCTTTGTTTGACGATAATTGTAAGACATTTTGGTTGAAATACAGACAATTCTGTGAATTTTATTGTGTGTTAGCATCCTTGATATTCTCAAAATTCACAAATTCCTTAGCTGTTATTTTAGATAGGAATAAATATACTACATGTATTTCGAATCTTAATGGATGTGTGGTATACCGTGGTTTTTACAGTGATATCTGGTAAAATACTGTGGTATACCATGGTAATTTTATTCTGCGGTATCCCATCTCTATTTATGAATATCTTGAAAATTAACCAAACTATTATGTTTTTATTTGAAGATAAGTGCAAATCACAAATACTAAACCTGTAGGCAGGGGATCCTAATTCATTATGTTTATTGTTGTTTTCAGAACCAGCAATTATAGCAAAAAGTACAATTGTCCTTGATGTGAAGCCCTGGGATGATGAGACGGACATGGCGGAGTTAGAAAAATGTGTCCGAACAGTCCAGACAGATGGATTAATCTGGGGACCCGGTATGTATAACTATAATTTACTACTTTTTCAAGAGGGAAATGTGTTACAGCTGCTATGCAGGCTTTTTCTGACTCTTTTAATGATGAGGGCTGTTACTTTGGGATTTTAGTGTAAAGTCAATGTAAATTGGGAATTTCACATTTTAAAATCTAGCTATTTCATGTAAAGAAATACATATTTATATAATAATTACCGTATATAAAAAACCATGTAAACACTATATGAATTTATACAGGTGCTTTAGAAAAAGTAAACTGTAAAATGTAAGGTATCTATAAATATAGTCAACAAAAAATGTTTAAGTACCACATCAAAAACATGAATGTAAATCATATCATTTCATCTTCACACTACTCTTAATTCCATTAATGAGATATAATTTCATCCACAAAAAAAAAATACTTCATTACATAAAACTTACATTATTTTAAACAAGAAGAGAACAAAAACAAAACACAAATGAATTGTTATATTTTTTGAGTTTTTGGATTTCTATTTAAGATTTTACATCGGTCCCTAACTTTTTTTGTTGAGTATAATTAGGAACAGTTGTGAAACACGCACTGGGATCCTTTGCAAATTTTCTATTATTGTATTTTTTATCATGCATACATTCTAGATTTAAAAGAATTTTCAATTTAATTTGACTTAAACATAAAGCAAAGAGTTGAGGTTTTACATGTATGTGAAGCTGTTGTGTTTGGGGTTCACCTCTAGCTGGTGATGTCTTGATATGAGTGAAATGATCTTGAGTGGGAGAGTAGATACCATTCAATCTATCATTAATGAAGTAGGGGCATATGTGTCATATTGACGCTTTACTCTTGTTTTTTTAAATGAATACCTGTAGCCATGGTGTGCTGTAAAAATTAGACACAGTTATGAATCACAGCACCTCTCACTGCTCAGGTTTGAATCCCACTCAGGACAGATCGTATTGTCAGAAGATCAGTGGTTTTTTTTCTCACGATTGGTCTGAGCTGACACGTAAATCTCTATTTTCGCAAGGAAGCTTATACCACAAACGTAAATGAACTCTAAAGCAAGAAGTGATTTTTAGTTGTAAGTTTGAGAGGACTGGGTTGACATGTAACTGACACGGAAGCATTGAGATGCCACTCAAATCTCCAACTTCAATTCGCACAGGAGCTTATATTACGACACTAATTAACATTGAAGCAGGAAGTTATGTGACACAAAAAAGAACTAACTGACACGCAATGCTTTCAACATTGTGTCTCTTTAAAGGCAGATATATTGTTTGACTATGTAGGTGCTTGTCCATGAAACATCTTTTGAACATCTTTTAGTATTAGTTTGACTTTTTTTGTAATTGTCTTACAGACTTAGTGAAAAAATCTCGACTCGCGTGTATAACTCCATGCCCTACTGTAAATTTTTTTTTTTATGTTTGCAGTGTACTGATTTTCAATTATTTTGCAGTCATTTGTTTTGAACAAAAATTAATACCAAGTGTAAATTATATTATGCTTATTGTGTTATAGTGCATATTTCAAAAATGCAAAAATTTAACTATGCGAATGTGTCCTAATTTTATATATCCAAACATAAATACACACAAAATTAAATATGTTTACAGTATATAAGTAGGTTGTGAGATTTGGCATCTGCGTTTCAAGTTTTAATTATTGTAATAAAGTCGATGTATTATTTTATATTTATAGCTAAACTCGTACCAGTGGGATATGGCATAAAAAAATTACAAATCGGATGTGTAGTAGAAGACGATAAAGTAAGTTGTCTTTCTAAGATCAACATGATATAGAACTGTTACAAGATCTATTTATACAGGGTTAACTCTGGCTCTTACAAATTTGAGTGAAAAAGTTAACCAATTTTTAAATTTAGGAGCCAATTTGTATGCTAAAGAGCATGAAAAAAAACACCAAAAAACTAAGCAGCATTAACGTAGAACTTCTAATCTGCTGCTCTTGATTAACAGTATGTACATTTTTATACTTGTGTTAAAGAAAATAATTAAAAAAATTGGTGGTCTTAATCTGCCTCATTATGAAAATGATTTTGGGGCAAAAATATTAGCAAATATCTATTTTTTAGAAATTATAAAATTTATCTATTGGCTAAATTGGCCAATGGCAGAGCCAGCCTTGTTGATACCACATGTGAAGGAAGTTTAGGCTAAATTAACGATCTCTGTTGCCAAAATCTATTGACATTTAAATTGACAAAAATTACCATACCAATTTTCAGTGATCAATTATTCTTTCATTTGTAAAACAAATTTTATTTAAGAGCAGTGTTAAAAAGAGAATTGGAATTTTTGCCAACCATTCTGCTTTACTCTTTGCAGTGCTCTTGTAATCTCAGTCTCCCATAATGTTTTGCCAAACCTCTTAAACTAACAACAGCCATAGGCCGTTTACAATCAGATGGCAAAGTATATACAATGTACTAAGTTTATTTTAATATTTTAGTAGTTGTAACAACTAAACTGTGAGACAGCGTGATTATACACATACAGCGAAATTCTACAATAATACCTATACACATGGTTTAAGCTTTTCTATGTTTATAACCACTTTGCCGTCAGATCATGAACGAATCCACCTGGTTTCATTGAATCTTTCAGTACTTTGATTCTTATTATTTCAGGTTGGAACAGATTTTTTGGAAGAAAGCATTACAGCATTTGAAGATTTTGTACAATCAGTCGACGTTGTTGCATTTAACAAGATTTAAAATGTTTATAAATGGAGGATAAAGCACAGTGTGATTCTGAACTAACTTACGCTATGTCTATTTTGAATAATTTACAACTTTTAAAAAATGAGTGCTAGATAATAAATGAATTTGAAAGTGAATTGAGATGTTATGTGTTTTTTATTGTCATGTTTGTAGAGTGCTCGTTCTGTTAAGTGGGAAGCCGTGGGTTCGAACCCAGACCAGGTGTGACTCAAGACTTAAAAGTGGGTAGTGACTGTTCTTTTGCCAAGCACTTGGCATTATGAATGGAAAGTCACGATTCTTTCGGATGAGAACTGAAAATAACCGAGGTCCCGTGTCACAGTAGGCTTGGCACAATAAAGAACCCTGCTTTATAATACCATCAGGCCAACACACAGGCAAAATTTCTACACCTTCTCATATAAACATAGAAAAAGAAGTCCTGTATTTACAGTCGGGTTGGTAGGATAAAGAACCCTGCTGTATAATGCCATCATCACAACGCACAGTCAAAATTTTTGCACCTTCACCTATAACTGGCGACATATCGATATAAGTGAAATATTCTTGTCTGGGACATTAAACACAATTACTCCACTCTAAACTCAATTGATGTTAGTGTGAGAAAATTATTTTTACATGAAATACAGTACAGGCCAGTCGAAGGTTTGGTACTGAGCTAATGAATAGAAATAGTAGCTCGGCTGATGAGTGACGGAGATATGAATAACTAGTGAATGAAAAGGTTGCAGAGATATAACAGCTGCTGAAATAAAGCTAATGAGGGGTCAAGATGAGCTCCCAATTCGGCACTCTAGGGATTTTTCTGGGTATGCACAGGGTCCGGTAAAGGGACTCATTCCCAATGCAAAAAAACATACTTTTTTTCCCAATTCTGTAGTAAAAAATTCCCAATTGGCTATGTTTATCAATTTTTGGAGAAAAAAAATTTCACAAGATCATCCACATCATATTCAGAGGATATCTCGTTCTGATAACGATTTCAATCTATATTAACCCACATTTTGCTGGATGATTTATATAGAGACAAAAGAGACAGCGCTATTTTGCTGTGAACACCGATATAATTTGTTCAATTACCAGTATTCTAGTGGTCTAGAATTTCTAATATGTTGTTGTGATTTTTCCGAAAATTACATTTTTCTTGAGCATTTTCCCAATTTCAACCCAAGGTCCTTTTCCCAAAAAGGTCAGAAAAATCCCTGCACTCATTGTCTAAGTGTTAAACTTTTGACATGCCTGTCCTCTATATGTTAATGAAATGTTAAAAACTATGCAGAATGACAATTTCTCTCGTAATCACAGTAGACCACTACGGTATGCTCACTGGTAGAGTGCTTCCTTCGTATGTAGGCGGTCGTGGGTTTGAACCCCGACTGGGTCTGACCAATATTGAAAATAAGTGGTGACTATTCTTTTGAAATGTAGAAATAAAAGTCGAGGGGTCCTTCGGAAGATTCCTTAAAAACCAATGTCTCTTGTCTCGGAAGGTGTGGCGCATAAACTCTCTGCACATTGCTATAAGTGTACTGCAAAGGCAAAAATGTCGGCCACTTCACCTACAGCTGGTGACGTCTTGGTATAAGTGAAATATTTTTGACTGGGAAGTAAAGCCCCATTCAATCAACCTTATTGTGGTAGGCTTGTCTGTGGAGTACTGGCTCTGTAAGCTAACACCTTAAAATCGCCTTGAGTGCGCCCTGGTACAAGAAAGATCATACAACACATTCACACTTCACATGTATACACACACTTGTTCATAGATTAATCCATAGAGATTAATGAAGTAGTTCTACTCGCTAATAGCTGAAAAATTGCTGATGAGATGTTAAGCAACATTCAACAACAACTCAAAGTCAAGCACAAACATACCGGTCCATGTTCAATTCATATCCAAAAGCAAAGTAAAAACTTTGAAAACTGACAAGTTAAGTGAAACCTGTGAAATATACTATTCATTTGGCATGTCAATTTGTGGATCAGAATATTCATGAAAACAGTGGACATTAATGATCCAACAGTTATATAATCATAGCATCAGGGAAGTGAGGCTGGGTAAGCACCTCAAACAAAGAAATACTTTACAAGATTATTGACACTAACCTTGTATTTTCCCGACAGTGCTGATCAAACAAGACAAAAATTAAGGTTTAAGGATGACATTTAATAAAGATCATTAAATAATCTTTTTTTTGTACAAAATATAAAATCTTTCTTCTATTTACAATTTACAGATCTATACATAAATACATAATTCACTAAATGTACATAAAATTGTGTGTACACGTAAAAAAATCTTGTGTGTGTAGCAGAAACAATAAACAAAGCAATGTTTATACTTTGAAACTTTAAAAGTGGAGCACAACCAACATACAGAGTACATGTACTTTTCATTGGGTCAGGGTTTTTTTTTTTAAAAAAAAAGATGGTGGTGAAAGTTAAAATTTTGGTCTACTATAATTTTCTTGTTTGTTTTATTTGCATATAAATTCAAGAGGGTCCTTGTATCTTGCATATGCACAGACCATCATCCATTGATGAGAAAATAAAAGTATGGGTATCTTAGGATGACAGTTATCACTAAAACCAACAAATTGGATGAATCGGTAAGAAAACCAAAGAGAAAGATCAAATGAAAAAAGGGATTTTACACCTATTCAAAACTTAAAAAACTGCTGATTTAAAAACCAATGTGAAAGATCAATTAGTAAAACAGAGAAAAAAGAAAATGAAAGAAATAAAATTAGGATTTTTTTTACATGGTATTCAAAACTGGAAAATATCATTAGTTTTATGCTGAAAATTTTAACAATAAAACTGATATGTTAACAGCAAAACACATGAGAGTCACTGGGGTGAAAATTTCCCTAAAATTTATTTCATTTCACAGCAACCTTCTAAGTTCAATATGTACACTATAGATTACGAAACACACTTAAATAACACAATATGATACATAACAATATGTACAACAACATAAATATCACAGACTTTTGTAAATAAATCGCCGTTAGCACTTCACAGTCAAACCTGTCTTTAAAGGCAACCTGCTTATAAAGGACACCTGGTTTTAAAGAAGACCTGCTTATAAAGGATACCTGGTTTTAAAGGACACCTGCTAATAAAGGGCATCTGGTACCAGTTTCACTCTTTTTTGTTCCTTAACTATGATTTTCAGATCTGGTAAATTTAAAATTCAATTCCCGAGGTATTTATGAATTTATAGTCTCATTTTGAAGATCCCTGTAGTTTAGTTTTATTGAAACTTTTTTATTTATAATGCATTAAAATACTTTAACTCCTTTCCATTGCTTAAATAAGATTTTAATTCTGGTAAATTTGAAATTCAATTCTCAAGGTATCTATGAATTTAAGATGTCACTTTAAAAATCACTGTAAGCATATGACACCTGTAGTATAGTTTTGTTGAAACTTTTCTAGTTTTAGTGCAATGAAATATTGTAAACTGTGAAATTTTAGCGACAGTTTTATTTCAACGCTTTTGGCAGTCTGACCTCTCCCCTAAAAAATTGCACTAAAATGCTTTCAGAAAATAATATTTTTAAAAGGAATAATTGTGAAACTAGGACCTGTTAATAAAGAGTTATGAGGCTTAGCAGTCTGACCTCTCCCCTAAAAACATTGCACTAAAATGCTGTCAGAAAATATTATTTAAGGAATACTTGTGAAAATGGGACCTGTTAATAAAGAATTATGAGGTGTAGCCTTCATAAACAGGTTTGATCGTACATATCTGTAGTATGACAGGATCGTATAAAACAACAGCACATAAGGCAGATTACAAAATATTTATCTCGGAGCTGAAATTTGAATTTTAGTCCTGGGAAATCCTTGAGCTTCTAATGGTCAATCCCTGTATGAACCTGACCTACTGTTAGATTTTTTCTCTACACACAGATTAAACAAATATTTATATATTTTGACAACATTGGTCGCTATTTTTTTTAACTAATGCTAGTCCTCTTCTTTTTTAATCCCCATGCTGGTCCCTTGCTTTAACCTTACCAATTACAGTTGTTATTTTTCTCTTCAGTTACCATGGTTGCATTATACAACTTCACTCTTTATTAAAAAAACTGTCTTGTACAAACATGTTTGTATAAAATGCTTCCAGGTTTTCGCACACAGATGTATTGTTTTTTCAAGCAAAACAGATTTTGTGAATGCCTCCATTTTTTTGCACAGCTGTATAATTTTTTTTTTTTTTCTAGCAAAATAGATTTTTTAAATGCTTACATTTTTTTGCACAAATGTATTGTTTTTTCAAGCAGAAAGGTTTTTTTGTGAAGATTATAATTTATTTTGTAGTAAAATTCACTTTAGCACCAGGTTAGGATCAGTAATTAAATTATTCAAATTGTTCGTTCTATTTTGTAGTTTTGTTCCGAGTCGGTTGTATTTTTTGTTCATAAAGAATTCCAACTCTTCTTCTCTCTTCTCTCTGTAAATAAATAAATAAATAAATAAATAAATTTAAAAATTTCTCTGCAAATAAATAGATACATATGTAAATTCTCTCTGCAAATAAATGAGTAAATTTTTTCTGCAAATGAATAAATAAATAAATAAAATTGATATAAATTCTTTCTGCAAACAAATAAATATAAGGCAATAGTCACTATTTAAATTTGATTTATAAAGTGGCTCAGATGTAAAATGTCCACCTCAAGAGCAGGAGGTTTTGAGTTCACACCTCAGCCAGATCATAAAACGTACAAAAGAATAAAATTTGAGGTACTGCTCCCTCATCTGGAGCTTGGTATTAGGTGGACAAGTTATCAACTGGTTCACCCAGTCAGTATACTGTGATTTGGGGAGTGGTTTGATATTTGTGGCATATTGACTTTGTCCCCTAGCACCTTAAAGTTGCCATGAGATGTCGTGAATAGCTGACAAATAACTGATGCGACGATAAACAACATTACAACAACTATGGCTATCAGAAAACAAAGTGTTGTTAAAGGAAACATACCTAATTAGAACCACAACTAAAAAACTTTAACATTGAAAATACAAGGTAGGTGGATGGGTCAGCATGCTGGGATGAAACCAACATCTGGTGAGTAAAATGACATAATATTGATAAGTAATGTTGATGTTATCGATATTGTTGTTGCTATGGTTTCAAAATTAACATACCTTGGTACTGGTCCATATGAAGAAACTGGAATATTTGTCGCTGGTAATTTATTACCATGTGGAAATTGGTCCCTGAAAAATATGATAATTTTTTTATTGCAACAATTCACAATAAATCATTCACTTAATAAATTGATTCAAGTGATTCTGCTTAATTTGGGTCCAAAAATGTGCACCATTCCCTAGGTTCAAAGTCTTCATTTTCCCAAAAATACTGAATTATTTAAATATACAACTATAAACATTTACATTTTCACTTTGCATTTCTTAATAGATTCTGTCCCAAAACTGCATTAAATGACACTCATTTTCCCAATCATAAGGTCCACAATTTTTTAAGTCACTTTCTCGGAACATCAAAATCAATTTACCGGTAGGTCTTGACGGATCCAAAATCTATCATGAAAATCACTATACAAAGTACCGGTACTCACAAAAACAGTAAAGTAAACTGTTTTTATTTCTTCTGGAAAGTAAAATTGCTAAAATAAATATGGGATAATACAAAGCAGTCTTCATGAATATTCTTACCCTGAAGGTTTATCATCCTGGGGTGTTGTTGGATCCACAACAGGAAACTGGGCATTAACCATTTCTGGTGTCAGGCTCACATTTTCATCACCTCCTTCTTCTGATCTGTTAAAATATATTAAACAAGTTATAACTGAAAACGGATGCCATATCAAAAGTGTCCCCCAAAACAAACCCCAACTAAGAAATCCTGTTTAGACTGTTCCTGTGAAGTTTCTTAAAGACATGTTAAATAGTTTTCGAGAAAAATGATGGACAAAATGTTGGCAGAAAAAAGGGAGTAAACACTATAAAATTGTATATGAAAATTATTTCATGTATACAGTCCAACCTGCCTTAAAGCACACCTCTATATAAGGGCCACCTGCATACAAAGGCCAGTAGGCCACCTGCAAATAAAGGCCACTTTCATTGGTTCCCTTGAGTGGCATTTATAGACACTGTTGACTATATCTAGATTTCACTGACTATGGCAAGTTTGCAGGTTACTGTGTTTGTGTGCTTACTGCAATAAACAACAAGGGTTCTTCTTTATAGTGTTTAAAATTACAATGAGACTTCAGATTTAGGGGTTTTATAAAGAAACCCACCAACCCCACTTTTTATTAACCCTAAGACTTATAAATTACAACACTGGACGACCGTTTCGGAATACAACTCCTCATCAGTAGTGCTTGGACCAAAATGGTTTAAATTGTGAAACCATTTTTTTTTTTTTTTTTTTTTTGAAGATGTTAAACATGTACAGTATATATACAGTAGAACCTAAATTCATCACCACCTATTGTTCAGTTAAAATTGGGTTTTATAAAGGGGTTTGGTGATACATTGGGGTAAACTTTAGAAGAAATAAACTGCTGTAAAGCTTCAAAATACCATGGCGATAAGGGAGGTGGGAACGTTATTGAGGGCCATTATACTGTAATTAACTTACTCCTCGAGTATATTATTTTTATCATCCTGCGGTAAGCTGTCTAGTAATGGAGGCACTTCCTGTGGTAGAACTTCCCCGCCAAATGGATCATCCCTAAAAATAGAAAATATTACAAAATATGATGTAACTACCAATTTATTTACACTACTGTACCTTGAAAACATTTCAATATATAAAAAATTCTGAAAAATGTTTGATTATTCAGAACTTATAAAAAAGCGGGGTGAATATTTTGTGATTTTTTTAAATCTGGCATTTTGCCTGGGTATAATTTTCCTGTAACCAATATTAGCAGTTATTCCATATATTATATATAACTTTCTTAATATTATTCCCTGAGGGGAAATTCCATTTGAAAATGACAATATAAATTTAGCTCTTAGTCAATATTTCGAGTTTACAGCATTTATCAAGACACTTGATAATTTAGAAATCTACTATATTGTTCCTTTCACTTTCTCAAATGGAACAATGTAGTACATTTCTAAATTTTCTAGTGTCTTGATAAAGGCTGTAAAGTGGAAATTTATATTGTCGTTTTGATATATTATGATATATTAACCTGTATGATTAAAGACATTTTCATGTGTGTAAAATTTTCAAGGTAATTTTTTTAGCGTGAAATAGGCGAAAATTTTACCCATGCAAAAATTTCCCCCCTTTACAGTAATGTAATCAAGAACACTTGCTAATCCCAGTTGTTTCACCAATGAGAGTTCAACTTATGTTGACCCCAAGGAGTAACCAACCAACCAAAATAGCTGAAAATTGCTGATGTGACTTTAAAGAACACTGAACCATTTAACTGGTATAATAGATGAATACCCACCATCTTGGTACCCATACAGTTGTCAATGTTGGTGTATTGGATAACGATGTTAGTCCCTGTGATGGGAACTTCTTCCACGTCATAATTCCTCTAATAACATCCTATAAATAATAAGTGCAAAAATCAATATAAAATTGGATTTTACTGTCTCAAAATGAGGAAATGCTTGTAGAGCCAGGTAACCAATATTTGCAAGTTTTGGTTTATCTAATTAAAGAAAATATAATGAAGAAATATTACATTTTTGGCTGTTTGAGAAACTTTGACAAAAAACTCAGCACTACACTTTGGACAGACGAATGGACAAGACCTATTTCTATATCTACCACCAACTTCATTGGAGTGGGGGAGAATGATTTCATAGTAGTTAAAGCAGGTGTCAGAGCCCTATCAAAACAGGAAAGGTAAAACTTGTTATAAAAGTGTGAATGAAAACTTACCTCTCTATCTAGATATTTTCTCTGTGTGGCAGCATGTGGATTAGTGGCATGGTCTTTACGGAAATATCTTGGTAATGGACATAAATGAAAATCTGAATCAACTTCTCCATACGGCATTGGTGACTGGAATACCTGAAGTCCTGGGGCAGGGTTCTGTAATATGTAAATTAAAACAGAATTACAAATAATTTTTTACACAGTGTTCCTAAAAACCCTGTCGGACAAATGGATAAAACCAATATTTTATCGAAGATTCTAACACACATATTAGATTGGTGGAACAAAAATAAAGGATTAGAGTTGTACACTTCCATGCTGAAATCAAACAATGCATGATGTAATAGGATGATGTTCTATGATGTCATCAGATAGTAAATTGTTACATAATTAGAGGTCATGACCCACAGTATGACTGAATGCCAACAAAAACAAACTTGAACTTCTCTTGAGAGCCAAACATTTAATGTTTTTCCTGCGACCTTGAGCTTTCCAATATGAATTTGATTAAAGGTCATGACAAACATTTGGACCATGAAGATTATTCATGTGAAGTTTTTTGACAGACGTCCAAAGCATTGATGAGATATAGCCTCAACACGATTTTACATGGACAGACGAAGATGGACAGACAGACATGGTGATTTCTATATATACCCCTCAAACAAGTTTGCAGGGGGTATAAAAAGTTAATCCAAAGAAGGTTACTTCTAATTGTAAATATTGTGTTGTACTCACAAATATATGCAAAGGTGGATATTCGATTGGTTGGAACAAAGCCTTGGGCGGAGTCAGCGCTGCTAGCTCTGCACTTTGTTTGGGTGGAGATTTTTCTACGACTGCCTCCGTTTTAGCAACATCTTCAGTTGTATCTACAGGAGTTGTCTCCACTTCATCCACTGTCGTAGAACTGACGGCTGGTTCCACCATGCTGGATGGAAGAGTTATCACCTCATCCTGAATAAAAAGAAAAACATTTAAATCTCCCATGTGCATACTACATGTAGTATTTATATTAGTGTTTTAATTCTTTTGCAAAAAGTTGGAGATATAGAACACAAAATGGAGCTGTGTGTGTGGTGTGTCTATTGCTATTTTTTTTTTATTTTACTAATTCACTAAAAATCATATTTTCAACGGGCTAGTTTCCAAAAAAAGACCGTATTCCTTCCGCTGATCCAAAACACACTATCTATGTTTTTGAGTCTTGAAAACTCCATATAAATGTTGATTTTCAAAAAGAAACAGTTTGTTTGCCGGCTGTACGACATGATTCCTATCCAACTTGTGTGGAAAATTTATTTGCATTTGATATGAATCACACTAGTTTATGTTTTCTTATAAAAATTCAGGTATTCTGGGATTTGTGATGTAAACATTTTTTCAAAATGTTCAACACAAATGTTACCTGGTGTTGATCACGTGGTACAGCAATGGAACCCATTTTACCCTTGAAAGTTAAGGATGACATGGAAACACTAGAGTTACAGAATTCTGGGAATTTATGGTGTAAACATTTTCCTAAGTTCCACACAAAGGCAATGTTAAAGGATGGTGATCACTTGGGAAAGCAGCAAAAACCCATTTTACCCTTGAAAGTCAAAGTTGAAATAGAACCATTATAATTTTGATATTCCGAGAATTTGTGACTAGATTTCAGGTAACTATGGTTACATTCTGGTTAACATACCTCTGCACCAATACGTAATGGTCGGGCTAGTTTGGGAGCCACATAGCCACTTCCTGCATTATGTGTGATATGTGGTTGATATCCCATCAATGAATACTGCTGGGGGACCTAAAAGAATAAATAATAATGTATATAATAAACAAATTACAATTATATTTAAAACCAGTAGCTCAGTTGGTAGAGTGCTTTCTCCATAAGTGGGAGGTGGTGGTTAGTTTGAACCCCAACTGGGTCTGACCCAAGACTTAAAAGTGGGTAGCGACTGTTTTTTTTTTATCAAGCACTTGGCATTACGAAATAAAAGTCATATTTTTTTTTGGATGGGAACTTAAAATAAACGAGGTCCCGTGTCACGGTGGGCTTGGCACAATAAATAACCCTGCTGTATTATGCCATCAGCAGAACACACAGGCAAAATACAGGTAGATATATATAGTCTATAGCTGGCAACATCTTCATATAAGTGAAATAGTCTTGACTGGGATGTTAAACACCATTACTCAACTCACAATTATATTTAAATCTGTTTAAACAATATGTCTCCCCCTTCCTCCCCTACCATCTCTCTCTCTATTTCTGAAACTAACTCTTAACTGTTCTCGGTCATATGTATCTGACCATTATTTGTTTTTGTTTTTCAAATAAATTCTTTGTAAAATCTGTACATACATTTTATGCATTTAAGATTACATTTGTGATTAAACTTGAAAGTATTAAGGTTTCAACAAATTTAAAATTATCACTATAGCCAAATTTCCAAATTTGTGAAGACTTTGTCCTTCTTGAAGTATTATTACCACTCATTTGCCAAAATAGGTTACTTTTTTAATGATTTTCTGAGAAATAAGTAGCCAATGGTGATTTTGGCTATCAGCGAGGAAAACATAGGGTATAAATATAGTATCCAGCATTTGAATTAAACTTTTCTTTATTTCCGTCTCTCTGTGAGGAGAATCAAGCTGTTTTATCTGGTTTTCATAATCAGGTCTTTTTTCCGAGGTGAGGTGATTAGCCTAATGCTAAACCTATTACCTCTAGGTTCATGTTTTCTGTTACAGTTTTCCTTCCCTTATATGATTGCAATACCATTGCTGACGAACTCCATCTGTCCGGATTATTTTTCTGGGTTATCTTAGCCTTTGACTTGCCATGGTCATCCACAAGGCAAAAGAACCAAGGGACAAGGTTGGCAAGAGCCAAGGCATGTCCAAGTGCCGGTGGGCCTGCATTCTGCACCTTTAGGGTCCTTGCTACTCCTTTGAATTAAACACTTACCTTTAATAGGAAATAAGGAACTTTTCTTTTTACGACGACATCCATGTGTTTCAATGGGATTTTACCAAGAGCATCAGGAGCCTAAAAATAGACACACAAGTTTTATAAAATACCGTAATAAATGTATCTGCAATGTAGCTTAAAAATACAAAGAACACACAAAAAAGTTTTACAAAATCAAAGTTATAAATATGTGCCATCATTTTAAACATTTAATCCTAAGCTGACAAATTACAAGTAAGTACCTTAAGTTTCTAAATCTACATAAATGAATACATATATATTATTTAAAAACCAAAAAGTGCAGATTGCAGATTGATACTATCTTTTTGAGCACGATCGGTGACTCCAAATAGAAAAAAAAAACCTTTTTCTTTTTAATTTCAATTCAATTCAAAACCATATTTTGACATAGTTGCTATAACAGGCCTATATATTAGAAATTTTTGGTAGACATACAAAGTATATTGTACGGCTGGATTTAATTTATGTAATTTTTTCTCTTATATCACTACTATTTTGAGAATCTAAGTGGTCAAGTTGGGAAATTTTAGTCATTTTTCCCAGACAATACTACATTATCTCCAGTGCAATAGTAATTTTTTGCAAAAATATTGTATTTCAAAATTGTTTTCAAATTAACATGGAAAATTTGAGACGGCAATAAAATAATTTTTTTTATAAATATGGTTAATATAAGAAATAAGGTAAATTTCCAATGTCTTTATGAACTTGCAAAGTATAATGGGCTGTCTCAATTTTTTGCACAAAAGGCTTCGTCTTATTTCTTAATAATCACATGTTAGATTGTGGCCGGATCTGTTGAAAAAAAGAATCTTTTTTTCAAATATGTAATATTAAAAATAGTTTCGTTATCAATTAGAACATTATTTTATTAATTAAGAACTGGTTTATCTCATGAGATTATTATTAATTATACAGGAATTAAATTTCTTCCATATCTGCTCATGTAAGTTAGGGTTTTTCCCCATGTGAGATATGCGTATCTCACATGACCATGTGACCTTAAGTGACGTCGCAATCAAAAGATAATTACATGATGTCATCATGTGGGAAACATGATGTCATCTTGCAGGAAAATGACATAAAATTCTTCACAATTTAGAATATTTGAGTGCGTTTCAAGAGTTTAATATTGGATTTTTTAATAAATTACTCTGTTTTGTAGTTTATATTGTATAAACCAAAATCCGGTACAAAGTCAGATTTTACAAACATGGCATCATTGTCTATGTTAATCATACTTGAAGCCAAATATTGGCACTAAAATGAAAGACAAATAATCCATTATGAGTTTATCCATGTAGGATAGGGAAATCTCACCCTCGGGGTTGAACATTTCTGGCCAGAGACTTGGCAAACCTTGTCTCTGACTCGGGTGAGATTTCCCTATCCTACATGGATACTCATAATGGATTCTTATAGTCTCATAATTTTAATTAATATAAAATTAAGTTAGTCATTAATTTAAGAAATCTGAGCTTTCAACCAATACTGGTAGAATTATTAAGTTATGTTTCAGATGGTTTCACAGGAACATGCATAGTACTTTCAGTCCGTAGAACTTTAGTTTCATTTTTATCATTAGTACTCCACTGATTTTTGAAATATTTAGATGTCCTTCTCATGCACATGCATAGTACAGGTACTTTAATTGTTTCAGTATAGTATTTTTTAAAGACTTTAGTTCGTTTTTGGCTGTTAGTACTTGGGACTGATGTCTAAAATACCTTTGCCAATTCTTTTTCAACATCAAGAAAGAGAAAATCATACTTTTCTCGCTGAAAACATTTTTAAACAAAACTACAAAATACATATCTAATACAGAAACATTGCCTCGATACATGGTCTAACCACTGCAGTAGCTCAGTTGGTAGACTGCTCGCTCTGTAAGTGGGAGGTTGTGGTTTAAACTCCAACCAGGTCTGACCCAAGACTTGAAAGTGGGTAGTGACTGTTTTGCCAAGCATTTGGCATTACAAAATGAAAGTCATGGTTCTTTTGGATGGGAACGTAAAATAAACGAGGCCCCAAGTCATGGCAGGTTTGACACAATAAAGAACCTGCTGTATAATGGCATCAGTGCAACGCACAGGCAAAATTTCTCCACTTTTGCCTATAGCTGGACGTCATGATATAAATGCTATATTCTTGACTGGAACGTTAAACACTGTTACTTACTCACTCGATACATTGTCTAAAGCATGCACTTACAGATCACAGTGCCTCGCATTGCCTATGGGTTCAAATTCCAATTGGAGCGCATCCAAGTGTGAGAAAGTTTGTCAGTTCACTTGCCAAAGGTTGGAGGTTTTCTCCAGGCTCTGTGGTTTCCTCCATTATCCATAAACTGACTGTTTCGATAGAAGTGAAAAGATATTGACTGGGGCATAAAACACTGCTACTCTGCTCTGTACATGATGTACAGTACAGGCCTAATGAAAGTTTAACACTAAGCTTACGAGTTAGTGTCAAATGAGCAGATCATTTCAGCTTTTCATTAGCTATATGTCGACAGCAGCTCTAATCTATCTCTCTCCCATCCTAATCATTTCAGTTATAGACAGACAGACGAACGGACATCAAATCTGGTATATGACACATCCTCTCATTTTGAGTTTCATTTATGTCTAGTTTGATCAAAATTTATCCATCCATAGACATGGAAGATATGGAGTGGATGGAAGGCCAGACTGACAGACAGACAGACAGACAGACAGACAGACAGACATGGTAATTCCTATTTCTTTTTCGTTAACAGGGGTATAAAAAGACATACCATATCGTCCTTCACGTTAGGCGGAGCATAAGTTGGGAATTGATACTTCTTGATTTTCTCGGCTTCTAACGGCAGATTAGCAGGAATTAATTCTTTCCTCTCCTCTTCCTCAACTTTCTCTATTTGATCATCTAATAAAATATAAAATGAAAAAGCATATAGTAAAACCTCAATTCATTGCCTCGTACTTTGTCACTTCACATTCAGAATGATGAGTGTACAGGTTTATGATATAACGGACAACCAGTTTTATCTGAAAAATGAAATTGTGCCAATTTAAGCTATTGTAATCCTGAATCCTAACTAAGTAATGGTTCCTGGCATATTTTCCCTTTCCTGTTACAGTTTGATGAGCCTGAGTGTTGCTCTTGAAAGTGGTAGACTGGCAGTTTTGACCATATAAAATCCATCCTTGGGATTTCGGTAAGATTTCCAACATGGAAATGTGGGAAACTCAGGAATGAAGCCGTCTAGGTAGCTCAGTTGCACACTGTTACCTAAGGAGATAACTGGTTTGCATTTGAAGAGTTTGGACTGTGGATTTTACTAGCACAAATTTAGGTCTACCTGACGACTCTTGTGAAGAACATTAGAAATACAATACATAACCATGACCTAGATAGCATGCAATGTCTTGTCTCCAATTATTAGACACAAAATTTACTGTGGTCAGGGTCCAATAAAAATTCTGTTTACAAAATGTTTACGTTAGAATTTATAAATAAACAGCCAATAAACTTACTTGATACAATTCCTGTGTTGTATTTCTGTTTTCTCCAATCATCAACCATCTTTCTTAATGACTTTAACTTTTCATTTACTCGCATGTGAATAATCACCTGTAGAAAGATTGAAAAATTAAAATTAAATCATTTTTGACATAATTATAGCCACTTCCTTGTTGGTAATAAGGTAAGAAAGCTTAAGATTAATAGATTAAAAGTTGTTGGGGCCAAAATAGTGCCTAATACTGAGGTCGACATTTAGGTGGTGCGACTCAAGAATTGTGCCATTTAATGATGTCACTGACACTAGTATGTCATTAGTTGCCTTGACGCTGCTTTGGTATCGTGATGACATAAAGGACATGACGGGCAATACATCAATTATAGTAAAAACAAAATAAAACTTTGATCCAACTTCTGCATGTTTATTGAAGACTCCATCATTTCACAAAATAGAATGATGGAATTATACAAATACTTATATGCAGAAGCTGGACTATATTTATATTTAACCTGCCATCTATTGTAAACATATTTATTTATTTAGTGTACTAAACCATCATTTCTTTTGCGCGAAAATGAAACCAAGTGAAAATTATTTTATACTTATTGTGTTACAGTGCATATTTCAAAAAACGTGAAAATTTAACTACGCATATCTGTCTAAAATTTCCTATACCGGGAAAATAACAACACACGAAATTAAATTAACAGTATTTAGCTAAGTGAATTAATTCAAGTGCATGCTTTGTATTTGTAAAAGAAAGAAGTTATATGTTGTCCTCAATTAAATGTATAAATGCATTAAAATTTTATTTTTGACCGATTCTACACTATGACTCAGATAAAAAATTTTGAAACAAGTAATCAGGTGATTTTTACCTTTCTTGCTGCTTGAGCAAATCTGTTAAGTGTTGAGTGTCTTGTTGCCCACAGATTATTGGTGTAAGTATCAAACATGGCTACCTCTGCCGCTTCCTGTTAAAAAAAAAAAACCAGAACACACAAGTGTAATTTTATCCGTATTAAATGTGATAACTTTTACACTTCGCTTTTTGCCACAATTTTTTGAAGTCCCAAACTTGATTTCTTCTATGTTTTTCTTCATAAAACTCCCTAAATTTATACCCATAGATGTATAACTTTATCACCTTGGTTATTGCATATTATTTTCAGGTGGTCAGTTCAGGAATGCTAAAGAAAACATGAGTGCCCTGAGAAACCCACCAACCTTCAGCAAACATACAGCCAACCTTACTTTTTACACTAGGATCTGTCCAAAGTGGAAATACGTAACCGTTGGACTTGGACTGACATATAGTCAGTATGTATTCAAGTTACTGAATTTGAAACAATGATGAGTAAAATATTTTCAGAAGAAGTGAAATTTTCAATTATCCGTTGGACTTAAAAGGAAATGGAGTGGAGTAATGAAAAATTACAACTCAATCAAGTTTTTTTCACTTAAAATAAGTTTAACATGTGAACTTCCTCCAGGAAGAGCCTTGAAGGGTAAGCATCTCCTGTTTAGCTACCGTTTATACTCGCCTAAAACCCGCCCTGGGGCATAACCCGCACCCCTATTTCACCCTGAATATCCCAGGAATATTTGTATTCGCAGAATATAACCCGCACCCAGAAAATACTTTGATAATTCAAGGCATTATAGAAAATCGACAAACCGGAAGTTACGGTAATTTTCAAGTTGAAAGTAAATTTTGATCTTTATTGTATTTTTGTTATTATTATTTGTGATATTTTTATATTAAATTTGACCAATAAAGTCTTTAAAATAAATAAATAAATAATTAATTAAGGTAAGTATGAGTAACGTCACGTGTAACAGAAATTATAGCCGTCGGCAAAGAAGTAAATACCTGGTCACCTGTAATTAACTTTAATAAAGTCTTCCTGGTAACACCTCGCGTGTGTCTTGTTTGTTTAATGATTGAAGCCATTCCCGATTCTTTATTCATTGATATAATCATCCATAATTACCGGGACGTGTGTGTACATGTTGAAGAAGAAAGCGCCGCCATTACAAACACTTATTATATATTCCTATGTCAGAGGTCATAAGGCGGTTTCGTATCTGTCAGTTTTGAGTAAAAAGTGCCAGGATTCGACAATCGCTTATTGGGATATTAATAAAATTTATTCAAATTTAATGTGCAATTCCGACATGTTTAGATTTCAAACGTAACAAAATAATGAATACGAATATTTTTTTTCACAAAAGTTCAAACAATTGGAGGTCGTCCTAGTTATTGACCAATACTCGCGAATACAAAACCACATGTCATTCTGAACAGTATAATGCGGTGATATTTGAGCAATATATCGTCAACTTTACATAATATACCGTAGACAGTCCCGTATTGTTAAATCTGAAACATTAGTCTAAAAACGCTATAACCGACCCCCTTGTTTAAACAAATCATGCAATACATATCACAACCTTTGCGCATGATCAAACTTTGACTTCCTTTGTCGGTGACAACAAGATGTGTATTACCCCATCTCACGATCGGGAGTCAAAAAGTACATGTTTTATTCAAGCTTCATCGTTTATATCCATACATGTATTAAAAAATAATATCTACATACATGTTGACTTTACACCAGCCATTCAGACATTAAATAATAAATATACAATCCTGAAATAAATTGGCCAACATCGATTGTGATGACGATTTTATCCCATTTGACTAGCGGAGTACATGGAAAATTCAACCGATTTCACGCTAGATCGTCAATATCTGCAGCAAGTTTTTTGTAAAACTGCACGAATAACCCGCACCCCCCTTCTCAAATTTTTAATTTTTGTCAAAAAAGTGCGGGTTTTCGGCGAGAATATACGGTAGCTACACCCACTGTGTGTGAAATTAAAATTTAGAATGAAAGAAACATACAACTATGGGACAATTTTGGATACAGAAATTGATCTTACCTCAGAAGCTTCCCTGAATGTTCGTCTGAATGTTAATTCAGTATCATGCCTGTTATACTCATCTTCTGCTTTTGGATCACCACGCCGTTTGAACTGAAAATTGATCAAATTCATAAAACTATCAATTAAATGGAAACAAATTCTTAAAATATTTTTAATGAGGTCTGCAAGCCTCATAATGTATATAAGTAAATATAATGCATATAAGAGGCAAAATATGTTTTTTTTCTAGGAAAAATCATAAGCATATAAAACAATGTCACTGAGGTTCAGAAAAATTTGAGAAATTATTAATTTTTGTAGTGTCAAATTTTCGTTGCATTTGTTGTTACCCTATTTCATAAATTTACCACCTTACAAAATAGTATTTTCTCCTAGAACTTACTTGTACCTAGTCAGATAACGGGAAATCTGTAGGCACATCCCCATTTGTAATAAAATATTTCTATAGAAAGGAAAATGTTGGCGCTGTCATATACCATTTTTTTGAATGTATTTTATGATTAAATTCAAAACCCTAAACTTAGAAATTTCATTCAAAATTAGAAAACAAAATCAGTAATCACATACAATATGTGAATAAGATTTATTTATAATTTTATTTTACTACATTTACTAATTTATGTTTAAAATTTAACTTTATTTTTATTATAAAATTTAGTCTACCATTTTTTGAATGTATTTTATGATTAACTTAAAAAAATGGTATATGACAGCGCTATAGGGAATTTACATGGCAAAAAATGGAGATGTTTACACCGTTTAGTGATGTACTAACGTGCTAACGTTTCACACTGTGCAGATGTATTCTAGGCTAATTTGCAGATGCGCATACAGATTTCCAGTTATGACTAGGTATAATTAAGTGAATAATATCAAGCTTTATTCAAGTTTATTTGATTTCCTATGGAAATAGTGGTTCAAACAGTAGGCGGTAAGAGATACTGAGATTCATAAGCGCCTGCTATAGACTACTCGACCCCCGAGGTCCCCTGAAACCTTAGTAAGGGCTATAAGTACCTTGTATTCATCCCATGCTTCATTTCTTGATGATAAAATTTTGGCTCGTTCATTATTTGTGATTTGTTCATCACCTAACTTTGATTGCCATCGTAGCTGATTTTGACGTTCTTCATAAACATTCTGTCGAACTTTGTGTTCAAATATGGCTTCCTGATAAAATATAAAATAAAAAATTCACAATTATATTCATCAAATACAGAAATTTATCAACTGTAAAATCACAAATGTTTGTGGGGGTGGGGGTGGCTTAAATTGCTTTTTTCGTTTTGTGATGAACTTGTGAATACCATAAAATTAAATGTCAAAGAAATTTTTAAATAACAAGCTCTCTGTTTTTTTCCCATAAGACGCAATTGCTTGAATTTTTCTCATGTTGGCATTTTTTGCCAAGCTTATTCAAAATCCATCCATAGATGAACAAGTTACTGGGCGACCAGATAGATGGATAGACTAGCAGGGCGATTCTCATTTTTCATTTTCAGCATAATAATAAAATACACATTGACAGGACTGATTCATTTAATGTGGTTTTATATCTCAGTCAAGAATATTTCACTTATATTGAGATGTCACTAGCTATAGGTGAAGTGACAGACTTGTTTTACCTTTGCAGGGCATTCAGTGCAGTGTGTAGGTAGGGTTCATTAATATGCCACATTTTAGGTCTCTTCTGAAAGCTCCCGTGATTTTAATTTCTGAATGCTGAGTGCTAATCACCACTAATTCTCAAGTCTTAGTCAGAACTTGCTGGGCAATATTGACGGGATTCCTAAAATCACGGTTTTGCTCACCATATGTTTCCTTCATTTATGTTAAAGTTAAAGTCTGTCCCGAGCCATTAGGCCCACCAGGCCAGAGCTTATCCCGGTTTCGGTGGCGTTAAGCGACTGAGAGTACAAGACTCTCCCCTGAATGGGACGCCGGTCCATCGCAGGGTTAACCCCCAGCATTTTGCTGGTACTCATTTATTTTTCAGATGAGTGAACTGGAACAACGTGAAATTAGGTGTCTTGCTCAAGGACACAACACATCGCCCGGTCCAGGGATCGAACCCACGACCTTCGAATCATGAGTCCAACGCCTTAACCACTAGGTCACGCGCTTCCACAATCCTTCATTTATGACCACCTTTTTATTTCAGATGACCTTGTTAATATTTTTTGTCCTAGTTATTTATGACCTACTTAACTTTGACCTAATTATTTATGACTTACTTTCATTTGTCTGGTGGCTGCTTTAGGTTTTGAGTCCTTTTTTGTTAACAAATCTACAATACAGAATAAAATACATTTACTGTGCATAAAGGGTATTTTGAACATGCATATACATGTATGGCAATTATTATTTTTTTTATAATTTGTTGTTAAATTATTCATTATATTTCAGCACAGAAAAGGGATACCTAAGTGGGAAAAATAACGTTTTCTTTTAAATCAGTCTATGTGAGTGGGTACATACCATAAATTCTGCCATTTTTTCAAGAAAATCAAAATGGTAAAGTATAAATAGTCCTATGAGGTACCTCATTATCGTTTAGTTATATGTAGGTCGTCCAGGTGTGAATTGTCTTGAGTCAATCACGCAGGTGAAAGGTAAATTTTTACCCAACATTCATTTCTAATTTGGGATCCAAATGGTTAGCTAGAATACATATTTTCTGTCACAAATGTGATTTTTTCTATATGCAGATGTAAACTAAAACATGCAGCTTTGACAAAAATATACTTTTTGGTTAGGTCTCTGAATAATTAATAAATATGCACTGTTAGTTTTTCCAAGCAATACTTTATTTAAACGTAATTTACAATATTCCATGTTCAAAATAGCCTTTATGCACAGTAGTCTTCAACAAAATAGAGCATTAATGCATAAATATAACTCTGTCATCTCATGTAAAAAGGTACAAAAACTTTTTTTTGTAAAAAATCAAACCAGACATGGACAGGTTTGTTTGTATTTTGGTTTTGTTGAAATTTTGGGTTTTCCCCCTCATATTAACAGTATGTGGCCTAAAATTTTAAATATATAGTCACCAATAACTGAAATAATGCTGATGTGGCTTTAAATAATAAGTCACCAACACTGTCCCCAAATTTGTAGAAATACAGAGTTACGACAGGTTTCATATTTGGTACTACATTATTGTATTCATTTTATTCATGTACAACAAATGCCATACAGGTATTGTAAATGTGGTTATTTTCTTGTGGTGGAAATTTTGTTAATTTTGCAAATTGTAAAAACTGAAATTTCTCCTTTTATGAAAATTATCAAAAGCCATGTTTTATATGATACATTTACCTCAAAATTGGAAAACTCGTGAAATTAACTCCCTTGTGAAATGCAATCAATATGATTTTCTGAACATTTCTACTTGGGAAAATGACAATTATAATAATATTGGTTGTTAAAGAAAGCTATATGAACCTAAAATCTGCCTAATATATGCAAAATCATGTCACTTCATATATGATCCGTTCTACTCACTTTCTCTGATATCTTTAGCTCTCAGTTTTCCTGGCTCTTGATTCAAAACCTGAGCTACAGCGTATGGTGTTTCCAAGTTAGGTGGAAACTTTACACCTGCATACTCTAATTCCTACAATACAATGATAAAAGAAACATTAATTTTTTTAATCTTGTATTATAAAAGCTTACAGACAGTACTGCATTAGCAAAACATGTTGTGTGCCTGTGGCAATTGCCAATAACAGCTGCATTACTTTTATTTTGCAAAACTTTTTACATTTTTTTTTAAAACTACCTCCTGCCTTCAAGATTGGAATTTGAAGGTCTAAGACCTAGCAAAATGCATTGTAATATGCTGGCAATAGCTAGTGTCTTCATTGCAAAGATACTACCGTATATCATGGCACTATCTGATATTTTGTGATTAAGAACAACTAGATGTAATTTTTCAGTTGTTGTGGGGAATTTTAGTGGTCATGTTTGGAGATTTTACTCATTTTTCCCAGGGGGAAACTACCTTTATTTGGTATTAGTTTTAAGCAAACACAATCACTGAGGCTAGGGTATCTATGTTGCTAGAAAATTCGGTTTATAAGTAAATTAAAAGAAGTAGATATGAATGAAGTGTTTTAGTTTTTGTAACACACTGCTTCAAACTTAAGATTCAATTTGGCGGTTTTTCCAATTTTTTTTTACTGAAACGTCACTTAGTTACCAATAGTTGGGCCTTGATTGTATAAACTGTTTTACCTGTGACATGCTTTCTTCTTTAGGTAACTGTTTTGATAACTTTTTCTTTCTTGATCTTCCCAATGGCGTGAGACTTCTTGGATCAAGAAGAATCTCTTTTACAACAAACTCTGTATCTGGGTAGTTACCCTGTGTTAGATCTCTGAAGAAAAATAAAATTAAAAAGTTAACAACTTATAACTAGTCTGGGATGTCATTTCAAAATTTCAAAAACATGACTTACCCTATACTTGACTTAATTCCATCTCTCTTGGTGGAGAAGTGAGCCATAATTCAAAAATATACCTCAAACAAACACCAATTGAGAAATCTCCAACAATGTGAATAATCAAAATATGAATAACCTGTGGCACATCTTCTCCACTCAAAATTTGTTCTTGTTTAATTTCATAAAGATCTGTTGAATAGTTTTTAAGAAAAGAGGTGAATTAAATATTGGCCAAAGATATGATATGACCATTCATCTTTTTTTTTTTCTATTCATGGTAAATTAATTTATGGCAGCTATCTTGGGTCTTCATCTTCCATACTACTGTATACTTGTATTTCTCAAAATAGTGAAAACTATGGAGTGGACACGATATTGGGACATACAGACGGACAGGGTGCTTCATTTCTGCAGAGTATTATTATACTTACTTGAGGAGACCAGGGATAGATGTACCACTGAAGTTACATATTATAGGTGTGATCTTGGAACTGGAAGTGGACAAGATATTGGGACATACAGACGGACAGGGTGCTTCATTTCTGCAGAGTATTATTATACTTACTTGAGGAGACCAGGGATAGATGTACCACTGAAGTTACATATTATAGGTGTGATCTTGGAACTGGAAGTGGACAAGATATTGGGACATACAGACGGACAGGGTGCTTCATTTCTGCAGAGTATTATTATACTTACTTGAGGAGACCAGGGATAGATGTACCACTGAAGTTACATATTATAGGTGTGATCTTGGAACTGGAAGTGGACAAGATATTGGGACATACAGACGGACAGGGTGCTTCATTTCTGCAGAGTATTATTATACTTACTTGAGGAGACCAGGGATAGATGTACCACTGAAGTTACATATTATAGGTGTGATCTTGGAACTGGAAGTGGACAAGATATTGGGACATACAGACGGACAGGGTGCTTCATTTCTGCAGAGTATTATTATACTTACTTGAGGAGACCAGGGATAGATGTACCACTGAAGTTACATATTATAGGTGTGATCTTGGAACTGGAAGTGGACAAGATATTGGGACATACAGACGGACAGGGCTTCGTTTCTGCAGAGTATTATTATACTTACTTGAGGAGACCAGGGATAGATGTACCACTGAAGTTACATATTATAGGTGTGATCTTGGAACTGGAAGTGGACAAGATATTGGGACATACAGACGGACAGGGTGCTTCGTTTCTGCAGAGTATTATTATACTTACTTGAGGAGACCAGGGATAGATGTACCACTGAAGTTACATATTATAGGTGTGATCTTGAAATTGTGAAAGTTAAGGTGTTGACATGATATTGAGACAGGCAGGGTGCTGCCTCTAGAGCTCATATGGACTACATTTATGGAGGGTATATTTATACTTACTTTAGGAGACCAGGGATAGATGTACCACTGAAGTTACATATTATAGGTGTGGAGTTGAACTGTGATATAACCAGCTGTAACTTCATTAATGCTGTCTGAAACTCAAGTGGAGCAAACGTTACTTCAACTTCTGCTGCTCCATGAGCTGGAATAATTCCTGTAAATATATATTTTTATACCTTGTACATTTATAAAAGTAATAGGTATATTAAAAGACAAACATATCAATCAAGAAAGATGAAAAAAAGAGTTACTTTAAATTTAACAAAGCTGTCTCTCAACCTGTTGTGAATGAGGACAAGTGTCCTTGTTACTGAAAATTATTGGTCAAATAGCCAAAATTATTTAGAAGAAACATTTTTAGAAATAGTAGTAGTTGTAAGAGAGAGAGAGAGAGAGAGAGAGAGAGAGAGAGAGAGAGAGAGAGATGAGTTTCTCACCTGACATTGGATCTACAGAGAATGATGGATGTGGCTGTATGTATGTAACTTGAAATTCAAAATCTATAGGAGCATCACAGTATAATGGAAATACTTTTGTTGTTCTGCAAATATTATAATAAAAAATTGTTGGACAAAAAGTCATCAACTGACGTTTGGCTGGCCATGCCTATTATGTTCCAACAATGGCTGCCATTGTGGTACCAAAGCAGAGTCATGGTAAATAATGATGTACTAGTGTCAGTGACGTCATTAAGCGTCACAATTAAGGTGGAGTTTTCATTCTTTTTGCGTCTAATTCAAGCATGCTGGACCTTTGTTGGAACATTCGGAACATTGCGGACGTGGCCGGTGCTTCGGTAAAGTAGTTAGTATTATCATTACCTTAGTCATTACTGATTACATGATATAACATATCAGTCAAAATAAAAGGTTGTTAAGATACTAAAACCCTGGAGTTTTGTGATGTAAGGTCCAAGACTTTTCACCTTTATTTTTGGCAAACATCACAAAAAGTTTTGAAAGTCCAATATCAACACTGAAAGAAAAAAGTGGTATGATCCTGCAGGTCCATGGGGCTTTTTTTTACAGTTTAAATACCAAGGGTCAAAATGTAAAATCAACAGGACCAGAACCTCAGACCCAGGGAATTTTTAACCCTGGATCTGTGTTGTCTGGGCATCACTGTTTTCCCCCGAATCAAGATTAAGCTGTTTGATTACTAATGATACCGTCGTTGACAACAATATGAAGATTTTAATACTGGTTGAATATGAGTGAAAGAATTTGTATCTACCGGTATATGGATACACTGGAAGATGCACTTTTTCAACCAATCACGGAACAAGAACTATTTAATTATTTTAAAACGTATGTATTTTATCCAACTTACTTGTGACCTACAGGAACTGGTGGAAAATTAAACTGCTGTGGGAAATTCTTTGCACTCATAACAGGATAGGCATGTATAGGAATAATCAAGTTGTCCTCTCCCTGAAATATAAATTAAAGATAATACAAACTCCCACATCAGAGACTCCAGTTTGATAAAAAAATGGAGATAAATAACAAAGCATGTTGCATTACTTTTGATGACCAAGCTTCAGATTCACAATCATTTCTTAATTAACATTTTCTTGAACTTAAATCTAGCACATTTTGACAATATTTTATGGTACAACATGTACTTTAAGTAAAAAGTTTTAACAAAATTAGAATATAAATATAATAATTTTAGATTAATCTTCAAAATCACATCTTAAATTTATGAAATAATCTTGAAAAAAAAGTTACTTCAAATTTTACGGTGCCACATTTGGTTAAATCAACAAATACAAAATAAATATGGGATAAGCAATGCCTATTTTCATATAAGTATATACTTACAGGACAATTAATCCTAATACAGTCATAGTAATATCTCCATTCATCTGGTGTGAATTCTATGGTACATTCCAAATTCAATCCTGGTACCAACCTCTCCTGAAGATAAAAATCAAGATGACATCAATAGTCAAATAACATGCATTCACAACAGAAATTACTCATTAAATTTCAAAATCTACAGTGACATCAAAGTTCTGAACCCTAGATTTTGAAGCTTTCTGTCAATAGCAACAGTATTCAATCTAGAAGAAAAGCTTGCAAGCTAAGGCACTATAAGCCTCATTAAACACTTCCAGGTCAAAAAGGGTCAAGTGGCCCTGGTTCCAAATAGTACTTTTAAAACATTAGAATGCTAATATTAAGGGTCAGAGGTGATAAAATCTGAAATATCAATCATATTGGTATAAACAAATGTGCTATAACAAAAACTAGGTAATGCTTAATGTATATGTGTATTATCTGAATTAAATTGGTCGATAGGACTGGTTTAAAATTATCAACACAAAAATTTCCAAATGTACAGTGCTTAAATCATTGCACTGTCATCAGTCAGTTTGTTGGACTAAACTTACTAACAAATAAATTAAGGTATTTTCTCCTGGGGAAAATGACTAAAATTCACCAATTTGACCACAAAAATTCCCAAAACATTGAAACACTAGCAAATTGAATCATCCTTACCAATAAAAGTTCAGATATTGTCATAATACAACACACTTACAATGGTGATCCTAGCTATTGGAAGCATGTCATAATGTGATTGCTACATTTTAAAACTTCCCAATCTTAAAAGGCAGCTGTTTTTTTTAATTTTAATTTAACAAAATCACTGGTCATACTCACATGTTTGTTATATTTAATATAGAAGTACTTTGTCTGTGGTGGTATAATATGCATTCTGATGACTTCAGTTGATGCATTTACAATACTTAATTTTTGGACATGTTTTTTATCCACTTCAAATCCTCCAAAATGTATTACAGCTGGTTTCGCTGCAACCATAGAATTCTGAGCAACCTTACTGTATATCTCTGAAAATTACAAAAAAAAAATATTTGTATGAAAAATTTTATTCATTCACTATATAAGACACCTTTAGTAAGCCTTAGGGGTGTATGGGCACATTTTAATCTTTGCACTGTGGTGCTAGTATGAGCCAGATCACACGAGGCTACCCTGATGGAGCCATGACTGACATTGTTTAATACAGTTGACTATTGTTATCTCGAACTCAACAGGAATATGAAAATAGTTAGCCTTATCCAAAGTTCTTGATAAACAAAGTTGTTAACAGCAGTCGTCAAAGGAGGGTGGGGTTGTACTTTTGTCAACCCAGAAGTTACTTTATTTTCTTTCCTAAGTTATCGTCTCCTTGACATTAACCCTTAAATTTGTGATTTTCTTAATTTTAATTAAGATCTGTTAGTTTATAGAAAGTTCTCAAAAAAAAAAAAAAAAAAAAAAAAATCCCAACATCATGTTTTGTTTCTATTCCGGTTACACTTTTGATATTATAATCACTTCATACTTCCGGTTTTTGAGCATAACTTGTGATAAATATGGCTTCAGCCATATGTACCAGTAGTCATGTTTAGCTTGGCAGTAATGCATTAAACCTAGAGCTTTCCCATTGGATTAATTGATTGGTTTTTGCTAAAGACAATAATTACATGACTAAGGGATGTCATGAAGTCTGAGATAAAAACCATAGTTATATATGGGTTATAGACAAAACGTACCCATGCCAAAACGTACCCTACCATAACGTACCCATTTTTGGACAAAACGTACCCACATTTTTACCAAAACGTACCCATACCAGAACGTACCCACCAGAACGTACCCGCCAAAACGTACCCACCATAACATCACTATAGATCTTATATTTGTATAATAAAGCTTTGATTTTTTTATGACAAAATGTTTCCTTTACATTTTCCTTTATTTCTAAAAAGATGTATTTTTGTATAATTAAAAAATAACAACAGAGAGAAGAATTAAAAGCAGCACTCAGAGTAATAGCCTTTATGTGTCATATATTTACCAAAACGTACCCACACACATTTCCATAGTTTTCTACCTAGATGTATGTTCTTATTGCGTCTATGTACAAATGTATATCATTTATTTTAAAAAATAAAAATTGAAAATGATTAATTATAACTTAGATCCTTTCATGTCAAGGGGTAATAATGTAATGGTGTAAAAATTAGGTGGAATTTGTTAAGAGAAATAGTGGTTAAATATTAGATATTAAAAGAAACACTTTAATTTCAATGTTTAAAATTAGGTTCTAATTAGCTATAGTTTTAATAATTTTTTTTTTAAATGTGATATAAAGAAAGTTGTCTTAAAATCATATAATTGATATAGAGGATCTTGGATGAGTGGTTATGTAATATTGAATTTATTAAACGAGTTGAATAATTTTTTATGCAACGAGCCTTGGCGAGTTGCATAAAACATTATTCAACGAGTTTAATTAATTCAATATTGCATAAACACGAATGCAAGATTCTATTTATTATATAATCCCATAAAAACGGGGTTTCCAAAGATTTAAAACTTGTCTTCTCGTTATAAGAAAAGAGCAGATTGACCGAAACACAACAAGTTCACGTAACTGTACATCCGCAAAAAATATTAAAAGTAAACAATAGTCTGTCCGCAGGATACAAAAACAAAACAAACATTTTCAATTTAAATACAATGTATCTTCTTTTTAAAAGAAAAGTACAAAAGTATCAGCTTAAATTAGAATCAACAAAGTGTCAAATGAAACAAACAACTGTGAACTGGGTCAATTGTGTGACGTCACTCTGGAATGGCTTTCATGCTTTTATGACGTCACACTCATTCAATACGATTTTTATTGTATGACCGTATTACATGGATTATTGAGTAGATTATATAATAAATAAATCTATTGTGTTTATTAATTTCTTTGCTCTCCAAAATAAGGTATAGGGTGTAATATTATTTTAACAATTAGAATATATCACTTGTCAAAGTTGACACTTTGTGTTCCATTTAACAGACATTCTGACGTGTAAATTATCCTTTTAATTCGATGATATATTTTGAAACACAGAGGTTAAAAGATAGAAATCTCCCATGTCTTAATAAATAATATGTAATGTTGAAATTTAGAAAAGTTAAAGAATAAATTGTAAATATTTATTGTCTTGATAAGTAAAATGGTTTTAGCTGAAACTCCAGGCGGCAAATTTAAAATCAATAGAGTACGCGCTAAAAATTTTCCGTTAAATATTTCGTACTATTCATTTGGGATTTTATTTTAATGCATAATTTAGTGATAAAAATAAGTGGAAAACACTCAATTCAGATTAAATGATATTTGTTAATCACGTTTCGATTACTTTGTAATTCGCGTTTTATATTTTATGAGAGAGAATTATATCTACGTTTTGAACTTTAATTATAATTTGTAAATATGACTTTACTATGCATAGGCGTAGGAGGGTTTTTAATATTGGGGGGGCCAAACCGAAGCTATGTTTATGTCGTGCCGCAGATACGACCTCGTGCCACAGGCACGAGGCGGGGAGAGTATGAGAGGGGCGCTAAACCCCTCACATAGGTGGGGGTCCGGGGGGGCCTCCCCGGAAAATTTTCAAAACTAAGTCCTGTCTAGACGCATTTTCAATGTATTGTGCATTGTTTTGATAGGTAAAAATATTGTGATATCAAGGCAAGATTAAATAAAATAACTGTATGACACAAGTTGCATAATCAACCCTCTCATTTGAGATGCCGGATGTCAGATTTTAGAAAGTGAGGCGTATAATGTGAGAGCCGAAGGCTCGAACCATCTAGGGGGGTTCGGGGGCATGCTCCCCCGGAAAATTTTGAAAAAGTGGTGCCGCAAAATCCTGCATTCTGGTGCAATCTGAGCTGAACAATATGTATTATTAGCGACATAAAGGGAGGGCGTACGCCCCCGCTCAATCCGCCACTGGATATGGGGGTACCCCGGAAAATTTTGACGCCCTTTTACAAGTATAATGATGAAATTGGTAATTGACTGGTTACCAGATGGACATTTCCTGTTAAAGCGCTTTGTTTTTTGTCTCTGTTTTTTTTCTTCTTTTTTAGCACTAACTCTATAAACATAGACTATGATACAAAATTTCACAAATATATTGCGGGGGCCTGGCCCCCCTTCTCTGACATTGGGGGGGGGGGGCCGGCCCCCGCTGGCCCCCCCTGCTCCTACGCCTATGCTATATGAGATGGAATAAAAGTAATAAAATGGACCTGGATTTGTCAAGATCATAGACACCCGCAAATCCCGCTCCACCGTGCTGTTTTCCCGGGAAATCAACGGGGAATAAAATCAAAATAAATTGTCCGACCAATTCAAATAGTCAACCTACATGTACACGCTACAGAATCAGAAAACTGGTTACATCGTACAATAAATGACCAAGATTTTAAATTATATCGCGAGCTCACCGCAAGCATTCCACCAACCGGTCGTTATATGGTAAACAGCAATACAACACAGAGGATCTTGCAGCAGCGAAATTTGTCTCTAAACTTTGGACAACCCCACCTAATTCAGACTTTCATACCTGTGACCTGTGTACTCAGTCTTTTAATAATGTTTTTCAGCATTTAACAACAAATTTTGCTTCATTGTTTCAATAAAGGACCATTATACATACAAAGGAAACTTTGGCTTTACTCCCCGATTACAAGTTAAATTCTAATTTTACAAGATATATTCTAATTCCAAAATTTATCAGGTTTTGAACTTAATCAGTTAATGGGTCAAATTTGAATGGAATATTAATACGATAATGAAAAACCAACACACGACATAATAAAAATCCTGTTAGTGAAGCCATGGTGACCTTTAGTACGTAAATAATCACACATGTATAAAATGCTTTGATGTCGTTATAAAATAAAAACAATGAACGACTTCATACAAGAAAAGAATGGTAATGTGTTTGAAGAAGAACAAAAAAACACAACAAAGGAATGATGTAGATTAATGACTATCCGACTAATCTGCCTATTGTTTTTTTCTTCAATTTTCCTTTAAAAGTCATTAGTTACTATTCTACAGCCTTTTATTATCTTTTTTTTAATACAAAAATATATATTGGTAATTAAAGAAAAATATAAAATAAGCATGACTAAGAATTATAACAAAGATGAATGGCATATGCCAAGTAGATGGTAGTAAATAACATATTATTACTTGCTGTTTGGTAATACTGGTATGGGTACGTTTTGGCATAACAATATAAGTTATACAAGTTTTTTGGTGGGTACGTTTTGGCGGGTACGTTTTGGTGGGTACGTTCTGGTATGGGTACGTTTTGGTAAAAATGTGGGTACGTTTCGTCCAAAAATGGGTACGTTCTGGTAGGGTACGTTATGGCAAGGGTACGTTTTGTCCTGCACCCTTATATATGACAAGAAGGTACCAAGCTCCTGACAGTATTTAAAATTAAATTTTATCGAAACATGTTTTTTTACTCTATGAAATTGATTTATCCAGAAATTCAGGATATCGAAGTTTGAGGAAACAAGATTCAACTGTATGTGCATATCTATGGTGCACTAAGGGCAATGTTTAGGTGCCAGCTCACAGAGACAGTAGTTGGTGTCATGGGTCCATTATTCTGACACTGGTTAAGCCAGCAGCAATGTTTCATGTCATGGCGTAAGACTGGGCTATCCACCTTAACAATGAAAAGTCTGATACTGCCACACATAAAATAACTTGCTGGTCATTGTTAAGGCAAATAGTTTACCTTAGTCAGGAATTCTATGCTAAAGAACAATGCCTGGACATTGTTCGGAGTGCACTGCAAAGGTAAAAAGTTCTACCACTACACACAAAGCCGGTGACATAACGATATAAATAAAATATTCTCGACTGGGATGTAAAACTCTGTTCTCTCAATCTCAAATGTATCCTCGATACATGTTTTTCAACCCATCATATGGTTAACGTACATGCCCACTGTAAACTGCTTAAGTAAAGTAAAAATGATTTTATTTATTTAAAAAGAACTAAAATATTTAGATAAGATCAAATGGAAGCTCACTAGTCTCTAAAATGTGATTTGGAACTGGCTCCGATTTCCTCGGCTCCACTAACTGCATAGTTTCAACGAGTAAACCATCCCCTGTAACTCCCTTTTCTAGCCCCATGGGGCCAGAAATTGATCGACTGATTGCACTTATTGACGGCATTTTGTGATTGACGTTATTTCATCCTGAAAATGAAATATATCGCATCAAAACACAACAGCGGCTACATTTCGTCGGATATCCAGGGCGCCGCCATATTGTTTATTATGCCAACTGAGTGATCACACTGAAGAAATAGTTCTAAAGTAATCGAGTAGATTTGGTTTTAATTCATCAAAAGTCTCAGTAAGATTAATTTATATAAGATAGACATAAGCATGTTATGTGTTATAAAGCAAGATATGGATATTTTATCGATATTTTCAGATAAATAGATTTATGGAACTACTTCTTTTTCACATTCGTATCCAAGGGAGATACATACACAGCGGAAGTGGAAAATATTGCGGACTTTCCGGAAGTGTGAGCGAAAATGTAAATACTTTGGCGGGAACAACATAGGCACCTGTCACATGTGACACCTTGTCAAAATTAGGTCACAGTGACCTAGAAGTGTTAAAATAGGTAATAGATTACAAAGGCAAAATGAATTGTTAGCAAATTAGGAAACACCTATTCATATCACAATATTTAAGACCTCAAACCTTATGTACAATGTTGTTTTATGTCGCATCAGCAATTTTCAGCTATTCACTATCATGTACATTGTAAATGTACTAGACCGACTTTTTCAGTTGTCAATAGCCCTTGTCAACGGTGATATGGGAATGTGGAACGACAGAACTTGTCCCTTTCCAAAATGTGGAAATTTGCCACCTCCACTTAGAGACGGTTGATTCCAGAGCAACCCGCGGGTTTATCCCGCATTCATATGTGAATTCCCGCTGACCCGCCAAGAAGTGAACTTACCTGCAATTAAGCATATAGTTTGAGGACTTGCAGTAATCATTCATTACCATTTGAACTCGCATGTAATCAGGGCACATTTGAGTTATTACATGGGTGGAATAAGGGTCTAATTGGGATTAATGTTGTGCCGTTAGCAGATGAAAAATCACAAAAATGTGACGCATATACTGTATTCATTTTTCTGTGAAATTACACAAAAACGCACTCTTTTTGATCTTCTTTTCCAAGTCTGAGTTGTGCAACAAACTTAGCAGTGTGTGACGCACATTCCATCTCGAAAGGAGCCGCATTTGCACAAAATAGGGTTGGCAGCTCTGTGATTCTACTTTCTCAACAAATAAATATCTGCATGCTGACCATCTAACCTGTAGTTCTTGTAACTAAAATATGTTTTCTTAAACTAATGTTAAGATTTCATCTGACACTTAAACTAAAGGAGACAACTTTCAATCAGTCGCTAAGAATTTGTCTTGTTTTACCTGTCATTTTGAATGTTTTTCTTTGTTATAAATTTTTTATAAAACACCAAATGTTGACTATTAAGATTATTACAAGACACAGTGTAGAGATATACATATGCATGGCTACATATGGTATAGTATGTACTATGTACAGGTTAAAAGACGTTACTACTGTCTCATCTACGGGGTACCTTTTAGGCGAAAAGGTAGAGTGCTTGCTTTACAAACAGGTGCCCCGGCAGGGTTCGGAATTAGGCACGCATACTCGCTAATAGCTTGTAGATCTGCCGAATAGCGAGTGGAAATAAAAGCCACTCGCATAGTTGAGCGAGTGAATAAAAGAAGCTAAATCATTTACATTCTACTTTTCAATTAACTGTCACATTGTATGTTCCAAATGAAATTTAAAACGAAAAAAAAGCGAAAAGCGGCCGAGATAAGTCATATTGTCTGGGCATCTCTATCCTAAACAAATTCGGATTACTCGGGCATATACGTCAATGTATAACAGGTTTCCCGGAAAACGTGGCTACGATTGGCTGCTTAATTTAGTCTTCGTCTCTGATTCGTTGTTTTAAATAGACCAGTGGAAATCCATTACTGTCATGCTTTACTGTAGCACGTGAATAAAAAAGTGAAAAAAAAAATGTCGCAAAAGTCCATTACAAATTTTTTCAAACAGCCGGCGGATAAATCCAATGAAAGTGATGGTGCCAGTACATCAAAAATATCAAACCTAGGGGAGAGCTCTGAAAAGGCAGTGACTGCAAGCCTGAAAACGGTCAAGAAATGGCAAAAGGAACTAAATGTTGACCTGGAAATCGTTCTGTCCAGCGATGGCCAAAGAAATTGAATGTTAATTATGAGCTATTAAAATTGTTTCATAAATTTTAGCTAGTCATTTTTCATTTTAGCTAGTGAATAAAAATTGTACAAGCTAACTTTTGCTAGTGGTAAATATCGCTAAAATCGAACCCTGCCCGGGTTTGATTCCCGGCATCGGGGAAGGGAATTTTTTCATTGTAACTAGTATTTACGTTACAAATGGCACCCACAATGGCACCCTGCCTTTGAATGTGGGCACCCACCAAAGTGCAACCACAGGAAAGATCCCAATAAAATTAATAGATATAATTAAAAATAATATATGTTGCTATGTATGTGTTAGGATACTTCTTCAAGGGGCAAAGACTATAATAATAATAATAATAATGACTTTATTTTTCGAGGGTTGCTTATTTGGACTGAGCCAATCTTACATAAGGCCCTCCAATATGAGTGATTACATACTATTAATACAAAATAACATTTCTTTACATGTAGTAATTAAAAATAATTAAAATAATAATCACGCAAAATATAAAACATATGCTAAGTATAAAACTATGTACAAGTGTATATATATATTAAACAACCAAATGTTAAGATAATATTATCGAATTAATATGTAAAAAAAGTACTTTGATATAACTTTTTGAAATTCTTCAAAGATGTGGCATTTTTTAATTGTGTTGGTAATGAATTCCAAAGACTAAAGGATAGGGATGTAAATGAAGTGATATAGCTACATGTACTATGTACAGGTTTAATCTAGTTTATTTTCCTTTTTGATAGGTATCAAAATGGCTTCCAAACCAGCTCCAGCTATGATACGTAAACTTGACGAAGTTGTAATAAATAGAATTGCTGCCGGAGAGGTGATCCAGAGACCTGCTAATGCTTTGAAAGAAATGATTGAAAATAGGTAAAAATATATATGACTTGTTTTTGAAAAAATAAAAATATAATCAAGTACATATAATATTCATTAAACTTTACAATTTTCCTATTTTTAGCTCACCTGGCCTTATGGCATAGTGTATGACTTGTGTGTATGTTTATGTGTGTGTCTCATATGTGAGCATGTTGTGTGTGTGTGTGTGTGTGTGTGTGTGTGTGTGTGTGTGTTTACCTCATTGACTTCTCCTCTGAAACTGGCCAGTCAATTTTGATTAAACCTGGTAGGATTGTTTCTTAGGTTACGGCCATGTTAAAATTGTGTTCAAGGTATGCACTTGCCAACCAAAATGCCATCCTTACTACATAGCCAAAATAAAAAATCTCCTCCTCTGAAACCATAGAATGCAACCAGACAACTTGGTGACATTATTTTGATTTATTTATTTTCTTTTTTTTTCAGTATCGATGCCAAAGCTACCTCTATACAAGTTACTGTTAAACAAGGTGGACTTAAACTGTTACAGATACAAGATACTGGCACTGGTATAAGGGTGTGTATATGTATTTGTTTTTAGCTCACCTGACCATAGGTCATGTGAGCTTATGGCATAGCGCAGGGTGTGTATGTGCGTGCGTGAATGCGTGCTATGTTAACACACATTTTTGACTTCTCCTCTGAAACTACTGGACAGATTTCAATGAAACTTGGTAAGAAGTATATATGGGCCGGTGCAATTCAGATTTGTTCGTGGCATTGCCATGGCTACCATATCTAGGTCAAGGTGACCTAGGGTTGCAAAAATCTTCTCCAAAACCAATGATTGGAGAAAAAATCTGATGTGATATTTGGCTTCTCTAGGGTCTTAAGCCTATAGTTTGTTCATTTTTTGAAATTTGGACAAAAAATAGGTTACACGTTTTTGCGTTTAATTTTGAAAAAAATCGTAAAATAGCTTCAAATTGTTAAAACTTGACTATTTGACTAGCTAATGACATGGGGTTTTCAGTTTTGACATATTCTTGTAATTTCCTTCAAAATGGTGTCAGGGTCAATTATGAAGGTCATGACCTAATTTTTTACCCTTCTAATATTATTGATTATCTGGAAAACTATTTATATAGGCATGTAAATTAAAATATTGTTGGTATTGAGGTAACAATCATTTTGATATATAGATAAAGGTCATTGGTTCAAAGGTCAAGGTCACAGAAGCAAAACAATACCAAAATGTTTCTTTATCTTGAAAACTATAAACTTTTTATATAAGCATGTATATTAGAATGTTGTAGGTATTGATACAACGATCATTTTGATGTATAGAAAAAGGTCATGGGTCCAAAGGTCAAGGTCACAGTAGCAAAACAATGCCAAAATGGTTAATTATCTCGAAAACTGTGAACTTTTTGTACAGGCATGTATATTGGAATGTTGTTGGTTTTGATGTAACAATCATTTTGATATATAGAATAAGGTTATTGGTTCAAAGGTCAAGGTCACAGATGCGGAAGAATACTGAAATGGTTCATTATCTTAAAAACTATTAACTTTTTGTATAAGCATGTATACAGTCGACTCTCATTATCTCGAATTTCTTTGGTCCGTGGAAAGTAGTTCGACATATCCGAAGTTCGACTTAAAAATCGGCAAGTCCCTGACATGGGATGTAACTCTGTTGTACTTCTCATAACTGTTGACTTCCGGTCCATAATCGGCAATTTTTTATCATTATTTATTTCAATATTTATAACTTATGTTTATACTATTAAACAAAGTAATGACAAAAATAAATAATTTCAATATTTATAACTTATGTTTTTACTATTAAACAATGTAATGACAAAAATAAATAATGATGAAATAATTCTCGACTGAAAAACCTGAAGACGGCAACTCGGCATGAAAGACTAAACAGAAACTTCACCGTAACTTACAGTTAAAATTAAATCACTTAGCTTTGGTTAATTTAGGCATGTTTTCACCCACACTTCAAAGATTCTCGTTCCGTCATAATTTACTAAAAAATATTAAGCTTTGGGTATTAAGTTTTCATTTCGCATACTTCAAAGGTAATCATTCTGTAAATTTGAACAACCCACGCTGGAGGTAACTGTTTGTGTGTACATGTGAACACTGATCGACCGAAGGTGCGTGGATGTAATTAAAGATCAATAATGCTGATTATTGATTATTGATTCATGGTCAGGTGATTAAGAAAGGGTTTCTTTCTTCACAGGTAAAGGTAACAAAAGGAAGGACTTCAGTTTATTACGACAAAGGGAACTCAATCATGCATGCACAAACGTGACAGGTGACAGTTAAGACATCAAAGAAGTTTGCCGGTTCGACTCATGTGTATCAAATTTAGAATGATTTAATGTCAACGGACCCAAAAATTACTTCGACTCATCCGGAAATTCAACTTACACGATTTCGACTTAAACATATAATTCCAGTATATTTATATAAGAATAAAATTGGGACCGCAAAACTTACTTCGACTTATCCGGAATTTCGACATATCCGAGTTTGACTTAACGAGAGTTGACTGTATTAGATTGTTGTAGGTATTGATACAACAATCATTTTGATGTATAGAAAAAGGTCATGGGTCCACAGGTCAAGGTCACGGTTTCAAAACAATATCAAAAAGGTTAATTATCTCGAAAACTATAAACTTTTTGTATAGGCATGTATATTAGAATATTGTTGGTATTGATGCAGTGATCATTTTAATATATAGATTGTGGTCATTGGTTCGAAAGTCAAGGTCACAGATGCGAGTAGCAAGTTTCATAAATATCTAAATATCCACATTAGAGTTATTGCTCCTTAAATGTAGTATTTATTGTGTTATTTGTGCTGTTTACAGCCCAGGTGAGCTGTACAGGCCCTATTTGGCCTCTTGTTTATCTACTAATAAGAAGAAACATTAGCAGTAGGGAACTTTCACAGTTTTTGATTTTCTACACTTTTTCATGATAAGAAATTGTCATGGTTCTGACTGTAGGGAAAGTGTAAGAGAGAAATAGGAATTTTTTGCTGAGAAGATATATTCGCAGTACAAGCGTCATCGTTAAAATCATGAATATTTTTTCCTTGCGAATGTTTCTTCTTATACACTGTGTGTACACAAATTTTTGCTTTAACCAATTAGAATTCTCAAGTCAATGATTGATTAGTATTGCATTGAATTTTACATCACAGTCAAGATGATTTCACTTAAATATATCCAGACGTCACCAGCTATAGGTGAAGTGAACTTTGCAGTGCGCTTAATGTGCCATGCCTACCATGACACTGGACTTGGTTTAAAGGTCTCTTTCGAGGTAAGTCGAACCTGCCTTAAAGGCCACCTCTATATAAGGACCACCTGCTTTCAAAGGCCAGCAAAATTTTATCCACAATGCTTTTTATTCATACTATTTGAACCTCTATATAAGGGTCACCTGCCCATAAAGACCGTTATTGCTGGACACCTTTGGTGGTTTTTATAGGGCACCAAAGCCCTTCTGTTGTTGGGGTTTGGGTGGCATCCCTTGAGAAAATCTGTAAATTTAAAATGCCTAAATAACCTGAGGTCAACTTTTAAGTCACAATTTATAAAATTTAGGTTGAATTTAGCACAAATGCATGCATAATTTCGAACCCTGCAAACTGCATTTCTGAAACACTGAGCTGGGAAGGATTACAAAACTAAATTATGTATTTCAGAAAGAAGACATGGATATTGTTTGTGAGAGGTTTACCACCAGTAAATTACAGAAATTTGAAGATTTAAATGCCATAGCAACGTATGGTTTCCGTGGTGAAGCTTTGGCTAGTATAAGTCATGTTGCTCATGTTACCATAACAACAAGAACTTCTGACTCAAAATGTGCCTATAGGTAAGTGTAGATAGTGAAAGTCTGTGTACATAGACCAACTGAGCTACCTCATTGGTCTTTGTCTTTGTTGGGAATATCAAGATCCAGTGTTTGCAGAATCCTACAATTTGATTTGAAACTGAAAAATGTACAAGCATCTTAAAGAACTTTCAATTCAAGACAAAGACCCAAGAAAATCATCCTTTAATATTTTACTTTTTTGACTCTGAGAGATCCATTGTGAGAAAGTTTGTTAGATAGTGGTTTTCTTCAATGCGAGTTCGCCAGCATACCACGTGATCAATACCCCTTAACGTCTATGAAGAACATTTTTGAAAACCTTTATGTTGAAATTTCCTGGAATAATGTTATTTGTACCTGAAAATGTGAACTGAAGTGATTCCATTGCCATTGAAAATACTTGTTCCGCAGAAACCTTATGAGGTATCGTGTGGTCACTTAGCAAACCCTATTATTCTGAATTTCAATTTCCTCCATCATCACTGAACTGACCATTAAAAGTGAAAGAATCTTGAATAGGGCGTAAAACTCCCATCCACTCCTGTAGGTAGCAGGGATTTATCAAGGTCTTTTGGGAAAAGGCCCTAAACTAAAAATTGGGAAAAGCTATCAACTTTTTGCTCATTTTGGGAAATCTTTGACATCATTTTTGATGTCATTAATGATTAAATCTAATGCTTTCAGTGTATTGAGTTGATTGAAGATTGAGAAAAGCAGCCACATTTATGGCCAGACTTCAGCTATGTATCTGGTACAATTTTCTAATTGGGAATTTTCTCAGCCCATTTTGGGAAAAAATCAATGTTTTTTCCATTGGGAATGGGGCCGAATTTTGGCCCTAAATAGGCCCTTGATAAATCCCTGGGTAGTGAGTGACCCATTATATGTTGGAAGGACAGGGATTTTTCTGGACACTGACTCAAAGGGTCTAGTAAAAGGACCCATTCCTAATGTTAAAAAGCATACATTTTCCTTAATTTTGAAGGTAAAATACCCAAATTGACATTAAAGTTGAGAGGGGGAAAACTCAAGAAGTTGTGAAAAAGTGCATATGTTTTTTATTTGGCTTGTACCTTATATCTTTATAATAACCTGCATTTACACATATGGCCACATGTATTTAGATTGGTGTTACTTGTACGACTGTACGACAAAGGCACAGCATGCTTGAATTACTCACAAAAAGAATGAAATCTGGGCTTGAATTGTGCCATTTAACAATGTTACTAACACTAGTACGCCATTAGTTGCCATGATGCTGCTTCGGTACCGTAATGGTGGCCAGTGTCAGAACATAAAAGGCATGGCTGGCGATACGTCAATTAGATAGATGGTATAGAATATTAAGAGTTGAGCTTTCATGTTGTTTTGTACAGAGGCTGTTACATAGATGGGAAGTTAAAAGAACCTGTCAAGCCTTGTGCTGGGAATGTTGGTACACAAATTACAGTAAGAACCTATTAAACCTATTTAACCTATTAAACCATGTGCATTGTTCTTAATTCGGAATCTGGCTTAGTAAGATTTTCCTTAACTTTAATTTGGCAAATTTCAAATCTTATTAATTTTTTAATTTGTAAGATATTTTGGAATGTATGGTGTCATTAAGAAGATTTCTTCAAGTTCCTATCATACATATTTAGTTTTTGTCAAAATGTTAATTTGTGGTTCCAAAAGATATTGTCAAATTTTGCTAGATTTGAGTTAAGGAATATCTAAGTTTAAGAAATGATTGCTAAACTAGGGCCAGGGGTTCAAAATTATGTATTATTATGAAAGGTCAAGGGCCTTTTGCCATTATTTTTGGCAAGTTCAACATAAACTTTTGAAAGTCTAATAGCATCATTAAAAGGTCCAAGTGACATTATGTTTTCCCACAGGAAAAGTAGTATTATCCAGGTAAAAAATGGCAGGTCCATGAGACTTTTACAGTTTAAATATCAAGGGTCCTAATGTAAAACCTATAGGTCCTGGACTTTGGACCTGGGAAATTTTGAATCCCTGGGAATGGTATTAATTTGTTTTTAAACAGTTGAAGTTTGAAACGCCATGAATCTAATAATTTGATAGGTGATTTTGATTTCAATTTTTAAAAGTGTTAAAAGCTGTTTAATTCAAAATGAAGTTAAATATAATTTGATCAATTAATAAATGCTATTTTAAAAACTATTTTCAAATATTAAAATAACTTCATATTTTGTAGGGGGCCTGAGTGGCCAAGTGGTCTAGGGCTGATCACAGTGCCTCTTACTACCTAAGATTATATACCACTTCAGAGTGTTTCTAGTGAGAAAGTTTATTAGTTTGCTTGTGAGAGGTCATTGTTTTCTCTGGGCACTCAGCTTTCCTCCACAATTCATGAACTAACTACCTCAATATAAGTAAAAAAAAATTGACTGGGACATAAAACTCAATTCCTTCACTACAGTCCACTTGTATTTTCTTTGTTTAAGGTAGAAGATTTATTTTACAATATATCCACAAGAAGGAAAGCACTAAAGAGCCCATCAGAGGAACATGCTAAAGTATTTGAAGTTGTCAGCAGGTTTGTTTTTAGCTCAACTGGCTATAGCCAGCTGAGCTTATGCCATGGTGAAGCGTGTGTGCGTGCGTGCGTGCGTCCGTGCGTAAACTTTAATCTTCTCCTCTGAAACCACTTGGCCAATTGGAACCAAATTTGGTGTGGAAAGTCCCTAGGTGGAGTAGATTAAAGTTTGTACAAATTATATTCCTGCGGCATCCAAGATGGCCACCATTGCTATAAATAGCAATAACCTATAAATGGTCATTACATGTTTATTTTTGGACCGATTTATTTCAAATTTGAGATTTAGAAAGTAGATGTCTAGCCATTTAATATATGTAACGGGTTTTTTTGTAACTTTTTCTGTTTGCTCGTAATTAGCGGAATATGCAAATTAGATGCTAAATTTAGGCAATTCTTTGAAAATCTTCTTCTCTGAAACCACATACCCAAATGATGCCAAATTTGGTGTGGAAAGTACCTAGGTGGAGTAGATTAAAGTTTGTGCAAATCAACTTCATGGGGCATCCAAGATGGCTGCCATTGCTATAAATAGCAATAACCTATAAATGGTCATTACATATTTTTATTTTTGGACCGATTCAGTTCAAATTTGAGATTTAGAAAGTAGATGTCTAGGCATTTAATATATGCAACAGATTTTTCTGTTACTTTTTCTGTTTGCTCGTAATTAGCGGAATATGCAAATTAGATGCTAAATTTAGGCAATTCTTTGAAAATCTTCTTCTCTGAAACCACATACCCAAATGATGCCAAATTTGGTGTGGAAAGTCCCTAGGTGGAGTAGAATAAAGTTTGTACAAATCAACTTCCTGCATCATCCAAGATGGCTGCCATTGCCATAAATAGCAAAAACCTATAAATGGTCGTTACATGTTTATTTTTGGACCGATTTAGTTCAAATTTGAGATTTAGAACTAAGATGTCTAGGCATTTAATATATGTAACGGATTTTTCTGTAACTTTTTTTGTTTGCTCGTAATTAGCGGAATATGCAAATTAGATGCTAAATTTAGGCAATTCTTTGAAAATCTTCTTCTCTGAAACCACATACCCAAATGATGCCAAATTTGGTGTGGAAAGTCCCTAGGTGGAGTAGATTAAAGTTTGTACAAATCAACTTCCTGCTTCATCCAAGATGGCCACCATTGCTATAAATAGCAAAAACCTATAAATGGTCATTACATGTTTAGTTATGGATCGATTTAGTTCAAATTTGAGAATTAGAAAGTAGATGTCTAGTTATTTAATAGATATAACAGATTTTTCTGTAACTTTTTCTGTTTGCTTGTAATTAGCCGAATATGCAAATTAGATGCTAAATTTAAGCGATTCTTTGAAAATCATCTTCTTTGAAACTACAAAGCCAAATGAAGCCAATTTGTAACAGGTTTCCTGAGAAGGTTTTGTTGCCACAATTTTCAAGAATTTTGTAAATCAGGTGTATATATTTGCTGTGCAAGGTCCTTGCTAGAGTCTGACTAGATTTTACAAATCATGGTGATTAGATATCCAAGATGGCTGCCATTACTAAAAATAGAAAAAACCTAAAAAAAATCTTCTTCTCCAGAACCAGTCATTGGAGGCAGAATCTGATTTGATATTTGGCTTCTAGATGGTCTTTACCTCTAAGTTTGTACATTTCGTGGAATTCTGACAAAAAATAGGTAACGCGTTTTTGCGTTTAATTTTTCAAAAATCGTAAAATAGCTTTAAATAGTTTAAAATTGTTATAACTTGACTATTAGATCAGATAATGACATGGAGTTTTCAGTTTTGACATATTCTTGTAATTACCTTCAAAATGGGGTCAAGGTCATGACCTAATTTTTTACCTTTCTGATTTTATTTATTATCTCGAAAACTATAAACTTTTTGTACAGGCATGTATATTGGAATATTGTTGGTATTGATGCAACGGTCATTTTGATGTATAGAATAAGGTCATGGGTTCAAAGGTCAAAGTCACAGATGCGAAATAATACTGTAACGGTTCATTATCTTGAAAACTATAAACTTTTTGTATAAGCATGAATATTGGAATATTGTTGGTATTGATGCAACGGTCATTTTGATGTATAGATTAAGGTCATGGGTTCAAAGGTCAAGGTCACAGACACGAAAGAATACTGAAATTATTCATTATCTTGAGAGTTATAAACTTTTTGTATAGGCATGTATATTGGAATATTGTTGGTATTGATGCAACGGTGATTTTGATGTATAGAAAAAGGTCATGGGTCCAAAGGTCAAGGTCACAGAAGCGAAACAATACCAAAATGGTTCATTATCTCGAAAACTATAAACTTTTTGTTTAGCCATGTATATTAAAATGTTGTAGGTATTGATACAACGATCATTTTGGTGTATATATTAAGGTCATGGGTTCAAAGGTCAAGGTCACAGACACGGAAGAATACTGAAACTGTTCATTATCTTGAAAACTATAAATTTTTTGTATAGGCATGTATATTGGAATATTGTTGGTATTGATGCAACGGTCATTTTGATGTATAGATTAAGGTCATGGGTTCAAAGGTCAAGGTCACAGGCACGAAATAATACTGAAACGGTTCATTATCTTGAAAACTATAAACTTTTTGTATAGGCATGTATATTACAATGTTGTAGGTATTGATGCAACGGTCATTTTGATGTATAGATTAAGGTCATGGGTTCAAAGGTCAAGGTCACAGACACGAAAAAATACTGAAATTATTCATTATCTTGAGAGTTATAAACTTTTTGTATAGGCATGTATATTGGAATATTGTTGGTATTGATGCAACGGTGATTTTGATGTATAGAAAAAGGTCATGGGTCCAAAGGTCAAGGTCACAGAAGCGAAACAATACCAAAATGGTTCATTATCTCGAAAACTATAAACTTTTTGTATAGCCATGTATATTAAAATGTTGTAGGTATTAATACAACGATCATTTTGGTGTATATATTAAGGTCATGGGTTCAAAGGTCAAGGTCACAGGCACGAAAGAATACTGAAACGGTTCATTATCTTAAAAAACTATAAACTTTATGTATAGGCGTGTATATTAGAATGTTGTAGGTATTGATACAACGACCATTTTGGTGTATAGAAAAAGGCCATGGGTCCAAAGGTCAAGGTCACAGAAGCAAAACAATACCGAAATGGTTCATTATCTTGAAAACTATAAACTTTTTGTATAGGCATGTATAATGGAATATTGTTGGTATTGATGCAACTGTCATTTTGATGTATAGATTAAGGTCATGGGTTCAAAGGTCAAGGTCACAGACGCGAAAGAATACTGAAACTGTTTATTATCTTGAAAACTATAAACTTTTTGTATAGGCATGTATATTAGAATATTGTTGGTATTGATGTAACGGTCATTTTGATGTATAGATTAAGGTCATGGGTTCAAAGGTCAAGGTCACAGATGCGAAATAATACTGTAACGGTTCATTATCATGAAAACTATAAACTTTTTGTATAGGCATGTATATCAGAATGTTGTAGATATTAATACAACGAACATTTTGATGTATATAAAAATTTCATGGGTTCAAAGGTCAAGGTCACAGATGCAAAACAAAATCAAAAACATTAATTAACACGAAAACTATAAATTTTAAGCTTTTTCTATAGGCATATCAGGGATTTATCAGGGTCTTTTGGGAAAAGGCCCTAAACTAAAAATTGGGAAAAACTATCAACTTTTTGCTCATTTTGGGAAAACTTTGACATCATTTTTGTGCCATTAATGATTAAATCTAATGCTTTTAGTGTATTGAGTTGATTGAAGATTGAGGAAAGCAGCCACATTTATGACCAGACTTCAGCTATGTATCTGGTACAATTTTTTAATTTGGAATTTTCTCAGCCCATTTTGGGAAAAAATCAATGTTTTTCCATTGGGAATGGGGCCGAATTTCGGCCCTAAATAGGCCCTTGATAAATCACTGCATATATATTAGAATGTTGTAGATATTAATTCAACTACTATTTTGATGTATAGAGAAATTTTATGGGGTCAAAGGTCAAGGTCACGGATGCAAAAAATTGCTGAAATTGTCATATCTTTACTATTTGATCAGATAATGACATGGGGTTTTCAGTTTTGAAATATTATTGTAATTACCTTCAAAATGAGGTCAAGGTCAATTGTGAAGGTTATTACCTAATGTTTTACCTTTCCTGAAAAAAAAATCGTTGACCCTGTGTGTTTCAACCAAATCATTGAAAATTTTCTCCTGAATTGGCCAATTCTAACCCAATACAGCATAAAAAGTCCTTTAGTAACAGTAATCCAAAAGTTGTGTCTGGCATATCAGCCAAAATCCAAGGTGGCTTCTGTTCCTATACATAGCAAAAACATGAAAGACCAATGCAGATTTTGTTTCCAACCACTTTGGTTCCAGTTGCAATTGTAAAAAGCAGGGGGGATGCCATTTGCACAAGATTTGCACATTATTTATCAAAAATGTAAATTACCTGCCAGTTGAGCATCATAGGCCCTATTGGGCCTCTTGTTAACACACACCTTTTAAAGAAAGAGGGGGATATTAAAAACGAGTTTCCCTCTGTCTGTCCTTAGGTCCATGTGCAAATTCTTCAAAATTATGAATCACTTTTTTTATGAAACACTCGAGTTGGTTAGCTTATTTTTCTGGAAGTTATTGCCCATTAAACATGAGTGAAAATCATAAAAAAAGAACCAGCTGGTGGGGGATCCTAATTCACTGAATTAACTTGTTTTTATTATTTGTTTTTATTATTTTTATAGTGCTGTCTGTTGTGTACTGTATATTGTTAATTAGGTGTTCATGTTTATGTTTTGATTAAATTTTTACCACCACATTTTTTGGGGCCACAGCAGTTGAGTGGTCAAAAGCATGTGCTTATGGACCACGGCACATCTCATTGCCTAGGTTAAGCTCCCACTTGGGACAGATCCTAAGGTAAAAAAAAGTTTGTCAATTTGCTTGCTGAGGGTTGTTGGTTTTCTCCAGGCATTCTGGTTTTCTCCACCATTCCAGAACTGACCACATTAATATCAGTGAAGGAATTTTGACTGGGGAGCGTAAAAACTGTTACTCCACTCAACATTTGTAGTTTAAGATCCAGCAGTTTTGTTCTGTTATTAATTTTATATTCATTTATTCAGGTATGCTGTTCATAATTGCAAGATTGGATTCACATTGAAAAAGGTAATTATTCCCCACCTTTCAAAGAAAGAGGAGTATATTAAATTTCAGTGTCCATCCATCCGTACTTTCTCCCGTCCACCTGAAATTCCTGTCTGTGCAAATTCTCCCAAACTATAAAGCACTATTTCATAAAACAAAGAAAGAGGGGGATATTAAATTCGAGTTTCCATCCTTTCTTCCATCTGCCCCAAATTTTTTGTCTGCACAAATTCTCAAAAAACTATCATGTGCTATTTCAAAGAACTTGGTGCAAAGCATCAACATTGATAGTTTATGTGCATATTGTTAACCTGAGTTGGTTTGCTCATTTTCCTAGGACCTATTGCTCTTTAAACATTAGTGCATGTCACAAAAGAAGATCCGATCACTGAATTTACTTGTTTTTAACTAATTTTGATAAATGCTAAAAACAAAGTTAGTGTATGAAGATACAGGTATACATTTTTCACCTGTACCACACTGGTTGAGTTTTTGGTCTTGGGATGTTGTGGGTTGGATCACTAGGTTGGTCTGATGATTTTTTGACAATTATTGAAAATAATACACTGTATGCTTTAAAATGCCAGCTCCTTATAGATTACAATGCCTATTAAAGGGGAGATAATTGCATATTTAAAAAATGATTGAAGCTAATCACATGTTGCAAGAGTTTCCTCCCTTACCATGTATATCTCCAATATATCCCATATAAATTAAATCGTTAATATAAGAACAATAATACTGTATAACAACTTATTATCCAAGAAAAAAACAACCCCAAATCTCACCAATCCCACTCTTGGCAAAAATTGATTTGCCACTGATCAGTAGTTTGCTCAAGGTACTCAGATTTTCCAAAACTGTTCATATTCATAATATTCAGTGAAAAAAGCTTTGACTGGTGTGTAAATCACCTACTCTACTGGTCTCATTGGGCCTCGTTGGCCAAATGTACAAAGTACACAAACCTCTCACTGCCTGGCCACTTGATTCTAATTTGAGACAATATTTTAGTTTGCTTGGCTTAGGTCTGTTGTTTTCTTAAGGAACTCTGGTTTCCTCCACCATCCTTGAAATGAATGCCTCATTAAAAGTGAAAGAATCTTGACTTAAAGGGTCATACTGGGATTTAAAAGAAATGTAAAATTCCATTACTCTGCTTCTTACTCTTGGTGCTGCCAAATATCAGTGAAATAAAAATGATAATAATTTAAGTCATCATTTATTTATTGGTTACGTTGTTGCATAATGACAGCACAGCTGATGTACAGACTATTATCACAGTATTATCATACCCCTGCAAACTAGTTTCCTTTGTGTGAAAATAAAACCTCCTGATATACAATATTTGAAGTTTTACTTATCGGTTACATTTTTATTGATTACGTTGTAGCATGGTGACAACACCGCTGATGTACGGACTCCCAATAATTCAACACATGTTGACAACATACGTACAGTATACGGACCATCAATTGCCAAGTAAGTAGCCATTACTGAATTACTTTAAACATATTAATTTTCACGGTGTACTAATTTTCACTTATTTTGTGGTCATTTGTTTTGCTCGAAAATTTATATCGAGCCAAATTTATAGTCTGCTTATTGTGTTATAGCGCATATTAAAAAAAGTGAAAATTTAACTACGTTTATATGTCTAAATTGCATATACATGTACCTGGAAAATAAATGCACAAAAATTATGTATGTTTACAGTTATCTGTGCCGTTCAAGGTCACTTGGTAATGCCAGGTGTGTGCATCTTACATAGCATCAAATTTTATTGCATTTGACCAAATATGTAAGAAAGAGTTATCTCTCTTTATCAAGTTTGTTTGTGGGGACCAAATATTTAAACTGAAGTATGATTATTAATCAATTGTTTCAAGCCAGTATAACGTTTGAGAATCGCTGTAAACCAAAATCTCAGATTACTGGTCGCTTAGTGTTTTCGCCAGATTTCACTACTCTTAAAATTTACAAAAATGTGAAATTCTGAATACACAGTGTATGAAAAATGAATTGCACCCATTAATTAAGTTATTATTATGTAGTAACTAAAGAGAATTGGAGGACTTGTTCAAATGAAATTGTGAAATGCAATATATAATACATGTATCAGGACTGTATTCAGAGGGATGCAAGGGGTTGTGTACCTAATGCTAAATTGTTTTGTTGAAAGATTTTTGCTGGACAAAAGTTTTTAGTTTTTTATCGTTGGAACAGACTGATTTTCCCTCTGGTAATAATACAGGGTTAATGATAAACTGTGTGATAAACCTGTTCACAGTTGTAAATATCAATTCGCTTGACCAACTTTCCTGGAACAAGCGAACTTGTTTTTGTTCGTTAGCTGTTGTAGAAATCTTTTTTTCCTCCTGAGATTTTTTTGATTTTTTAAGAAGACTAAACGAAAACCCAAATTGTCTCCTGTTGTAATGTGTAAACAATCTACGTAAATTGAACGCTTCAATGTTGTTAAAGCAAAAATAGCAATCTTAAGCACAGAAGAGAGTGAAATTATAACCTCCTTCCAAAGTATTTGACTTAAAAGTTCCGGTTGATAATATTGTCTCTTACACTGTTAAATATTCACTTTAGAAATGCGATCAGTGATATTGAAGGACGGCAGAAAATATTACTTGTCCCGTCGGACAACATCACTGTGCAGTTGGCATGTCCGATGACACTTTTTACTTGTTCAGGGCAATCGGGCTAATGTTAATGTCGAGCCCTGTAATAACCCCATGTGTACAGAGCTCAAAGTTGCCACTAAAATAGGCACCATGGCAACTAAAACTTTGATTTTCTGATTTTGGCCAATTTTGCTACCATCAAAACCTCACTTTGGCTGTTTCAAACAGAAAGATTAAATTAAACTATGAGAATGACCAGTAGAATATTTAAACACAAAGTTCTGATAAAATAGTAATAAAATAAATAGCAGCTATAAGAAACAACAACTAACAACAGTTTTTGTTTTTAAGTGTTTTTTGCAATCTATCGCTGTGTGTTGTGCTTCGTATCTAAACTTTACATTTTTATCATCTCCTCAAAAACTACCCGGCTTTATTGATGAAATTTGGTTAGGGGATTATCATGCCCTGGTAACAGGCTTTCAGAGTTATGTTTGGGGTTTGGCCATGTCCAACAAGATGGCAGGGGTTAATAAAAATAGCTGGAAGACAAAAAAAATCTTCTCTGAAGCCAAAACGTGTAGGCTGTTTATAAATTATATACTGCAGCTAGACTTTAGATATTTCAAAATTTGGCATATTGACCCTAACTGCTGAAAATTTTGACATTCTTTTTTAATTATGTAATTGACCATTGAATCTTCGCATCAGATAGGTACACATCCTCAGGTGAGCGTTAAGGCCCATGGGCCTCTTGTTTTATTAAATGTTCCTTATAATGTCATATTTGACAACTAAAAGGTTTGATTGGCACAGCAAAATTTTTGATAAGGATCCAATCTGGCTCCTGAACTAAAAAGCCACCCTGACTTATTTAGAATTTTATGTATTTTGCTATATATTTCTTATTGTCTAATACACATAGCTCATTTTTCACTGATTACCAAAAAAGGTTATGTGAGCTTCTGGAAAAGTGCAGAGAAAAAAAAATTAAAAAACAAAAATGTCAAAAGCAATCGCTCACTTGTGACAAAAAGCCTCAATTCTTAAGAAATGACATTCTGCTCATGGTATTTCAAGAGGTAATATTAGCAAGATATTGTGCCTGCCAAATTTGATGAAGGGCCAAGCCTTTAAAATTTTAATTCTTGAATTTTAGCTTAATTAACTTTGTTTTCTAGTTTATACATTGTATTATTGCTATAAGCATACCACCTTTGGTTCTGGGTCTTACAGTGGATTATTCCAGGAAGGAAAAGAATTAACACCCCGAGACGAAGTCAAGCTGTATTCATACAGATCAAAGGTCATGACCCCAATTGTTTTCAAAAGGAATTGCAATACAATTGCTTCTGCATGGTTCAGTGAAGTGAGATACAATCATATTGTAACTACTCTGAAGTAAAGGTGCTAGAAACGAAATAAAGGAAATTTGAACTTTATGTAAAACAGTCAAATTAATGCTCCTTCCATTTGTACCATCTACTAAAATTTTAATTTTAGACTAAAAAAGCCTAAAACTGATGATATCAAGCCAATTTGAACCTTTCTGTAAAAAAAAATAATTTTTAAAAATTTTATGGGTGGGAGGTACAAAAAGGAGCCTTACTAATAATTATTACACATTTTAGGCTTATGGTGGTGTGATGATAAAAGATTATACAATAAGATTACACAGAAGTGTGAGTTGCTGGAGTAAAAAAACACAATTAGGGTGTCTAGCCTAAGGGTTACTAGAACACAATTAGGGTGTCTAGCCTAATGGTTACTAGAACATTTTAATAAAAATATCATCCCCATCACCTGTCAGCTGCTTGTTTAAAGTGGGGTTTTATCTTTAATATGTAAAGCCTCCAGAATCTCAAGGTCAAAGATCATGTCTCCTCTTGATGGTTAATGTTTAATGAGAGTTTTGAAAGACTTTGTTACCCGGAGAACCTTATTATGTTTTTACTCCGTTAAGCCACTGATTTTTTTTTAGACAACACTTTCAACATGACCTATATATCTAGCCAATCACAGACCTTGAATTGTGTTGTCTTGTTACTTTACAGATGAAAACCAGTCAGTGTGACCTTGACCTTTTCTGTCATACTGAACTATAGTGCAGACTTGTCAAAATTTCAATGCTAACTTAACGAATTATTGCCAAAGTGGAAGCTCTTCTTGTTCTCTGGTTAGCTATTTTAATCTCTCGGTAGCTTTTCAGCCTTTGGTGATCCATGGCAAAGTGGAAGCTCTTCTTGTTCTCTGGTTAGCTATTTCAATCTCTCGGTAGCTTTTCAGCCTTTGGTGATCCATGGCAAAGTGGAAGCTCTTCTTGTTCTCTGGTTAGCTATTTCAATCTCTCAGTAGCTTTTCAGCCTTTGGTGATCCATGGCAAAGTGGAAGCTCTTCTTGTTCTCTGGTTAGCTATTTCAATCTCTCAGCAGGTTTTCGGCCTTTGGTTATTCATAACTCAGCCTCAGAACTTTGAGTTCTTTTCATTAGCTTTAGTACCACTGCGGTATCTCAGTTGGTAGAATGCCTGCTACGTAAGTGGAAGGTCGTGGGTTGGAATTCCGACTGGGTCTGACCCAAGACTTGAAAGTGGATAGGATAGACAGTGGCGTACCGCCCTATACGCAAAAACGCAAGTGCGTACACATAAATTTGTCATAAAAATTATTTTAAAATAAAAAAAAGTATACGAGAGAGAGAGCGCGCGCGCGTGTGTGTGTGTGTTTTCCAAATTTTCTTGCAAGTACAGACAAACATCTTCATTTGTAATCGGAGCTCAAATTTGAAAATCTTTCAAATTATTAAACCAACAACTTTTATCCATTTAAGTCTATGATACAAACGCAGAGAACATGTGTAGTTAAACCTGGTTAAAACTTCTAAGGATCAGTATGATCCTCATATTTAAAAATTGTAATTAAGCTCTAATTTGTATCAAAACACGAGAAGGTATTGTTTATCTGTCTCAAAATGCAAGAAAAGCCGTGTTGAAGCATTTTACATTTCAATATTTTACGGGGGAGCATGCCCCCGGACCCCCCCCCCCTAGCGTGGTCGCGCCTTCGGCAGGTCTGGGATCCGCCAGAAACGGGGGATGAATCGAAATCGCCCGATCGGGGGATAAAGCGTCTAAGCGTTTTTATGACTATAACATTGCGCATGCGTATTTCATTTGTTTGCCTAGAAACGGGCTTAAAATCGAGTAAAATTGATGACCTTTTATAAAAAACGGCCGCGGGGATTCATTTCTAAGTAGGGGGACTTAAAAATTTAAACAGTTACAGTAAACATATATTTCTAAAGATTTGTCGTGCGGAAAAAAAATCTGTCGTGCGGAAAAAAAGTTATAAGCTCTTAAAAATGCACTTCCGGTTATAAATGTTCCCGTTAAAAATACATCGTAGTTACGGGTATAGAAATGCTAAAAGGACCGTTTCTTACCTAGTTCAGATGTGTGATAACCAACTCTTTGAAGATATTTTTGGTAATTTTCTGTCTGAATTTCGCCCCCACCACCATTAAATACCAAATGTTTTTAAAGAATTTACAGTCTACACATTCTTTCATGAAATGACTTGTAATTGTTCAGGATAAAATGTCCAGGTTGTGTCAGAACTTTTATTCTGTTGTAAAGTCAGGTGAAAAGCTGTAAATATGTAGCTAATATTAGTATATGTTTTAATTCTCAATCCACTGTCACAATATACTAACTAAGCTTTTAGTGGCAATTTAATTTTTCAGTTTTGACCCGTGTATATGTAGCTATATATCGAAATGTCGGGAGTGTAGGGTAAATCTATATCCTGCTTTTAGTTCCAACGTTATTGTTCTAAACTAAAGAAGATTTGTCATTTAGCCTCCTGTTCTTTATTTCAAACAAAATAATCATATTCACTAATAATTAAAAAAAAAAAATAATAATAAACAGAAACGGTATTAACTATTGCGATTGATTATATCATCAAATTGGCTTTGTAGTGACTTGCTTAAAATTCCGAACTCAGTTTATACTATATGTGTATACAAAAATTCTTCTAATTATTCAGCATTTACACTAGAAATAAAAGGAAGAAAACTGACAAAATGGATGTAGTGGTCTGATAAAAAAACATGATACAATAGTGTATTAATTTTTTTAATTTAGTAAATTTATAGATTTGAATTAGCAGTCAATTTGTGTTTAATTAAAATCTTCATTCAATTGTTCTTCTTTTATTGAATCTTTCATGTCATCATTATAAAACACTGCCGATATGTCTGTCATTTAATATTACCTGTTGCCTGTAGGATTTACAAAACTTTATTGACAACCGCGAGTATCTATGTACGATCTACCGGATGTTTACATAAGGTAGTATTACTCGCAATCATCGGAACTCTTCTGTGTACTCGCGTGTACACCCACAAGAATTACTTCCCTTTGATTGTCCCCCGATCGGGCGATCCCCCGTTTCGGGCTGATCCCAGACCTGTTCGGCGCTCCATGTTTGCGTACACATATAATCAGGTCACGGTACGCCGCTGATAGAGACTGTTTTTTCATCAAGCACTTGGCATTACAAAATGAAAGTCATGGTTCTTTCAGATGGAAACTTAAATTAAGGAGGTCCCGTGTCGTGGAAGGCATGGCATGATAAAAACCCTTTTGTATATTGCCATCAGTGCAATGTACAGGCAAAAGAAAATGTATTCACCTTTGCCTATAGCTGGCTATGTCTCAATATAAGTGAAATATTGTTACACATCGTTACTAAACTCAATCTCAGCAGCTCTTAGGTTTTCTCTGATTTTTGGGTCCTTTTCATAAGCCTTATGTTAAACTATTGACAGGTCTGCACTGTAGGTAAAATTGCTGTTTAAATGATACTTAATATTTAAGGGTGGGTGGGTTGGTGGGTGTTGTAATTGCTTATCATAATTATTTATAAATAATAAATAACTAGTAATACGTCACCGGTAATAAAAGAAAGTGCCACAGGATACGTGCACTTTTAATAAAGAAAACTTGTGTTTTTATTGTTTTTTAAATTCATTGAATAGTATAAAAGTAAGTGCTGTATCAATTATTTCAAAATTTCTTGGATGGGAACATCTGTCTTATAAAACAGGATAAAAAGATTATTAAATTATATTAATGTTTGTTTGTTATCAAACTAGATCATTCCATGACTAAGTACTTTTTGGTTGGGGCACCACGGTCTGGATGACTGGTGTTGTGAAACTAACTCATACTTTGTAAATGTTTCCATATGACACTGATTGGGCTGATTAAAATAATTATTTATTTATAATTACTATTATAATTGTGATTAGGATCATAATTAATATGTAACTTTTTTTCAAAATCAATTTTTCTTCTTTTATGATATTGCCATTGTGTGAGAGATAAACTTATAGTAGAGACTCGAGACAAAAATTCATTAATTTAAGCAGCACTGTCTTGGTTTTTACGAACAGAGAGTAATCTCTTGGAGTTCTGTCATGGGAGCCATTTAAAATGCGGACAGGCTGAACAAGCGCTAAATGACAAACCTTGTGCAAACTATAATAATGTAGTGCGGATATGTGAGCGTCATTTATCAGTGTACAAATAATCGATGTATACATTATGTTGTATGGAATATGAAAATGAATGAGCATCATTGTTTTAACTATTTTTATTTATTATTTTAAAACTCATTAGACCAAATTAAATACAAAAAACTGGGTAAGAATCGTTAGGATAATAAAAAAGTTATAGTAAGTTAAAGTTCAATAAATAAGGGGTCTTTTTTGGATTTCTTGGGGAAAAAACTCCATAAAACATTGAAATTTACAAATATATATCTTGTACAACCTATGATAATAATACTTAGATGTTTTAAAATTATTTAAAAATCAAGTATTCACATCTTCTTTACACATACTTCAATGTATCAGATACAATAATGGGTTGTCACATATTTAAGCAAGAAATGTAAGAAAAATGGGGAAAACCCCAGTATAATAAGATATAGATGAAAGTTAAAGGTTTGTTCGAAGGTGCACTAGTACTGAAACCTGAGTGTGACATACTTATGTTGAAAAAAATCATAATTTGTACCAGGCTCATAAGCGAAATTCTCGGTAGCTTTGTTTTTAAATGCACTAGTACCAAAACCTGAGTGTGACATGTGTTGAAAAATCATAATTTGTACCAGGCTCATAAACGGAATTCTCTCGGTAGCTGTGTTTTAAATACACTAGTATAGAAACCTTAGAGTGGCATATGTTGAAAAATCATAATTTGTGCCAGGTTCACAAAATAAAAACGGAATGCTCTGTAGTTTTGTTTTTAAATGCACTAGTACCAAACCCTAGTGTGACATTTGTTAAAAAATCATAATATATTGCTATTAAAAGAATCGATTCTTCCTTTATGATGTTGCCCTTGTGTGCCAGGGAAAAAATGATACTGCATACGTGCCTACCCTTACAATTTTGGCATAAGTTGCACGATTTTGAAGCTAAATTTACATTTACCACTAAAAAAAAACTTGATAATTTCTGGAAATTGGAGTTGAAACCATTTTCTAGTCTGTGTATACATGTATATTGGCAACTATCAGATGAAAGAAAATGTTTTGTTCTTAGGTGCACTAGTACCAAAACCTAAGTGTGACATGTGTTGAAAAATTATAATTTGTGCCAGGCTCATGAGATAAAAACAAAATTCTCAGTAGTTTTGTTTTTAAAATGCACCAGTATGGAAATCTGAATGTGACATGTGTTGAAAAATCCTTATTTGCGCCAGGCTCATAAGATAAAAATGAAATTCTCAGTAGTTTTGTTTTTAAAATGCACCAGTATGGAAATCTGAATGTGACATGTGTTGAAAAATCCTTATTTGCGCAAGGCTCTTAAGATAAAGCAAAATTCTCTATAGTTTTTAAATGAACTAGTATAGAAACCTGACATAAGTTAAAAAATCATAATTGATATGTCACTTTTTAAAAAATCAATTTTACCTTTAAGATGTTGTTGTGTGCCAGGAATTAGATAAGATAAAGGTAAAATTGCGTGTAGTTGTGTTTTTTGTGTGTTCCAATTCTGAAACTTATCGTGCTTTTACAATAATCGATTTTCTTTTATGAAGTGTGCCATGGATAAGATGAAATTGTAAACAGTTTTATATAAAATGCGGAATTTGGAAGAAAAACACAAAATTTTAAAATAACAGATTATTATTATTATTATATCTTGTAAGGTGTTTGTAAAATTATCCAGTTAAATTAACCAAAATCAGATAGTTTTATATAAAATGTTGATGTTTTTGGAGAAAAACACAAAGTTTTAGAATCACAGATTAGATATATATATATATATGGTATGTAGGCTTGGTTGAAATTGTGTTTGTTAAAAAGTCCAGTAAAATCAACCAAAATCATAGTTTATATAAAGTGCTAAATTTGGGTGAAAAAATGTAAAATTTGTAACATATATATATATATATATGGTATGTAGGCTTGGTTGATAAGGTGTTTGTTAAAATGTCCATTATGGTTATAAATGTCAGTTGACTGTCCAGTAAGCGGACTGACGGATCTGACAAGGTGTGTATGAAGTATGTAACTTACATATTATACCTGTTAACTGACCATACCGCTTGACCGCTGGGGTTACTTATTAAACATCTTGTTTCTATTTTTGGTCTTGTTTACCTGTAATAAACCTGATATATATTATTAATACTTGGTCAGGTGATTAAATATAAAAATTCTACAGTTATTTGTCTTAGCCGAGCTCGTTAAGATTGATGTCCAGTCCTTCCTTATTTAGCCAGTGATTTTTTTTTTTATTCTCGTTACACATTGCTGTTTGGTTACTCAGATTATAACTTGTATTCTATTGGTTCATGTGGTCAGCGGACTTTATGGCACTTCTCGCTATAAATTTGTGTTTTAATTATTGGTATTTGTGTGGTCTAAATTATCCACAGGAATTTTTTTGGTGATTTTTCATCTGGCTTTTGTTTTGGGTTGATATTTTTGGTCGCTATCTATGTCTTTCTTGGTCTATTTATTTTCATTTTTTATTGGTCCCTAATTCATCTGTTACTAAAAATAATTTGTTCTTTTCTAATTACATGTGTGTTTTTTTAAGCGGTATGTCTTTGATCTTTCATTTGAGCTCAGATAGCTGATCCAACCTTGTATTTTTCTCCTTCATGATTCATTTGTTGTTAAAAACAATTTCTTATTTTCTGATTACATGTTTTTTTTTAAAGTTGGATGTCTTCGATTGTTCAGAAAGCTGATCCAACCTTGCATTTTTCTCCTTCATGATTCATCTGTTGTTAAAAACAATTTCTTATTTTCTGATTACATGTTTTTTTTTAAAAGTTGGATGTCTTTGATTGTTCAGAAAGCTGATCCAACCTTGTATTTTTCTCCTTCATGATTCATTTGTTGACAAATAAGATATCTTAGGATTTTTTTTCCATCCTAGGCATTTCTCCCCTCCTTATAAAGTATGTTGACCAGTTATTTTATGTGCCTTAAATTACTACCAAATTAAGGTAGTTTACCCTAGTGGAAATTTCTAAAACTTCCCAATTTGACCACTTAATATTTTCAAAACAACAGTGATAAGCTAGCAAATTAAGTACTTATCCAAAACAGTTCTGATGCTGTCACAATATGACATCCTTGCAATGCAGATCATAGTTATATAGCAGGTCCCAGTTTCACAATCATTATACCCTCCACTTAAAAAGTGGGGGATATATAGTGATAGGGGTGTCCGTCCGTGTGTCCGTCCGTGTGTCCATCCTTCCGTCCTTCCATTACACCTTAGGGTACCTATCTCTTATCCGCAACTCCTCCTAAACTCTTCAATAGATTTTCATAAAACTTTCACAACACAATCTTTGTGATATAATGTAGATGTGCACCTCCTATTTAAAAATTTGATCCGATGGATTTTTGGTAGCGGGGTTTTTTTTTTTGTGAGCTTGTGTGTGGCTCACAGTTTATCTAGTTTCTTAACTAATATTTTCCTGAATTTAAATTTTGCAAATTTGGTAACCTTTGTTGGAACTGCTAATAAATATTTTTGACAAAAACTAATATAATTTTTTTTTAAGCTGGAAGTGATCTACAAAATAACACCATAAATTTATAAAGATTTGAAATTTTGACAGATTTAAGTTAAAGAAATACTTGGTTAAGGAATGATTGTGAAACAGGGACCTGGTCATAATGTAGTTGGCTATATTTTAGAACATCATATTTTCTTAATTTTAAAGGCAGAAGGCAGTTGTTTTAAAAATGTATCTAAATCACTGTTGACCAGTGTTGTTTCTTGAATAAACAGATTGGCTTTTGTCTTTTGTTCATGAAAAAATTAACCAATTTAACATTTTGCACACTGCAGAATAATTATGCATAGTGGATTATGCAGTTTGCGCGTGCTTCACCGTCGTTTATCACCTCATAAACGACACAAAACACTATGTCAATTCTTAAATGAACCAATTCAACATTTTGCCCACTGCAGAATTATTATGCATAGTGGAAAATTATTTCTCACACCAGACATGGAAATCCTGTGTTTTTACCCATATGCAATTTTCCTGTGTCACCCTAGAGTGCGATCACTTGTCTCAACAAACAATTTCACATCGTCACAATCACTTACACTTGCTTGATGATTTCATTTTCATTTTATGTGAGAATGTCAACAAATATCAAAGTGTATCTTCCTGTAAGATGACCCCCATCTCAAAAAATAAATTTTAGGGTTAAAAAAAACTGTCTTATATGCAAGGATTTACTGTAATCGATTTTTGTTGACGTCATTATCAGGAGGCATGGATAGTGACGTGAAAACTAAAAATTTGATGCAATTTTTTATGTATAAATTATGTTTTATGTTGCAAATGTGTGAGAAAAAGAATCGTACACCAGTAACAGGAGAAAACAGAGATATCTCAAACTCGGATGAATATTTTCAATGTCCAAAACTTGCTAAAGTTTATCCTTGTTTGAGTTATCTCTTATCCTGTTACAGGTGTAAGATTCTATTAGTCACAGATGCAAATTTATTTTATTTCTTATAATTTAATTCATAGAATTTTTCAAACAAAACACAATTTAAACAACAACACAGACATAGCAAGTGAAATAATAACATCTCTATGGTGTAGAAATGTATAGTCCATAATAACATATCCTTACAGAGATTAGAGTAGAATGAGTTTTATGTCTGAAGGACCCTGTGATTGTCATATTTAAATTGCAGAGTGCTTGAAGAAAGATTGGGCACTGCATATTTTCAAGTCTTGGTCAGACCAGGCCAGGATTTGAATCAAAGACCTCCCACATTAAGGAAGGGAGCACTCTACCAACTAATCTTTGTGCTTGGGAAAGAATGGGCACTACCTATTTTCAAGTCTTGGTCAAACATGGCCAGGATTTGATCCTAAGACTTCCCAAAAAGGAAGCAAGCACTGTACCAACTGGGCTTCTATAGTGATACTTAGTTTTACAGTCTAACCTGCCTTAAAGGCCACCTCTATGTAAGGGCCACCTGCTTATAAAGGTCAGTAGCATTGTATCCCAGTTGTTCTTCATTCATATTATTTGAACCTGTATATAAAGACCACTTTTACTGGTTCCCTTTGGTGGCCTTTATAGACAAGGTTGACAGAAGAAAACAACTGAAATCTATAGAGTTGAAGTTTTATTTATAGTCTTATATTGACAGTTTTATTTTTATTTTTTTTTTATTTTGATCTGATCAGCTCCAGGCAAGCTACCATCTGTAACATATTTTAAATATTTTATTAAATAAATACCAGATATTTTGTCACACATGAGTACTGGTAAAATTTAGAATAAATAGAAAAATAAACATGACATGTTTTATGTGAAGAATTATAAAATGTTAAACTTTTATCAGAGCATCTTTATAAAATTATAGTTTAATCCATGATAGAGATTGTAATCAGTCACAATAGTGGCATGCTGTAAAATGTGGCGTGGTTCTTTGTCAGAGCATCTTTATAAAATTATACTATAACCCATGATAGATCAGAATAGTGGTGTGCTGTAAAATGTGGCTTAGTTTTTTATCAGAGAATCCTCAAAAAAAATTATACTTCAATTCATGATAGAGATTACAATCATTCAAACTAGTGGCTTGTTGTAAAACATGGTGAGAGATTTTAATGCCTGTAAAATGCCTTTAAAATTATACTTTAATCCATGATACAGATTGTAATTATTCAGCATAGTGGCATGCTGAAAAACGTGGTGTAAGTTTGTAGTCTTTCAAAGTAGTGGCTGTAAATGTGGTGGTTTGCTTCTTTATCAGATAATCAAAAACAAACATACTAATCCATGTCTGAATCACAATCCAGAAGCTTGAGTACCTAATGTTAAACTGTTTTGTTTAAAGATTTTTGGTAGACAAAAGTTTTAAGTTGAAGTGTTTTGTTGGTGCAGACTTGTTTTTCCTCTGCTCATAATAACCCCATATGTACAGAGTTCAAAGTTGCAACAAAATAGGCACCATGGCAACTAAAATTCTGATTTTGCTACGAGTGGCCAATTTGCTACTGTCAAACAGAAAAAGTAAATTAAAACTATGAGGGATGACCAGAAGAATATTTAGACACAAGCTACTACTGGTAGTTTCATAAAAAGCAACTATAGGAATCAAAAACAAACATACTAATCCATGTCCGAATCACAATCCAGAAGCAAAGTAAAAACTTTGGAACTGACAAGTTAGACACGTGAACATCCACCAGGGAAGTGAGGCCAGGTGCTCTGGAAGGATAAGCACCTCCTGTTTAGCTAGCTATACCCGCCATGTGTGTACTCAAAATTTGTGAAAGGAACATGGAACTATGGGATGTCAAATATATCCAGGGCAATCTTGGACACAGACATCAAACTTATCAACAATACTGTGATGATGGCCATAAAACTCTTTGAAGGCCTTGATAAGCCCAGGCTTGCAATATCTTTGAGTCAACAATTTATTTGCAAGCAACCTGCTTCATTGTACATAGTGGCTTGCTGTAAAATGTGGTGTGGCTTTTTGTCAGAGCATCATGCTTTATGAAATGAATGCTTATCCATGATACAGATTATAATTGTAGAAATTGGTGGCTTGTTGTAAAATATGGTGTAATTCTTTATACACTTTCATTTCATTTGAAGGGGGCCCGGATGGCCAAGTGGTATATGGCTTGTGTGCTTGGATCACAGATTCTAGTGTGAGAAAGTTTTGTCAGTTCACTCAGGGTTTTACACAACTTTTCAAAAATGTGGGTTTTTGAGACTCCAATAGAAAAATAAATGGGGTCCAAACCTACAAATGTGGGTCCCATAACTGAGTTAAATTAAAAGTACTAATTATATAATTATGATTATATATAGTCCTGGTGTCGCGATAATGTTAAATTTTGAAAATTGTTACAACCGACTTAGAATGCATTGTTTTTCGATGCACAGATGCATGAATCACACACCATCACGTTTTTTGTGCATTTTACCCATGGATACCGCATTGACCATGCTGTTAAAAACCTTTGTTCTCTTTTAAATGTCAAGTCAGACGAGCCTGACTGCACATGTTCTGAATCAATTGTCTTTGATTATTTTTCTTTTGGTGTATACTTAAGAAAAGCTACTGATGTCAAGGACATCGGCACCACGTGTCTAACCGATTCAAAGCGAATTCCACTACAGGCCAATCAAAATTTTGCCGGAAATTTACGAGTACTATTTTTACACAAAAATGTATTTTTAGAGCACTGGGAATTCCAACATTTAGAAGGTTTTCGAAAAATCCTTGTCTATATCAACAGAATTTCAATTTTTCAAACACATTTTCCCATTGAATTCAAATTGAATTACAGACGCGTATGGTAATTTTTTTGCATCCAACATAATTTATTTTGCGTAAAAAATGCAGAATTGCGCGTCCCGTAAAACCCTTGTTCACTTGCTGAAGATCTGCGCTTTTCTCTGGGCACTCCTAGTTTCCTACACCATTCTAAAACCGGCTGCCTCGATGTAAGTGTAAGAATCTTGACTGGGGGTAAAGCCGTTACTCCACTTTCATTTGAAGACAGATAACATGTGTTGTTTATTTTGTAACAGTGAGTGAAAAATACAATTTACCAGTAGTTACATGTAATTTTTATTGTGATAGAATGGTGCATTAAGTATATCAAGGAGGATGGCATGTGATTTCATTACCTAAAACTACAGCCAAATATAGATAATTTCCCTTGAGGCAAATGACTAAAATGTTCCAATTAGACATCTAAAAATTCCCAAAATGATAGTGACACATGAAATGTTACAGATATCAAGATATATAGCTAAGTCATCATTTTGACATGGCTTGTTGGCTTTGTTTATATAGTGCAGGCCTGGAAAATCCTTAAATTTTGATGTTGCCCTAAAAAGACCCTAAAAACAAGTCTGACCCTAAAAAGCCCTTGAATTTATCCTGAAGGCCCTACAAAGCTCTTGAATTTGGCCAGTTGGGTGTCTGTATTTCGATATTAAGTGGTTGCAAATAGACTGATATAAATAAATAAATAAATTAATAAATTACATTGAAATGAGCAATTTAAAAGTACCTGGCCCTCCCGAACACCCAACTTCAACCTTATCCACTTTAAGTGTCGTTACTATGGACACGATAGTAATTGTTTTATTGATTTAATTGTCTTTGCTCAAATATTTTTTTCTAAAATTGTCTTTCTGATTAGGCCTTGAATTTGTAAATAAGACCCTGAAAAGACCCTAAAAAGTTGTTAAATTTGGAGTCCAAATGTCTGTGCGAACCTTGTAGTGGCAAAATGACATGTTGATATTCCTGGTATTGGACATACTACTATTCTTGATATAGTGACATAGTAGTGTTCCTGATATAGTGGCATGCTTGTGTTCCTGGTATAGTAACATGTTGATGTCCCTTTTATAGTGAGAGGCTGCGGTGGCCTAATGGATAAGACGTCAGTCTTCAAATCCAGGGTCTCTCACCTCTGTGAGTTCGAGTTCCGCTCGGACCACATGTGGGAAAGTGAATTTTCCTTGTGAAAGTGAATTTTCCTTGCCCTTGGCCTTTACTGATTCACCTGGTATCAGTATAATGTACTTGGGGAGTGGTAAGCTTGTCTGCGGCGTACTGACTCTGTGAGCTAGCACGTTAAAGTTGCCCTGAGTGCGCGCTAGTACAAGGCAGACCATACAACACACTCGCACTACAAGCATACACAAAATTGTTCATAGATTAATCCATAGAGATTAATAAAATAGTTCTCGTTGCGAATAGCTGAAAAATTGCTGATGCCACGTTAAGCAACATTCAACCAACCAACCAACCTTTTATAGTGTCATGGTAGTGTTTCTGGTATGGTGACATATTGGTGTTTCTGGCATAGTGACATGTAGGTGTTCATGACATAGTGACATATTGGTGTTCTTGGTATATTGGCATGGTGTTCCTGCTATAGTGACATGTTGGTGTTCTTGGCATAGTGACATGTAGTTGTTATTGACATAGTGACATGTTGGTGTTTCTGGCATAGTGGCATGTTAGTTTCCTAGCACAGTAATATGGTAGTGTTTCTGGTATTGTTTCTGGCATAGTGACATGTAGGTGTTCTTGACATAATGACATTGGTGTTCAAAGTATTGTGACATATTGGTGTTCCTTGTATAGTGACATATTGGTGTTCCTTGTATAGTGACATGTTGGTGTTCTTTGTATAGTGACATATTGGTGTTTCTGGGATATTGACATGTTGGTGTTCCTGGTATAGTGGCATTGTTGTTCACGACATAGTGACATGGCTTTGTTTCTAGGATAGTGAAAATATACTGATTTATTTCAAAATCATTTTTTTTTTAAAAATGACGTCATTTTCATCAAAAGGTTTAAAGTTTGAATATAAAATTTCAAATTAAATTTATATTATCTGTACAAGAGGAGAGTTGGTTTGAGTAATTGGTAAGAGTTGAGTTAAGTTAAAAAAAGTTAAGCATTGTTCGTGATCCAGGGAGCAGATACTTGTCATAGCAATGTCAAGTTCAAACTTAGATTAAATTAAAAAAAAAGTTTTATTCATTATCCATTTCTTTTTTAAAGTTTTTTCTTAACTCTTGGAGTTTTCTTTACTTTGAAAGTGCTTTTAACAAAAAGTACGCAAGTTCTAGTGCATGAATACCAAAGGCTGACTGAGCTCCATTTGATAATTTATTACTTTAAAATTGCTATTAAGGAAAAGTTCGTGGGTTCTGGTAAATGAGTACCAAAGGTTGCCTGTGAGTTACATGTACTTTGAAATTGCTTTTAAGGAAAAGTTAGTGGGTTCTGGTGCATGAACACTGAAGGCTGACTGTGAGTCGCATTTGACAACTTATCACTTTGAAATTGCTTTTAACAAAAAGTTAGTTAGTTCTGGCGCATGAGTACCATCAGTAATTCATTTCAACAAAAGCTTTATCAGCGTTGGAATCTGACACCCACATGTTTAAGATGAAATATGTAAATAAGAGAGTAAAACATGTGTCACTCTTGCTTACGGCTTGTGTTGTGCGGCTTGTGTTGTGCAAGAGTTTTACAATTTTTTTTTAAATTTAAAAGTATAAACAGACATATTAGATTTTCTGATATTACATCAGAAGAAAAAGATGAAAAGAGGAGGTTAGGATTTTAGAACAGCTTAAATATTTTATTAAGTGTTTTTTTTTATAGAAAAATATCTAGATGCATATGGTATTTAACATATGTCATGAAAAAAGTCCTGAAACAGGATTTAAAAAAAAAAAATTGCTGGGTCCCTAAGTAAAATGTAGTTTCACAAAATACAATTTCATGAAATATCTTTTTGTTAAATGAATAATTTTTTAAAATAAAAAGCTCAAAGTCCTGAAACAGGATAGAATTGCCGGGTCCCTAAGTAAAATTTATTTTCACAAAATACAATTTCATGAAATATCTTTCTGTTAAATGAATAATTTTTTAAAATAAAAAATCTCAAAGCTGATAAAGCTGTTGTTGAAATGAAATTGATGATACTCTTGTACCAGAACTCGCTAACTTTTCGTTTAAAGCAATTTCAAAATAATAAATTTTCAATTTTGTTTTAAAATTAAAAATTCATAGAAATTTTAACTTCATTTAATTATGATTCTACAATTCCACATTATTATATTCAGGTTTCAAATAATTTAAAATGTTAATTTTTGCGGTATCTCAGTTGTTAAGAGTGCTTGCTCCGTAAGTGGGAGGTTTTAGGTTCAAACCCCCAAGACTTGAAAGTGGGTAGTGACTGTTCTTTTGCCAAACATTTGGCATGCAATACCAGTATAAAAGTCATAGTTCTTTTGGATTGGAACTTAAAATAAACAAGGTCCTGTGTCACGGCAGTCATGGCACGATAAAGAACTTTGCTGTATAATGCCATCAGGGCAATGCACAAGCAAAGTTTCTGCATCTTCGCCTATAGCTGGCAACATCTTGATATAAGTGAAATATTCTTGACTGAGATGTTAAACACCATTACTCAATTCAGACCACTCAGTCCATTTAAGTGGTATCAAGTTAACCAATGAAGATGTATAGTTAGTGAAAAAATCCCTTTCTCACCTTAGGTTGACTAAAGTTGAACCCACAGCACTTGGACACCTTTGGTTTGAAGGGTAATGCCTTAACCACTCAGCCACTGCAGCGGCAGTGGTGAGGTACCTTTGGTTTGAAGGCTAATGTTGTAAAAACTGAATGTTCCACTGCAGCTACAATGGTGAAGCATGTTCCGTTTGAAACTAATTTCCTTAACCATTCTGCAATCACTATGGCCACAGAAATAAATTAAGGATTTTTTTTATTAAAAACAATCAATAAAACAAAGAAAGCAATGGGTAAGTTTGGTAACATGAAACACTTTTAGCATGGTGCTGTACAGTTAAAGATTAAAGCTGAAATTTCCAAAATTGTGAACTTGGCAAAGTAATTGTGAAATTGTTAAAAATTGTGATTTTGAATTGTGAATGGGGCAAATTTTGAATTGTGAATGGGGCAGATTTTAAAATGTGAATGGGGCAGATTTTGAATTGTGAATGGGGCAGATTTTGAAATGTGAATGGGGCAGATTTTGAATTGTGAATGGGGCAGATTTTGAAATGTGAATGGGAAAGAATATTGGCCCTGAAAAAACTCCAGTGAGAGTCTTGGTGTTTATCTTTTATAAAGCGATTTTGCTCAACACTTGCTTATCTATAATGTGTTTACTTTGTATTCTTATGAGAAAACAACACATAAATAAATAAATAAATGTCTACCTAATATGACTTTACGTGACATTAACGAGGTTCGCTGGCGTACCACACGATACCTCATAACGTTTCTGCGGAACTATTATTTTCAATAGACATGAAAATGCATGATGGCATGTTTACCTCATAATAATTAGGTTATTTCGTAAATATTTTACGAAAAATGATTTTGATCACATAGAACTTTTTTGTGGTTACCAAAATGAATGTGATCCATTACATATTATACTAGCATAATTTCACAGCACTAGAGGGCCATTTTGGAATACAATTTCTCATCAGTGGTGCTTAGGCTGAAATTTTGAAGCCAAACTTTTTTCTATACAAGAGCATAATGTTTACTCAAATTTAATCCAGTTAAAGAAAGTGTTTGATGGGATGTTTTCCCATAAAAATGGAGTTATTTCATAAATGGTTTCAAAAAAAATGATCTGCACAAACCCTAGTATTTTGATCAAGTAGTACATTGCAGTGATTTTGTTTGCCTGAAATTACCATTTAATGCTTGTAGTGTCTTCCCTCTGTGGACAAATGACTTAAATTTTCCAATTTGACTACTGCCATTCTCTGAAGGATTGTGATACCTATGGAATTCGAAAGTCACATTAATTAGTTAAACTCAATTTATCTCAGTTAAATTAAGTTTAACTCAGTTAAACTTAATTTAACTGACAAATAATTCACATGAACTGGACTATCTCTTATTAACTGGAGATAAACCTGGTTATTCTCATTTTTGTGACTTTCGCGTCAGTTAATGGTAGTTGTAACTATTATTAACTGACAATTTTCATTAACTGCAGATAAGTTGAGTTGTTCAGTTCATGCGAGATAATAACGTCACTCAGTTAATGATAATTGTCAATCGAACAGTCTTTTGTAAGGTCCTATTTCATTGGTTGGTGCTTTTACCGGATACGGATGCTGGTTACCACGGGTAAACAACATTGTCTCGACCACCACGTTTTTTGCAAGTTCGTCTGTTATAATAGTTTAATAGTTTTTGTCTTTTCTGCGAAGTATATTTTATAGTGTTTTATTCTATATCACTACTACGCCTACCTACCTACATACAAAGTGTTAATGTCCAACGAGTGTATTTATTCTTCATAGTGTAAAAATGTCCACAGAGTCCATATTTTCGCGAAGAAAGAGACACGGAATACAACAACAATAATAGTTAAACAATGCCACAGTCGACTTTTAAAAGTATGGCATATGGGAAAGCAGACGTGGATCAAAATGCTTGCTGAGTTCATACGAGTTAATTTTCAGTTCATAGCAATTATTCCTCAGTCAAGTCATATTAAAAGCAGATAAAATCGATTTATCTGAGTTAAATTAAGTTTTTCTCCAGTTAAGTTGAATTAATTTGCATTTTCTCAGTTAAACTAAGATATTCTGTAATTCGCATTAACTGCAGTTAATGCAAATTAATTGGCATTAACTGAGTTAAATTAAGTTTAACTGAGTTAAACTTAATTTAACTGAAATAAATTGAGTTTAACTAATTTATGTGACTTTCGAATTCCATAGATACCAGTGCAAAATGTTTACACAAATCAGATCCAGTCGTCCAATACTGTCCAGGCCCGGCTCGCCATTTTCATGATTATTTCTTTTAATTTAGCAAATCTTTTTAAACTACAAATAAATACTAAGAAGGCTGCTTGATTTTCAAAATTACGCATAAAGTACCAACTGTCTTGAAAACTTTACAAAATTATTCAGGTTCAATTTTGCCAGATTTTTCCTCCAGAGCACCCGGCCTCACTTCCCTGGTGGAAGTTTACATGTTTAACCTAACGTGTCAGTTTCAAAGTTTTAACTTTGCTTTTGAATATTGATTTTTACATGGATTAGTATGTTTAAAATTAATTAAGAAATGACTGTGAGACTTGGTTTTGGTCGACAAGATTTTCAGATATTGTCATAAGATAACATCCTTGCAATGAGAACACCAACTGTTGCAAATATGATAAAATATAATTTGCTACTTAGAAACTATAGTTTCCCCAAATTTTAAAGGCAGAAGGCAGTGCAGGGTTCTTATTGGACTTTATTTGGGTCTGATATAGGGCCCCATTAACTTTTTAAAATCTTATGATTTTCACAATTTGAAAACAAAAAAAGTTACAAAGGTGACTCTAAAAATGGCAAAAAACAGTTTTAAAATATTTATAAATATATGTCACAACATAAACAAATAATACTAATATATATTAGTATTAAAATCAGAATTTTAATTTTCCAGATTTTTTTTTTTTTTTTTTTTTTTGTTAATAAATGACTTTAAAACTTGAACCTCTTCCACAAAATTTTCATATAATAACGTAACTGATATTTGATCTCATTAACCATTTTTAGCTCAACTGGCTATAGCCAGCTGAGCTTATGCCATGGTGAAGCGTGTGTCCGTGCGTCCGTGCGTCCGTGCGTCCGTGCGTGCGTCCGTGCGTAAACTTTAATCTTCTCCTCTGAAACCACTGGGCCAATTGAAACCAAATTTGGTGTGGAAAGTCCTTAGGTGGAGTAGATTAAAGTTTGTACAAATCAACTTCCTGCGGCATCCAAGATGGCCGCCATTGCTATAAATAGCAAAAACCTATAAATGGTTGTTACATGTTTATTTTAGAATCGATTTAGTTCAAATTTGAGATTTAGAAAGTAGAT
>CM037872.1:9799736-9955241 GCA_021292105.1 Anadara kagoshimensis
TTTTTTTTTTTGGAAAAGTTTTTTTAAATAATACTTCATAATAAATCTTGAATAATACCGGTACTGCAAAATAATTCTAAAAATTCAATAAACAGTATAGGTTCTATCTCAATTGATGTGAAGGAGGTGTTCTCTTGAGTTTATTTATCAAGACCCTTTACAATTACTAGAAACTTGGCAGTTGTGAAATGTGACATGGATCTTGGACTGGTATGTTTGTATTTAATTTGTATTTACATTTTCCTACATATAAGACATGAAATAGACTTTGTGTAATGTCAATTAGCTAGTAGCTAAATGCATATATAATTAATAATTTAAACAAAATTTTTAAAAGTTTGATTTAGAATCTATGAATTTACACATCGTAATCAGGGGTTACATGAGATGACGCATGTGTGTCCACTCAGTCTTCAAAGCACAACAAATGACTGCACAAAACCATGGGTGGGCATGTAACCCCTAATTACCATGTGTAAATCCATGGAATCTAAATCAATTTTGTTTAATTAGCTCAACTAACTATAGCTTGTAAGCGTATAACATGGTGAAGTGTGTGTCCATCTGTAAACTTTAATCTCCTCCTCTGAAACCACTCTGCCAATTGGAACCCAATTTGGAATGGAAGGTCCCAAGGATGAATAAACCAGGCGACTCCACCTGACATACAAGATGGCCACTATTGCAAACCCTATAAATGGTCATTACACGTTTATCAACTATTCAGTTCAAATTTGATATTTAGAAAGTAGATGTCTAGCCATTTAATGTATGGAATGGGTTTTTCAGTAACTTTTTCTATTTACTTGTAATTAGCAGAATATGCTAAATTTAAACGATTATATGAAAAATCTTCTTCTCGGAAACTACAAAGACAGTTGAAACCAAATTTGGGTTGGGAAGTCCCTAGGTAGAGTAGATGAAAGTTTGAAAAAATCAACATCCTGCAACATCCAAGATGGTTTCCATTGCTATAAATAGCAAAAACCTGTAAATGGTCATTACACGTTTATTTATTAATCGATTTAGTTCAAATTTGAGATATAAATTGAAAATGTACAAGCCTAGTCATGTAATATGTAATTGTTTTGTTGACTAAATTTTCACAATATGACAGGCATCTTGTCTGCCAGTTGAGCAATACAGGCCCTATTGGGCCTCTTGTTAAGATTATCACTAATTAAAAAAAATAAAAAAGGGACCCCAAAAATGGCAAAATAAAATAGACAAAAATAAAAATAAATTCATGTCGAAAAATTGAATTGAGACAAATGAAACTAATAAACTAAGAAATAAGGACCAAGTATAGAGCCTTGAGGAACACTAGCAAAAATATTTTTTATTTTTTTTTTATCAGAAGAATTTTTTGATAACAACTCTTTGTTTTCTCATTCTTAAGTAACTGCAAAATCACAGAAGTTCAGAACCAGGCACTGGTTTCACAGTCATTCCTAATCTAAATTTTGCCAATTTCAAATATTATTAATTTTGTTAATTGTAAAGATATTTGGGGATTTAAGGTATCATTTTAAAGACCCCTTCAATTTGATAACATTTATATTTAGTTTTTCTTTAAAAAATGTTAAGTTTTTGTTCAAAAAAGAGCATCAAAATTGGCTAAATTTAAATTAAGGTAGATCTTAGTCAAGAAATGTTTGTGAAATTGGGACCAGATGTACCAATATTTCAAAGCTTTAGCATTAAACCTTTGTGCTGAACTCATTTAGATTGATATAACTTGATTTCTTTGAAAAATTCTGCAAATGCCCTAAAAATAGTTTCAACTTTGTTAGATTTAGAAATACACTCTTTGTTTTTTGTTTTTGTTTTTTTTTATTATTTTTTTTTAGCTCACCTGAGCCGAAAGGCTCAGATGAGCTATTGCTATCTATCACCGTCCGTCGTCCGTCGTCCGTCGTTCGTCGTCCGTCGTCCGTCGTGCGTAAACTTTACATTTTAATCTTCTTCTCCAAAACTACTGAGCCAAATTTGATGAAACTTGGTGATTATTATGCCTGGGTAACAGGCTTTCAAAATTGTGTTCGGGGTTTGACCACGCCCAACAATATGGCTGCCGTTACTCTAAATAGCCAAAAGACAAAAAATCTTCTTCTCTGAAACCAAAAGGTGCAGGCAAATTTTGATTGGATATTTGGATTCAGGATACCTAGATACACTAAAATTGTGTTTTTCATGAAAATTGGACGAAAAATAGGTTACGCGTTTTTTGCGTAAAATTATGTAATTTTTAAAATGAGACATTTATTGTTATAACTTCATAATGGCTGAAGATAATTGTATGGAGTTTTCACTGTTGATCTTGTCTTGCGATTTTCTTCCGATTGATGTCAAGGTCAAAGGTCAAGGTCATGTCCCAGTTTTTGACCTTTGATAAAAATTGCTATTTTTTAAACATTTCTGGTGATAATGACTTAGGATTTTTGGTTAATTGTAGGTATTGACATGACGATCATTTTGATATATCGATTAAGTTCATGGGTTCAAAGGTCAAGGTCACAGATGTACAAGTTTACCAAAATAGTTAATTATCTGCAAAACTATGAACTTTTTGTATAGGCATATATATTAGAATATTGTAGGTAATGGCCCAATGGTCATTTTGATATATAAATAAAGGTCATGAGTTCAAAGGTCAAGGTCACAGATGTAAACAAGTACTGAAATGATTATTTATCTCAAAAACTATGAACTTTTTGTATAGGCATGTATATTAGAATATTTTAGGTATTATCCTAACGATCATTTTGATATATGAATGAAGGTCATGGGTTCAAAGGTCAAGGTCACAGATGTGAATGAATACCTGAATGGTTAATTATCTTGAAAACTGTTAACTTTTTGGATATGCATGTATATTAGAATATTGTAGGTATTAGCCTAACAACCATTTTGATATATGAATGAAGGTTATGGGTTCAAAGGTCAAGGTCACAGATGTGAACAAGATCTGAAATGATTATTTATCTCAAAAACTATGAACTTTTTGTATAGGCATGTATATTAGACTATTTAGGTATTATCCTAATGATCATTTTGATATATGAATGAAGGTCATGGGTTCAAAGGTCAAGGTCACAGATGCGAATGAATACCTAAATGGTTAATTATCTTAAAAACTATTAACTTTTTGTATAGGCATGTATATTAGAATATTGTTGGTACTGGCACAGTGGTCATTTTGATAGATGAATGAAGAGCATGGGTTCAAATGTCAAGATCACAGATACAAACAAGTACTGAGATGATTATTTATCTCAAAAACTATAAACTTTTTGTATAGGGATGTATATTAGAATATTGGCCGAATTATCATTTTGATATTTGAATGAAGCTCATGGCTTCAAAGGTCACAGGTGAGCGTTAAGGCCCATGGGCCTCTTGTTTTTTTTTTTTTTTTTTGTTAAAAAGAAAAAGACATTGATGAGAAACTATTCAAATATGCATAGGACTGTCCCAAGAAATTAACTTGATTAAAAATTTCTCCATTTAACTGTAAAAATCTGTTTTTCAAAAATATATAGTTTTTGTAGAGTTTATGAAATTCATTTTTTGTGAACCAGTTTTATCTAAAACAGATATAAAGGCATTTTACAGAATTGTTAAATAATTTTTTTGAACTTGTTCAAGTACTTTTTTATCTTTAAGAAAATTTGTCAGTAATTTAATCCTGAGCTGATTAAGAAAATGTGTCAGTAATTCAATCCTGAGCTGATTAAGAAAATGTGTCAGTAATTTAATCCTGAGCTCATTAAGAAAATGTGTCAGTAATTTAATCCTGAGCTCATTAAGAAAATGTGTCAGTAATTTAATCCTGAGCTGATTAAGAAAATTTGTCAGTTATTTAATCCTGAACTGATTTTAATGAGAAATTTACTTTTTAAGATGCAGAATCATCTAAATTTCTCTTCTAGTAATTTCAAATTTTTATTTTTATTATTTTAAGAAAAAAATAGAAATACAAGCTGAACATTTTATACAATTTATTGATTTATTGTATTATACATATTGCTCGAGAAGGGTAAACAATCTTGCTTGCATGATTATAGTGATAAGTTGTAGTTAACCAGGCCTCGTTTCACAATCATTCCATAACTAAGATTTTCCTTAACATGAATTTGGCAAATTTCAAAACTTTAAAAATTTGTTCATTGTAAAGATATTTAAGAATTAAAAGTATTATTTTAAAGATCATTTCAATATGATTAAATTTATGTTTAGTTTTTATCATATCTAAATAATTTTTGTTTAGTTTTGAGGCATTTTGGAATGTTAGGTGTCATTTTGAAGATCATTTCAATCAAAAACAAACATACTAATACATTCCCAGTCACAATCCAGAAGCAAAGTAAAAAGTTTGGAACTGACTGGGATGTGAGACCAGGTGCACAAAAAACATTGACCTTTGGGAAGGAAATTGACAAACTTTTTCACACTAGAACCAGAATCTGGGATGTGAGAGGCACCAAGATCTTTCCTACCATTCAAAAGTCATGGCGATATAACTGGGGTAGACTAACTAGCTTTTAAGGATACGTTGAGCTGGGACATATTATTCAAAGTTCTACATTTTAATCATGGATGTCATACAAAGAATGAGATTTGTAGCAGCAAGGAAACATACCAATCTATGTCCAAATCAAAATCCCAAAATAATAAACTTTGAAAACTGGTAAATTAAGCTGTGAACATCTACCAGGGAAGTGAGACTAGGTGCTTGTGAAGGGTACCATAATCACCTCATGACACAGAGAGTGAGTGAGTGAGTAATGGGGTTTAACGTCCCAGTCAAGAATATTTCACTTATATCGAGACGTCGCCAGCTATAGGCGAATGTGCAGAAATTTTGCCTGTGCGTTGCACTGATGGCATTATACAGCAGGGTTCTTTATCGTGCCAAGCCTACCAAGACACGGGACCTCGGTTATTTTAAGTTCCCATCCGAAAGAACCGTGACTTTCATTTCGTAATGCCGAGTGCTTGGCGAAAGAACAGTCACTACCCACTTTTAAGTCTTGGGTCAGACGCGACCGGGGTTCGAACCCACGACCTCCCACTTACGGAGCGAGCACTCTACCAACTGAGCTACCGCAGTGGTTCCCTGACACAGAGACATGGGGATGGAAGAACAGATGGATGAAAAACAATATAAAACATATTGTAAACATACTTATTTTCATGTACAAGTTAGTTGTACATGCATTAGTTTTGTCAAAAATGTTAAAAGATATTGTCAAAATTTGCCAGATTTAAGTTGAGGAAAATGTTATTTAAGAAATGATTGTGAAGCTGGGACCAGTGCTTGTCTATTTAGATATTAATTGAATTAAATTATATTGTTAAAATTAAACATGAAACTGACACTGTTATTTTGTGCACAAATGGGATTTCTTCAAATTTGAAATTCCTCAAAAACTAAGGTATACTCCCTCATGCAAAGCATTACCTTGGCTAAATTTGGTAAAATATATTTAAGTCCTTTAGGTATCTTTTCAACATCTTGAAAACAATTTTTGGTTTCATAATTTCGGTCCAAGCACTACTGATGAGGAACTGTATTCCGAAACGGCCTTTCTAGTGCTGTAAAATTAAAACTAGTATAATATGTAATTCACTTACACCAGTAAGCAATTTTCTAGAATCGAAATTTTTTCATCATTTCCCCAAAACACTTCATTTGATCTAAAATGCACAAAAATGCCTTCATTTACTTGTACTTCCTAATCGGAACCGGAATAGATTTATTAAGAATGTTTTGGACAGAATATCTTTTTACCTTTTTTATGATTATTTTATAAAGAAAAAGAAAAAATGAAATTTATAAAAATTGATAAATGTATTAACCAAAAAAGAAAAAAAGATTAAAAAAATCAATCAATAAATAAATAAAATGATAAATAAGTAAATAAATAAATTTGGTATTGTTTTACCACATTCTTGAATGAGAATTTTTCAGTGAAGCTCATGCTAAAGTTTTCAATGAATCGCTATTTAAATAATAATTAAAAAAAATTTAATTTGATAAATTTGATATTCATGCAATACTGTTTTTTACTCTAATAATAATAAATAAATAAATAAATAAATAAATCAGGTATTTGTTTTAACACATTCTTGAATCGGAATTTTCAGCGAAGTTAAGGTAAACTTTTCACAGAATTGCTATTTAAATAATAATTAAAAAATATTAATTTGATAAATTTCATATGCTTAATATTCATTCAATACAGTTTTTTAACTCTAATTAAAAAGACAACAAAAAAGTTATCATGTACAAAACACTATTTAAAACTCCCAATAGAAACACTTGTATGACACTTGTATTTGAATGTTAAAATATTGTTGAAGACCGTATTGTTATGTGGCCAATTTGAATGGATTCAAAATTGAAAATTTTTTTGGTGGAAACAAGGAATCACTTGGTGCAAATAAAATGGGGTGATTTTTAAAAAATATTAATTTGATAGATATTTGGTATTCTGTAATGGCTATTTTTCTCTGCAAAAACACTTGTATCCAAAGGTTTAAAAGTTGTGAGACTGGCCCCAATTTCACAATCATTCCTTACCTAAGATTTTCCTTATTTAAAATCTGACAGAATTTAAAATCCTTTTTATTTTGTAAATTTTGAAGACATTGCGAAATTGAGGAATCATTTTGAAGATCACTTCTAGCTTAAAACGTTGTGTTTTATTTTGTCAAAAATATTTATTTGTAGGTACCAAAAAAAAATACTAAAATTTGCTCAATAGAAGTTTAAAAAAAATATATTTTTTAAGAAACTGTTTTGTCCATTTTCACAATCTTTAATTTTCCCTAATATAAATTTAGCAAATTTTGGCAGTTGCTTTTGGAATTACAAATAATTTTTTTTGACAATTCTAAATACAGATGTTATAAGTTTAAAGTGATCTTCAAAATGATACTTTTTAATGCTGAATATCTTAAAAATTAATAAAAGTTTTTAATTTTAAGATTTCAATTAAGATTTTAATCCTTGTAAAGGAAAAAATTATGAAACTAAGGATAGGTATGTTACATGACTTAATCAAATTACATATTATACCAGTTTTAATTTTACACTAGACTGATATTTTAGAATACAATTTCTCATCAGTAGTGCTTAGACCAGAATTATGAAACTAAAGTTTTTTTCTTGCTATTGAAAAGATACCTAAAGAACCAAAATAGATTTTACCAAATCAAAAACAAACATACTAATCCATGTCCGAATCACAACCCAGAAGCAAAGTAAACACTTTGAAACTGACAAGTTAGGTTAGACATGTGAACTTCCACCAGGGAAGTTAGGCCGGTTGCTCCGCAAACTTAGCTAAGGAAATGCTATGCATGAGGGCGTATACCTTGGTTTTTGAGGAATTTAAGATTTAAACTAGCAGCAAATTTAAACAATAGTATGTTTCTGACAATAATATACAATTATTGCCTGTTGAGTTTTTAATATCCCCAGAGAAACGTCCACCAGAAGCAAATTGATTTAAAAGTTAAAAGATGTTTTTGGTGAAAATATTGAAACTCTTTATGAAAAAGAAAATGTGTGATTTTTTAAAAAAAAAAAAAACCAACAAACAAACTAATTTGATAATATGTGATATTTCATTTTTACTCTTTAAGGAAATTAAAACACTTGTATCCAAAAATTTAAAATATTGTTGAGGACAGGACAAAGTTTCACAATCATTCCTTGATTAAAATTTTACTTTTTTATTTAAATCTTGCAAAATTTCAATTCTTTGTTTCTATTTTGTTAAGTTGAAATTTTCTAGTTTAAAATATTTGTATTAGTTAATCATAAATATTTTTTAGTAGTAAAATAAAATTAAAAATAATGTTATGAAAATTTGCATAATTTAAGAAAAATCTTAGTAAAAAGTGATTTAAATTTATTTTTAGAATTGAAAGATGTATTTGATAAAAACAATTAAACGGGGACATTTAAAAAAAAAAAAAAAAAATTATGGTCAATTTGATAATGCATGATACTCCATAAAGGCAAATTTTTTTACTCTAATTTGAGATAAAACACTTACAGTATGTCCAAACGTTAAAATATCGTCGAAGACAGTTTCCAGTTTCATTATCAGTCCTTAAGTAAGATTTTCATTAATTTAAGATTTCCAAAATTTGATTACTGTATATATATCTTTATTTTCTTGATGTCAATTTTTCGCGGTTTGATGATGTCCAGTGTGTTAGTGATGACAAATTTTTGCGGACTTATCTGATTAAAGGGAAAGGAGTGGGTGGGCGAGAACCTAAAATATTTACTGAATGCCTCCAAAAGCTGTATTTTCATGGTGGTTTTATTTATGCTGGAATACACTTGACCGGAATTTAGCAAAAATGAAACTACAACGAAATATAAGCATTTAACAGTAATATTAGTAAAGAAACTATATTTCCTATTTTCTTAATTATGGTTTTATGACTTTTTCCCTAACATAATTTTAGAAAATTTTGTCAATCCTTTTTGGAACTATGAATTAACATATTTGACTAAATAGAAATGTTATAAGCTTAAAGTGATCTTCAAAACAATTTTTTTTTAAATTTCAGAATATCTTAAGAATTAACAAAATTATTAAGATTTCAAATATACCAGATTGTAATCAAGGTAAAGAATTAACAAAATTATTAAGTTTTCAAATTTACAAGATTTTAATTAAGGGAAAGAATTAACAGAATTATTAAGATTTTAAATGTACCAGATTTTAATAAAGAGAATTCTGAATTAACAAACAATTTTGAAACTGTGGTCAGATATGTTATGTGATGTATTTGAAATGATTCAGAGTTGAAAAATATTTTTTGTTGATAACAGTCAAACTTGGAACAAATGAAATAGGATGATATTTTGTTTTAATACTGGATAATGTGTGATACTCCATGAAGGACATTTTACTCTAGTTTGAGCTAAAACACTTGCATCCAAATGTTAAAATATTGTTGAAGCCATCATTCCTTAACTAAGATTTTTCCTTATTTCAGATCCTTTTAATTTTGTTTATTTCTTTAAGATATTAGGAAATTTAAAATGTCAATTTGAAGACCACTTCTAGCTTAAAACATTTTATTTAGTTTTTTTTTCAGATATTTATTCATGGTTCTACAACAAAAAATTAAAAATAAAGTTAGGATTGCCAAAATTTGCCTAAGGAAAATTTTAGTCAAGAAATTATATTGTCCCGTTTCAAAAATCATTGATTTTCTGTAACATAAATTTAGAAAATTTTGTCAATCCTTTTTGGAATATTATAAGCTTGAAGTAATCTTCAAAACAGAAATGTTTTTAATTCCTGAATACCTGAAGAATTAACAGAATTATTAAGATTTTAAATTTACCAGATTTTAATAAAGAGAAATCTAAATTAACAAACAATTTTGAAACTGTGGTCAGATATGTTATGTGATGTATTTGAAATGATTCAGAGTTGAAAAATATGTTTTGTTGATAACCGTCAAACTTGGTACAAATGAAATGGGATGGTATTTTTTTTAAATATTTGATGTGTGATACTCCATTAAGGCCATTTTTACTTTACTTTAAACTAAAACTCTTACCTCCAAATGTTAAAATATCGTTGAAGCCAGGCCATAGTTTTACAATCATTCCTTAACTGAGATATTTCCTTATTTCAGGTCCTTTTAATTTCTTTAGGATATTGGGATTGTTAATCTCTTTAATATATTGGCCAATTGTCAATTTTAGGATCACTTTTAGCTAAAAACATTTGTATTTTGTTTTTCAAAGATATTTATTCATGGTTCTACAACAAAAAATTAAAAATAAAGTCAGGATTACCAAAATTTGCTTAAGGAAAATTTTAGTCAAGAAATTGTTTTGTTCCCATTTTCAAAAATCATTGATTTTCTTTAACATAAATTTAGAAAATTTTGTCAATCCTTTTTGGAACTATGAATTAACATATTTGACTAAATAGTAATGTTATAAGCTTGAAGTGATCTTCAAAACAAAATTTTTAATTCCTGAATTAACAAAATTATTAAATTTTCAAATTTACAAGATTTTAATTAAGGGAAAGAGTTAACAAAATTATTAGAATTTCAAATTTATCAGATATTAATAAAGAGAAATCTGAATTAACAAATGATTGTGAAACTGTGGCCATTTATGTAAAGTGATATATTTAAAAGATTCAGAGTTGAAAAATATTTTATTCAGTCAAACTTGGTACAAATGAAATGGGATGATATTATTAATACTGGATAATGTGTGATACTCCATGAAGGACCTTTTTACTCTAGTTTGAGCTAAAACTCTTGCATCCAAATGTTAAAATATCGTTGAAGCCAGGCCATAGTTTCACAATCATTCCTTAAATAAGATTTTTCCTTATTTGTCAATTTGAAGACCACTTCTAGCTTGTATTTATTTTGTTTTTCAAAGATATTTATTCATGGTTCCACAACAAAAATGAAAAACAAAAGATTACCTAAATTTGCTTACGGAAAATTTTAGTCAAGAAATTATATTGTCCAGTTTCAAAAATCATTGATTTTCTGTAAAATAAATTTAGAAAATTTTGTCAGTCCATTTTCGAACTATGAATTAACATATTTGACTAAATAAAAATGTTATAAGCTTAAAGTGATCTTTAAAACAAAATATTTTTAATTCCTGAATATCTTAAGAATTAACAAAATTATTAAGATTTCAAATTTATCAGATTTTAATTAAGGAAAAGAGTTAACAAAATTATTAGAATTTCAAATTTACCATATTTTAATTAAAGGAAAGAATTAACAAAATTTTTAGAATTTCAAATTTACCATATTTTAATTAAGGGAAACCTGAATTAACAAAATTATTAAATTTTCAAATTGACAAGATTTTAATTAAGGTAAAGAATTAACAGAATAATCAAAATTTATTATATTTTAATTAAGGGAAATCTGAATTAACAAAATTTTTAGAATTTCAAAGTTACCAGATTTTAATTAAGGAAAATCTGAATTAACAAATAATTGTGAAACTGTGGTCAGATATGTAGCTGTAAACATATTTATTGGGGTTCGCCGCTGTACCACGTGATCAATACCTCTTAATGTTTGTGCGAAACGTTTTGGATAACATCAATGTCACAGATTCCAGGAATGACATTTTGCGGGAAAACGTTGTTTTATGTTATTCCATATCCATTGGAAATAAGTATTCCGCACAAACGTTAGCAAGTATCACGTGGGACAGTGCCGAACCCCATTGTGTGTGTGTTTATTTTCAAGGTATATGAAATTTCCATGTAGTTAAATTTATGCTTTATTAAATATGCACTATAACGTGCATAACACAATAAACATAATATAATTTTCGCTCCGTATTGATTTTTGCACAAAACAAAAGACCGCAAAAATAATTACACAGCAGAAAAAAAAAATGTTTATATTGTGCATTTAACATGATTTAAAGTTGAAAAATGTTTTTAATGATAACAGTAAAACCTGTTCCAAATAAAATTAGATGATATTTTTTTAATACTGGATAAAAACACTACAACATTGATTCATAATAAACTTGTATCCTCCTTCTTTATTCCATTCTCCTGGTGATTATTGTTTAATAAATTTGAACCGTTCACTGACATACTGGCATTAGTTTGGAATTCACTCATGGGCGTCATTTGTGACTCGGTCATGGGCGTCATTTCAGTTTCATTATTTTGTTCGTCGGCTATCGCTTCAACATCTAAAGTCATAAATCTTGTTGCCGTACCTCTGCGTATAAATTTCCGACCCTCGTACCCTTCTTTTTGCAGTTTCGTTTCATAAAATTTCAAACAGTGAGCTAGAAATCTATAGTATCCTATTTGAACATATTTCAGTCTCACTGCATAGATTATTGGATCACAGAGGGAATTAAATAGAAGCAAGGCGTATAAATATTTGTTTGCACGTAACAACGTTCCAAATAAATGATTAACCGATTCAGCATCTACATGAATTTGAATTATAATAGCTATTTGAAACAAACAACTTGGTAACCAACATACGCCAAACGTCCCAATGATTAAGAGTGTGGTTACCATAGCTTTTTTATTATGGAGGCAATCTTTTCTCATGTACGCTACACGACAGTTTAGCGTTTTAACTTCACAGTAAATCCGTATATAGATATAAGTTATGGCCACCACTGTGAAAAAAGTCGTAGCAATCACCAAATATTCTCCATGAAATTCATTATACATAATAAACTCACAGTAGTTCACATAATTCATCTCCGATTTAAAATTGGGAATTCCCGACAAAAAATTGGAAACTCCGCCAAAGAATGCCAGCAACCACAAACAGATTATCATAATGTTTCCTCGAACCCTGCTCATTAGATGACTATAATGAAGCGGTCTCATGATTGCGATATAATGGTCTATTGCCATAGCGATTAGATTTAACAACGAAATCAAATGAGCACTAGTGTTAAATGCATTCACAAATGCAAACATACATGAAGACGTTAATCGTTCTTCTGGCGTAAATAATGGCGGCATTTTGATGGCATTAAAAACTTTGTTCAAAATATGCGTAAATACATTCAACGCAGTGAGAATGTCTGATATAGCGAGACTGATGATTAATTTGGAGTGAGTCGTCATTCCGTTTGGATTATGTGATGTAGCACAAATACTGAAAATATTGGCAAGCAAGGCAGCAAAACAGAGAAATAAGGTCAAGATGGTCTCTGGCTGCATTAAAATCACCTCCGCTCTCTCGTGTAAATTTTGAGCTTTGAGATTTGCCCACGATGAAGCATTGATGTAATGAGCAAAATTTGCGAAAATTCCGCCATCTGTGATGTTAGAATGATAAGGGATAAATGTGAAATTCAACTCCATGACTTCGTTAAATGATCCTAAAACTTTTCAATTTATTTGATTTTTTTTACCTTTGGTGCATTTTTGATAAATGTCTTAACCGCCATTAATATTTCCACTATTGCACTTGAATTTGAAGAAAAAAAAATTAACGGTCAAATAGTAATTTCCAATTTCACATAAACATATCCTTCGATATCGCAAAAACTTAAAATGGCTGCTCTCGATGTAACCACTTGTAAATTATGTTCCCTCGCGACTAACTTACTTTCACTTTATGTTGTAAATCAACGTCGTCACAGTAGCTGAAGTTATATTATCAACAATATTATTGGCTTTGGAGATTCAAATTTAGTCACATGACTCGATGGAACTCTCCCTCCCTGTGACGTTTATGGAATTTGTATTATTTCGATTTCGTAAAAATATGATAAATATTTCCTGTGAAATTATTTATCCACTTTTATATGCTATGTGATGGTCACAATAAATTTTCTTGTTGTCTGAAAATTATACTGGTTTCCCAAAGTAACCAAAAAACGCCTTTTTCTAATATTAAATTAATGTTTTTTTTGCAGGCAAGAAGTAACAATTTATCAAATTCACATTTATTTCCGTATATTTGAAAAGAATATAATCCTTATCCTTGAATAAAAATGTAATCCTTTCCAGAATTTCACTTTTACAACCAAATGTAAATCCTTGAAATATCGCTATTCTTGGAACTCCAATAAATAGACGACAATAATGACATTTTGCTTAATTTTACAATTATTATAATGCGTAATTTAAAACTCTTTACTTGTTTGCGGTTTTACACCGGTTTCTTATTTCCTTTACTTGCATGCGTTTTGCATTTTATTAAACTCCATGTTGACCATTAAAACACACGAGTAAGCAGCCAGCCTCCTTAGATATCGCACATTTCTCAACTGGCCACTTAATAACTGTTGTAATGTCCAGTGTCTAATTTATCCCTCTATATCAAACTGGTGGCAGGTCATCTTGGAATTTTGATGTGATATATGCCTTAATTGACCACAGTGCTATTTATAGAAGTTACACAGGTTTTTCCTCAATTTCTTATTTATTTTTGTCTCTTTTATTATACTGTCACTAGAAGATGTTATTACTTACATATACATAGATGTATGTTTATTTATTTATATATATTTATATATATTTATATATATGGATATAGGTACTTGGTCTTAATATATCCCTATATTTGTATAAGAAAATACCTCTCCCCTCTCTGTTCTGACATATTTGTTGTGACAAGTACAAGCTGATCACGTAACAAGTCGGTATTTATACCTTTATTTAACGGCCTTTATTGTCCAATCACTATCATCATTTCTTTTTTCTTCATTAGAGAAATGAGAATAAAGCGTTACAGATGATGCATGCCAACAGGTGCATAAATTGACGTATCTCTATTCAGGCATGATGTAATTGACAATTTAGAAAGAATAACATGTCACTTGATACGGTACAGTGGCGACCGACCGACCGTCCGATTAATGTTTGATGTTTAGATCCAGAACTGGGATGCAGAACAAATTAATCTGTTGTCAGTTTGATTGTTATGTTTAATATTTTATGTTCCTCCTCCTCATCTGGTTTTCCGTGTTTGGCGAGAACGATGTGACATTTTGTGTCATTGAGTACAGGGTTTTGTGTATCATTACAACATAAGCAAGCTCATTCTTCTGATAAATAACTTCATTGGATTTTTTTCGATGCTTAGAGCTGTAGCAAGCAAATTTTTTTTTTGTGACAACGAAATTATGTTTTAGCAGAACTGTTATGCACTTGCATGCCCTGACATATGTTGGAACACATATTTTGTAATAAGCAAACTTGTTCGTGTGACAACAAAATTGTTTTTTAGCTTAACTCTAGTGCACTAGTTTGCCCTGACATATGTAAGCAACACATTTTTTGTAATTAACAAACTTGTTTTTGTGACAGCAAAATGATTTTTTAGCTTAACTCTGGTGCACTAGCATGTACTGACATATGTTGGCAGCATATTTTTTTTTGTAATAATTTTACTAGCTTTTGCTTATTACAATAGATTTGTAATAATTCACAAATATCAGGTATTTGTAGTGAATCTGTAAGCTTTCTCTTGTAATGACCACAAATTTGTTTATAAGAGTTTCAATCACTAATTTGTAATGTTTTTACTGTCTTAAATGGCAGCATATATCTTGTAATGTAACACATGATTGTAATAAATCACTAACTTTTGAATCATCTAGCTGTAGGTTGTAATAATTGTAATAATGGCAACTAGCTTTGTGATGAATCCACAAATGTTCACTTGTATTGGCAACAATTTATTGTGATGAGTCTTCCAAGCCTCAGCTTGTAATAATGGCAACTGGTTTGTAATGAATTCATATATTGGCTTGTTCAGCAACAAATATTTGTCATAAATCCTCTAGTTTATGATAAGACTCACTTAAGCTCGTCTCATGAAATTCTTAGTCTGAAGACTGTCAGCTTAGTTTTGACTTAAATTATAACTTTTTTAGCTTTTCATTTCTAAATCAGAGACTTTATGTCATAATGTCCTGTAAATATTTAGTTTATGATAAGATTCACTTGAAGCTTGTCTACTGAAGCTCTTAGTCTGAAGACTGTCAGCTTAATATTGACTTAGATTATATAACCTTTTGTGCTTTTCATTTTTGATATAAGAGAATTATTGTCATAAAGTACAGTTTTTTCTCAATCTGAAACTTGTTGGTTGTCACATTCCTCTGGCTTCATCTTTGCAGTAAATGATGGATATACTTAAGTTTTATAATTTTGATAGGAAAGCTGACTTTCTGTATCCTACACCTGCTGTTAACAAAACTCCTCTTTTTGATGTCAACAAGTTTATTGTCACATAGTCCACCAGCAAGTTTCTTCCTGTTATATTCAAAGACTGATCTAATTATTTTGGGTGTGTGTGGACATTATCTGTGATCAAGCTGTGATTAGTGCTGAGTTTTGTTGTTCTTGCTTTTGCTGTCTTATATGCATAAAATTCTCTCCTGAAAATACACACAAAATTAGATAAATATTTAGCTACTTTAAACGCAGAAAATTCTCCCCTGAAAATACACACAAAATTGCAATATATATTTTGCTATCTTAAACGCAGAAAATTCTCCCCTGAAAATACACAAAAAAATTGCAATAAATATTTAGCTACTTTAAAGGCAGTAAATCCTCCCCTGAAAATACACACAAAACTGCAATAAATATTTAGCTACTTTAAATGCAGTAAATTCTCCCCTGAAAATACACAAAAAAATTGCAATAAATATTTAGCTACTTTAAATGCAGTAAATCCTCCCCTGAAAATACACAAAAAAATTGCAATAAATATATAGCTACAGTAAAACCTCGTTATAATGCCCCTCGATAACTTTGCCACCTCGCTTATTGCCACACTATTTTGAAGTCCCAAAATCCATTTTGTTTATATTTTCCTTTATCCGTCTCCCTCAACTTATCGCCAAACCCCTTTATAATGCCAAAATTTGACTGAACAAATGGTGGCGATGAATCTAGGTTTTACTGTACTTTAAATGCAGTATATCCTCCCCTGAAAATACAAACAAAATTGCAATAAATATATAGCTACTTTAAACGCAGTAAATCTTTCCCTGAAAATACACACGAAATTGCAATATATTTAGCTATCTTAAATGCAGAAAATTCTCCCCTGAAAATACACAAAAAAATTGCAATAAATATTTAGCTAAATCAGTTTTGCTCTATTTTGGTAGCTTATCAGTTAGTTACTAAACCATATTCATTATTACTTAAACCCCCTGTAGAAATTTTTCAGTTTGAAGTGAAATTGAAATTTACAGATTGTGCAGACTTTTTGAAATAAGATTTTGAGTTGAGACTCACATTGTATATTATGTTAGGTCACTTCCTAATAAAATGATGCAACAAATAAAAATTGTAAATTTTTGTAAAATGTGGCTAAAATCTCTGAAAAAACAGAGTTTTAGTAATAATGAATATGGTTTAGCTACTATCTTAATCTCTGTCACTCAGCAGTTGAACTCCCAACTTGTTTTTGTTAGCTCAGTGTTAAACTTTTTACAGGTCTGTACTGTATTATTTTTAGGGGATAACTGTCTTGTAATTTTCGATTTGCAGACGTATATCGGTGGTTATACTATCGCAAATAACGTTTTATTGGCGACACGTTATAGTAAAACCACCGATATACGTCTGCAAATCGAAAATTACAAGATGGTTATCCCTATTCTAATTTAAAACATACTTTAAAGGACAAGGCAAGCATTTTCTGAAAATGGTACTATAAATAACTCGAGGGATTTTCCAAATCCATTTGAACTGGTTTAGAGAGATCACATGAACCATTTCCCGCATTTATTGGATTTAAATCTGATTCTATGAAAAAGTAAAGTGCCTTCCGGATGAGACATGATCACTTACAGACACTACATTGATGACGTCATAATCATTTTACGCAAGAACGTCAACAAAATTTGATGACGTCATTTTCCGAAAACATCAAATGGTGGCATGATCTGATGCAAATATTTGTTTACAAATCGAGGTTTTGCATGTGAGTAAAAGAATCTTACACCACTAACAGTGTAATATTTTCAATGACAGGAAGATATTCATCCTTGTTTGATATATCTGTAAGTTTCTATTAATCCATCAAGATGGTTCGATACCGAATGCGCACATGCAAATACCTGAAAAATTTGAAGCAGTATATTGTGGTTTTACTGTCGGAATTTGCGACAGTATATCGACGATTTTACTGTCGCAAATTTTTGACATCAGCCAATGAAAACGGGCGTTACATACAGAATGAATTAGAATTATGGTTATATACAGTAAAACCTGCCTATAAGCGCCACCCAAGGGAAACAATAAAAGTGGCCTTTATGGGCAGGTAGCCTTTATATACAGGTTCAAATAATATGAATAAAAAACAATTGGGATACAATTCTACTGGCCTTTAGAACAAGGTAGACCCCTATATAGAGGTGGTCTTTAAGGCAGGTTCTACTGTATATAGTGAAACTTGTCTATAAAGGCCACCCAAGGGAATTAGTAAAAGTGGCCTATAAGGGCAGGTGGTCTTTATATACAGGTTCAAATACTATAAATTAAAAACAATTGGGATACCATTCTACTGGTCTTTATAATCAGGTGGCCCCTATATAGAGGTGGCCTTTAAGGCAGATTGGATTGTACAGTCTACTGGCCTTTATAAGCAGGTGGCCCCTATAAAGAGATGGCCTTTAAGGCAGGTTTGACAGTACATAATAAAAATTACAAGATGATTTACAAAAGCAAATCCAGCATAACCCTTGACATTTACAAGGGACAAAGCCAGTCGCCCTAAAAGAAATTCCTCAAAGAGAATTTAAATTGATTGTAAATATTTAAAATAATTATATTTTTGTTTTTAGAAAAGCAGACCAAGTATAATAGTCCTAAAACTATTAAAATGTTTTTGATGAATTCTTGATGATGTCATCAAGAGCGTTTTACATAAAATGGTATCTGACCTTGTCTGCCAAACAGTGTCTCTTTTGTGAAGGAGCCTAGGTGGCTGAGGGGTCTATTGTGCACACTTACAGATCACAGCCTCCCTCACTGCCTAGGTTCGTCTACATATCAGGACTGTTCCTAATGTGAAAAAGTTTGTGGGTTCCCTTGCCTGGGGTCGGTTGTTTTCTCTGCTACTACATCACATCATCTTCTGAGAAAATAATTGACCATATTTTATTTGCTAATGACTTAAAATTTATCTTAAATAATTTGATTGTGAAATTTAGATGTGGATTTCTATTAAGAGTTGGGTTGAGTAATGGTGTTTAATGTCTCAGAGAAGAATATTTTACTTACATTGAGACGTTGCCACCTGTCGGGGAAGGTGCAGAAATTTTGCCTGTGCATTGAGCTAATAGCATTTTACAATAGGGTTCTTTATCATGCCATGGCTACCATTACACAGGACCTCGTTTATTTTAAGTTCCCATTTGAAATAACTGTGACTTTCATTTTGTAACACCAAGTGCTTGATTGAAAAAAACAGTCACTACCCATTTTCAAATCTTGGATCAGACCCAACGACCTCCCACTCATAAAGAAAAAGGTTTGTAATATTCTGACATCATTTAGATGTTGATTTCGGGTATGTGCAACAATAATGAACTCCCAAGATAAATACTGCACATTATTATGACAATAGGTGTTCATATCTACAGAGAAATGGTACGCAATTTCCTGACGTCAATTTCTCAGAACGTGACTAAATCAGATAAGTTTGGTACTCTATGGAGAAATGGTATGCAATTTCCAGACATCAGTTTCTCAGAACGTCACTAAATCAAATTAAGTATGGTTCTCGCTTGATGCATCACATATAGAATAAAAAAGTAAATATAATAATGTAAACAAAACAAATGAAACAGAACACTGGCTGACAGTTACAAGGAATTTATTCAGTACTTGTCATCAAAAAATTTCCTCAAAGAGAATTCAAATTGATTGTAAATATTTAAAATAATAATCTTCTCTTTTTTTCTAGAATAGCAGACCTGAGAATAAAAAAATGTTTTGTTTTTAATAAATTTTTGATGATTTCGTCATAAAACAGTGTCTGACCTTTGTGAAAATTAGACCAAGTCCGATAGCCATGAGAATATAAGTGTTTTTTTAATAAATTTTTGATGATTTCATCATGAACATTTTACATAAAACGGTGTCTGACCTTTGTGAAAATTAAATTATAAAAGGCTTTCACTGGATCACATTTGGAGCCAATATTTAGACCCATTTACTGGATCCTATTTGGGGCCGATATTTGGACCCATTCACTGGATTATATTTGTGGCCAATATCTGGACCCATTCACTGGATCATATTTGGGGCCGATATTTAGACCCATTCACTGGATCATATTTGGGGCAGATATTTAGACCCAGTCACTGGATCATATTTGGGGCAGATATTTTGACCCATTTACAATTAAAAATTTTATGTTTTTTTTTTTTTTTCATTAAAGTCAAGCTTATTTTCACAATTGAATAGAAAAATTATGGAGTATAGAAATTGTGAAATAAGTGGTAATAAAAATAAATTTGAATGTGATTTGTGAAAAAAAAACGCAAAAATTACCCCCTCATGCGTTAGGTAAGACCTTGTTATCGACCAAAGAATGGGTTAAATTGCCAAAATAACCCCCTCTCAAAATACCAACAATGCAATTTAGCAAAAATCTTCACTCGCGAAAAAAACCCCATTTTTACAGTATACGTAAATACAGTAAAACCAGTCTATAAAGGTCACCCAAGAGAATCAGTAAAAGTGGTCTTTAAGGCCAGGTGGCCTTTATATACAGGTTTAAATAATATGAATAAAGAAAAATTGGAATATAATTCTACTGTCCTTTATAAGCAGGTGGCCCTTATATAGAGGTGGCCTTTAAGGCAGATTGGACTGTAGTACATTTGTTTTAGATGATCTTTTATCTGATTAATTATACTGGTCTGATACATGAATATTTTATATTTTTAGCTCACCTGAGCCCAAAGGCTCAGATGAGCTATTGTTATCTATCCCCGTCCGTCGTCCGTCGTCCGTCGTGTGTCGTGCGTCGTGCGTCGTGCGTAAACTTTACATTTTAATCTTCTCCTCAAAAACTACTGAGCCAAATTTGATGAAACTTGGTGATTATTATGCCTGGGTAACAGCCTTTCAAAATTGTGTTCGGGGTTTGACCACGCCCAACAATATGGCTGCCGTTACTATAAATAGCCAAAAGACAAAAAAATTTTCTTCTCTGAAACCAAAAGGTGCAGGCAAATTTTGATTAGATTTTTGGATTCAGGATACCTAGATACACTAAAATTGTGTTTTTCATGAAAATTGGACGAAAAATAGGTTACGCGTTTTTTGCATAAAATTATGTAATTTTTAAAATGAGACATTTATTGTTATAACTTCATAATGGCTGAAGATAATTGTATGGAGTTTTCACTGTTGATCTTGTCTTGCGATTTTCTTCCGATTGATGTCAAGGTCAAAGGTCAAGGTCATGTCCCAGTTTTTGACCTTTGATAAAAAATGCTATTTTTTAAACATTTCTGGTAATAATGATGTAGGATTTTTGGTTAATTGTAGGTATTGACATGACGATCATTTTGATGTATCGATTAAGGTCCTGGGTTCAAAGGTCAAGGTCACAGATGTACAAGTTTACCAAAATAGTTAATTATCTGCAAAACTATGAACTTTTTGTATAGGCATGTATATTAGAATATTGTAGGTAATGGCCCAATGGTCATTTTGATATATAAATAAAGGTCATGAGTTCAAAGGTCAAGGTCACAGATGTAAACAAGTACTGAAATGATTATTTATCTAAAAAACTATAGACTTTTTGTATAGGCATGTATATTAGAATATTGTAAGTAATGGCCCAATGGTCATTTTGATATATGAATAAAGGTCATGAGTTCAAAGGTCAAGGTCACAGATGTAAACAAGTACTGAAATGATTATTTATCTAAAAAACTATAGACTTTTTGTATAGGCATGTATATTAGAATATTTTAGGTATTATCCTAACGATCATTTTGATATATGAATGAAGGTCCTGAGTTCAAAGGTCAAGGTCACAGATGTGAATGAATACCTGAATGGTTAATTATCTTAAAAACTGTTAACTTTTTGTATATGCATGTATATTAGAATATTGTAGGTATTAGCCTTACAACCATTTTTATATATGAATGAAGGTTATGGGTTCAAAGGTCAAGGTCACAGATGTGAACAAGTTCTGAAATGCTTATTTATCTCAAAAACTATAAACCTTTTGTGTAGGCATGTATATTAGAATATTTAGGTATTATCCTAATGATCATTTTGATATATGAACGAAGGTCATGGGTTCAAAGGTCAAGGTCACAGATGCAAAAAAATACCTAAATGGTTAATTATCTTGAAAACTATTAACTTTTTGTATAGGCATGTATATTAGAATATTGTATATTAGAATAAGGTCACAGGTGAGCGTTAAGGCCCATGGGCCTCTTGTTGTGTATTGGATTATGTGAAATCAAATTATTTTCCTTTATTTAGCTTTATTGCTTATATTGTTTATATGTAAAAAAACAAACTACACTGCGAGTAGTAGTTGAGTACAGAGGTCATAACTAACATTTAAGTGCTAAAAATGCACAATCTTTTAAATCTTAGGTTTGAGTTGAGTAATGGTGTTTAACGTCCCAATCAAGAGTTTTTTATTTATATTGATACATCACCAGCTATAGGAGAAGGTGCAGAAATTTTGCCTCTGCATTGTGCTGATGGCAATATACAGTAGGGTTCTTTAAGGTGCCACGCCTTTTGTGACATGGGACCTCGTTTATTTTAGGTTCCCATCGTAAAGAACCATTACTTTCATTTCGTAATGCAGAGTGCTTTGCAAAACAACAGTCACTACTCACTTTCAAGTCTTGGGTTAAAATGACTAGTTGCTAAAACTTATCGCCAGATGCCAACTTCTTGGTTGCAATTTTCAAAATTTTAGGTCCAATTAAGCATAATTACATGTTTAATTCCAAACCCAGAAGTAATGGCAGTGTTTAAATTTAGGGCTTTTAGGGCCATTTAAAAAAAAAAAAAAAAAAAATGAAAAATAAAAATAAATAAATAATAAAAAAATGATATATGCATCTACTTCTGGTGCTAGGTTGCTAGGTTACAACTACAACATTCTACAACAACACTACAATATTTGGCACAGTGCCAAGCAAGAACTGAGCCTTGTAATCGGCTTTTCATTGTTAAGGTTTTTGTGTAATTTCCATGGACATTCATGACACATAAATTTGCATGTCAATGAAACATCAAACAGAAACCAAAAACCATGAACCACAAACCTCAAATTAAAACCCCACAACTTGATTTTTTCCCCTGAAAACCACAAAATTGGACACCACGAACAGTAATATATGTACGCTGTCAATACCAATCATAACTGATAGAAATATATTATGATTTGTTTTTGCGGTCAATTTTGTCATGTTGGTGGTTAAGCTTAAAAATGTCAGTAGGTTTTACTCTAAGTGTAGCATACATACATTGAATATACATAACCATATGTGGAAATGCAGTTTATTACAAAGATACACAAGTTAACTCTTTCACCACCACAGACCGCTATACCGGTCTGGTCCCGAAACATGTATAAATTTGTTTAAAATGTATGTATCTAATGGAGATCTCGGTGGCGCAATCGGTTAGGTAGTTTGCCCGGAAGCTACATAACCGATTGATTCAGAGGTCGCGGGTTTGGATCCCGGCTTCTACAAAATTTAACCATCTGGTTTCTACGGTTTCCGTAACCATGTACATGGTTCGGGGCCTAGTTACTTTGTGGTGAAAGGGTTAAGGGTTTTTTGTCACTTTCCACCACCCTCCCCCCCCCCCCCAATTTTTATGAGTCATTTTGGAAATTTTGACCTTCAAAAAAATTGAATCAAAGGTATGCTTTTTAAGCATTTGGAGCAAGTGCTTGTAGAGGACCCTGTGAGCGGTCAGAGAAATCCTCGACCAGTGTACTTGTTTGTTAAGTTAAGTCTGACATGCAGTGCTATGTCAATCAATGATGTCATTCTGTTATGATTAACACAGCAAGCACATGTTTATTCCGGTTATATCCCGATCAATATATAGCGTGTCAAATTTGACCTGGCCGTTTGACCTTTAATTTGAATATTCAAGCAGACATATCGATTGTGTAATTTAGGGGCAATATAAAGTTGACATATAAGGATAGGGGATAGCAATATTAGATACAAGGTATTTATAGCAATGAAACACACTGTCTTACCGAAATCACACTGTCTATTAGCCCAATCTAATATTCAAATTAAAGGTCAAACAGTCTGGTCAAACCTGAACGCACTATCCAGAATATAAATAGATAAGAGAGAGTGAGAGATGGGTCAAAAGTTCCGAATTTACACTAAAAAACTAGTGTTATATGTCACATGCTGTCATGGTTACATGTCATATACACTGACGCAGGGCGGCATGTTTGTGTTGTAAGGTGTCTGTTAATTTATTTTTAACTTTAGTTACACCGGTCAAATGCAAATTTGATGTCCATTTTGTCTGGTTTAACACAAGTCGAAAATAACAAGTCTGAAACCGATATGTCCATTTTTGGCCAGATTGCACTAAAGTTTAAAACTGGCTAATAGTACAGTGAATGTCAGATGTGTGGGAAGAAAAGATTGGGTTAGGGTCAAATGCAAATTTGATGTCCATTTTATCTGGTATCACACAAGTTGAAAATAACAACATGCCTGAGACCGATATGTCCATTTTTGGTCGGGTTACACTAGAGTTCAAAACTGGCTAATAGTACAGTGACTATTAGGTGTGTGGGTAGGAAAGATAGGGTTCCTGTCAAATGCAAATTTGATGTCCATTTTGTCTGGTATCACACAAGTTGAAAATAACAACCAGCCTGAGACCAATATGTCCATTTTTGGTCGGGTTACATTAGAGTTAAAAACTGGCTAATAGCACAGTGAATGTCAGGTGTGTGGGTAGGAAAGATTGGGTTCCTGTCAAGTGCAAATTTGATGTCCATTTTGTCTGGTATCACACAAGTTGAAAATAACAACCAGCCTGAGACCAATATGTCCATTTTTGGTCGGGTTACATTAGAGTTCAAAACTGGCTAATAGCACAGTGAATGTCAGGTGTGTGGGTAGGAGAGATTGGGCTGCGGTCAAATGCACAGGATTTGAAGTCTATAATGTCTGATATAACACAAGTTGTCTGAGACTGATATGTCCATTTTTGTCTGGAATGCACAAGAGTTCAAATTTGGCTTATAGTACAGTGTACAGTGAATGTCAGGTGTGTGGGTAGGAGAGATTGGGTCGCAGTCAAATGCAAATGTGATCTCCATTTTGTCTGGTATACCGTATAACTGGAATTTTTTGCGGTGTTAATTTTTCGCGATTTTATGAAAATATACCTATGTAAAAATTTTCCCGTTTTTAATTTTCGCGATTGAATGACTAAATATTTTTATTATTTTTTTTTTTGGATAAGATTAGTCGATGAGTACGAGTCTGAGTCTTTCTTAAGGTTGTCACGTGTAACAGAATAGCCATCGGCAAAGAAGTAAATATCTGGTCACCTGTAATTAACTTTAATCAAGTCTTCCAGGTAACATCTCGCGTGTGTCTTGTTTGTTTAATGATTGAAGCCATTCCTGATTCCTTATTCACCGATATACGGTGATCGTCCATAATTACCGATACCTATGTTTATATGTTGAAGAAAGCACCGCCATTACAAACACTAATTATATATTCCTATGTCATGTGTGTGGGTAGGTGAGATTGACTTTGGTCAAATATAAATTTGATGTCCATTTTATCTGGTATAACACATGTTGAAAATAACAACCAGTCTGAGACTGATATGTCCATTTTTGGCCGTAATGCACAAGAGTTCAAATTTGGCTTATAGTACAGTGAATGTCATGTGTGTGGGTATGTGAGATTGACTCCAGTCAAATGTAAATTTGATGTCCGTTTTGTCTGGTATAACACATGTTGAAAATAACAACCGATATGGCCATTTTTGGCCTGATTGCACTAAAGTAAAAAAACTGGCTAATAGTACATTTGGGTAGGTGAGATTGACATCGGTCAAATGTAAATATGATGTCCATTCTGTCTGGTTCATATAGATATGTCTATTTTTGCCCAGACTGCACAAGAGTTCAAATATAGCACAGTATAATTTCAAGGCTGCAGTGGCCTAATGAATAAGACGCCAGTCAACAAATCCAGGGTCTCTCACTACTGAGTTCGAGTCCCGGTCAGACCACATGTGAGAAAGTGAATTTTCCTTGCCATTGGTCTTTACTGGTTCACCTGGTATTAGTATAATGGACTGGGGAGTAATACGCTTGTCTGCGGTGAGCTAGCACCTTAAAGTCGCCCTGAGTGTGCGCTAATACAAGACAGACCATACAACACACTTGCAGTTCACATGCATACACAAACTTGTTCATCCATAGAGATTAATAACTAATAGCTGAAAAGTTGCTGATATGATGTTAAGCAACATTCAACTAACCAACCAACTTTACTGAAAAAACCCCAGAAAATATTCTGGTAAAATGCAAATCTATTGTCCATTTTGTCAGGTATAACACAACCTGAAACTAAAACCCCTGTCTGAGATTGGTAACTTTTGGATAAGGTCAGTTTTGTCTGGATTACACAAGAGTTCAAATCTTGCTTAAAGTACATAGTACATTGAATGTCAGATATGTGGGCAGGATGAAAGAAGGGTTTTCTTTTTTATGGAAACATATCCTCCTATGGTTTACAACCAAAACCTTGAAACTTCACAGAATGTTTCTTTATACATATATACAAAAGATGTGCATCTCTAGAACTTAGCAAGCCTTTGTTTTGGACCAATCATATTTAAATGGGGATTAAGATTATCCTTTTTTTGCAAATACAACAGTTGAATTAAAAATCGCTTTAAAACGTGTTTTCAACATATCAATACCATTCTAATTTCATTGATAAACATGTCTATGTTGATAATCTATGTTGTTACATGGGGCATAAATTTTTCAGGTCTCTTCCAAAGGACCCAGTGAGTACTTCTCTAAAGAATACAGTCACTGCCTATTTTCTAGTCTCGGTCAAATCCCAGCTGGGGTTTGTACCAATTTCTTCACATTTAGCTGGTGATGTCTCAATATAAGTAAAATGATCTGGATTGCGAATTAAGTTAAACCCCATTCATTCATTCATTCATTTGTTCGTTCTTTCATTCAATCATTGTCAATTTGTGTGTAAGGGAAGAGTATTTGCTTTTGATATCACATGTTACATATTCTTCTTTATGCCCATTTTTGAAATAGGATATTGCTAAACCTTGAACATTTTCAATGTAGCATTCTTTGCAAGACGAGCAATATTCTTATTTGCACATCCTCTGATATTGGGGTCCAGAACTATTGTATAATTATATACATGTATTATAATTAATTAACCATTAAACTGTCTAGAAATGGCGTTTATAGTGATATAACTTCCATTGTCGTGCAAAGCAAACTGAATAACGCATGCTAGCACGTTATGACTAGTTTGCTTTGCACGGCAATGGAAGTTATAGCGCTATAAACGCCATTTCTAGACAGTTCAATGTTTATATTTACATTTCACATTTTTTGAAAATCTTATTTTTGTTTTTGAATCCTGAAATAAATTTAAAACACTGTCGTGTATGACATGCAATTTCAATTCCTGGAACAGCCTATCAATGACGTCACGGGCATAGGTGTCAGCAAGAAATGAGTGATGTCACATTAGCAAATGTAATTATAGTCCTATAACTTCATTTGGTCTAAAACAGAGTTTAATACAATCAAACACCATAAATGTAAATATTGTATAATATTGACTTTTCCATAAAACAAATACAAAAAGCCCCAACATTTTTTTTCCAACTTATGTCTTCTTTTTCATGATATTAAGATAACGAAATGAAGTCTGAAGCAATCAACGAATCAACGATTGATGTCATAACACTCGCACATTGGACTGTAGCATGCTGGTTTCCAAGGTTGTGAACACTAGCAATGGAAGAATGTGTAATATAGTTTTACTACATGACTTTATTGTCTGGATATTTAGCATATACATACTTGCCTACCTTAACGATTTTGGCATAAGTTGTATGATTTTTAAGCTAAAACTAGGACCATACAAATGCCACTCAAAATGGTAAATTTTGAAAATTTAAGTTGAAAACCGTATTCTAGTCAGTGTGACAAGTGAAACATTAACTTTCTCCAATTCAATTTGAGTGAAGGGCAATGTTTTAACACGCAAGAGCCCATGATTGGGATCTAGTGTTGTATGTTTATTAAAAAATGGCTTCTCAACGTGGTGGCCATAAAAGTGGGGATCAGGACCTAATCAGCTGCATAGAAAAGCCAGGAAGAAACAATGGGACTAGATTCTTAATATTTATTTTGTAAAAATTATCATCAAAATTAATCTAAACTTAGTCTTAGTCTCAAAAAAGGGTAGGCGAGTATGCAAATATACTGTACAAGTGTTAAATTCTGTGGGGATAATGTTTCTTGGTACAGACACTGGAACTTATTCACTGGTATAAAATTTTGCGGTGCAGTGGCCAGTGATAAAAATTTTCTGTACGGATTATCTATGTTTAACTTTAATGAATAGTACATGGAAATATTCATTTGGCATTTAATTTCACGCTATAAAGTAAAACAGCTAATATAGAGAAATTAAATCCCCAGTCAGTAAAAGCAACTAAACAGTATAAACAGTCAACCCTGTCTATAAAGGCCACCCAAGGGGACCAGTAAAAATGGCCTTTATGGGCAAGTGGCCTTTATATACAAGTTCAAATATTATGAATAAAGAGGATTGGGATATAATTCTAATGGCCTTTATAAGCAGATGGCTCTTATATAGAGGTGGCTTTAAGGCAGGTTGGACTGTATGTACACCAAGGCAAAATTGTGGCATATTCATTTGCTATTTAATTTCACGCTATAAAGTAAAACAGCTAACATAGAGAAATTAACTCCCCGTCAATAAACACAACTAAACAGTATATACATGTATGTACACCAAGGCAAAATTGCGGTAGTGGGGACATAAAGTTTTTCCATTACTGTATCGAGGATGTGGTGGCTTAATGAATAAGACGTCAGTCTTCAAATCCAGGGTCTCTCACCGCTGTGAGTTAGAGTCCCGCTCGGACCACATGTGGGAAAGTGAATTTTCCTTGTGAAAGTGAATATTCCTTGCCCTTGGCCTTTACTGATTCTCCTGGTATCGGTATAATGGACTGGGGGAGTGGTACGCTTGTCTGCGGCGTACTGACTCTGTGAGCTAGCACGTTAAAGTCGCCCTGAGTGTGTGCTAGTACAAGGCAGACCATACAACACACTCGCACTTCACATGCATACACAAAATTGTTCATAGATTAATCCATATAGTTCTCGTCGTGAATAGCTAAAAAATTGCTGATGCGACGTTAAGCAACATTCAACCAACCAACCAACCAATCCATCACTGTATCAAAAGATGATATGAATATGAATTCTCTGTGTACCAGTATGTATACAAGATATATTATATTTTTCATTTTAAATAAAAGCATGAATTAATTATCACAGATTGTTCTATTACTGTACCTTATAAATAAAATATAAGTAAAAGCTACATTTACCTTGACTTTGTTCTTGATTAAATAACTGACAGGTGCTCCAGGATAATCTCATCATTTACACATTTTATGTTTTTTTTTATATAACAAAAACGGTATTTCCAAGGTGAAAATAAAATTGTTTTTTTTCGTGTGTACTAGTTTTTGAACTGATGCTTCAAGGCATAATGTGGTAATATAGAAACCAGTGGTGTTATTGAGATGGTCAGATGGCAGGCCAAGATTGGGAATGTGTATTTATTTATTACAATGGTAGAAAAAATAAAAATGATAGTTTTATGCGTTTATCTATACACTTATGGATATATGTCTTGTACCCTAAAGGCAGGTAGGTGATGTATTTATACAGTAATTGATCCAAGTGACTGTTTTACATATATACCTTACATATATATATATATATATATATATATATATATATTATATATATATACACTATATAGGCAAACAACATTGACCTGTCCGTTTGACCTTTGATTTGGAGTATTCATATAGGATGGTCCACCCAATACATGGGTAGCGTTAGGATTTGCAGTTAATTCATATACATGTTGCCCATGATTTGTGTTTACATTATATTGACAAAATAAACATGCATGATCCCTATTACTTGAATTTACCTGTCCATAATGAATATTTAAATCAAAGGTCAAGCGGACAGGTCGATGTTGTTTGCCTATATATAAATATATAACAGTATAAGCTAACAACTTTGACCTGTCTGCTTGACCTTTCCTGTGGAATATTTCAATAGAAAGGTTCTCCCAGTATATTATATGAGAAGTGTTAGGTATTACAGTTAATACATTAAAAATGTCTGTTTTTCATGATTTATTTTAATTTAAAACCTTTGTTCCCCATTCATAAATGCGATACTGGTCCATAATAAATTTTAAATTTAAGGTCAAGTTGACAGGTCAATGTTGTTGGCCTAGCTCTAGTGCAGAAAGGTCAAGTTCCAAGTAATCTTTTCTCAAAAAAAACCAAAAAACAAACTATATAGCATATATACATGTATATGCTATATAGTTTGGGTTTTTTTTTTGAGAAAAGATTACTTGTTTGTTTTTTGGAGTTTTTTTTTTTGAGAAAAGATTACTTGGAACTTGACCTTTCTGCACTAGAGCTAGATCTGTCTGTCTTAGGTCAAAGTAGCAAATACACACATCAGTCTTGTTTAGTGGACATGTGGTTAAGTGGTCTAGGCAGTGGACTTTAGATTGGAGATCATCAGTATTTGTCTTAGTCATTCTGTGTAGTATCTCTGTTTTGCTTAATGTTGCATCAGCAATTTTTCAGCTATTTGTGACGAGAATTACTTTATTAATCTGTATGGATTAACATGTATGCATGTGAAGTGTGAGTGTGTTATATGGTCTGCCAGCACATACTCAGGGCGACTTTAAGATGCTAGCTCACCGAGTCAGTACACCGCAGACAAGGGTACCACTCCCCCAGTCACATTATAACTGACACCAGGTGAACCAGTAAAGGCCAGCGGCCAGGAAAATTCACTTTCCCACATGTGTTCTTAACTCACAGCGGTGAGAGACCCTTGATTTGTAGACTTATGTCTTATCCATTAGGCCACCGCAGCCTCGTGTAGTACCTCTGAATAAAAACACTAATACAGTAGCTCAGTTGGTAGAGTGCTCCTGCCTTATGTGGGAGCTTGGAGTTCAAACTCTCACCTGCTCTATTTTACTGGGAGATGTTATACCATCTAAAGCTCATTTAGTATAGTCCTTAGTCTGTATGTGGGAGTCAAGTTTTAAGGTTTAAACCCTTGTCAGGTCTGACCAAGACTTGAAAATAGCTAGTGATTGTTCCTTTACCACCAAGCACTCAGCATTTAGAAATATATAGTTTCCTTGGGAAAAGATTCCTTAAAAACTGATGTCCAATGTCATGGTATGTGTGGCATGCTTAAGAACCCTATCTGCTTGTTGTGTTGAGCACACTGCAAAGGTAAAAAATTCTGCAACTTCACTTTTAACTGGTTACATCTTGATATAAGTGAAATAATCTTTGAGTAACATTAGTGATTTTAACTGAAACAGGAGTTGCCAAAATTGTGTTACACCACCATGACTGTGAGATTGGTTTTTCTGAACAAAAGTGTTGTCAAAATTATCCTCGACAAGGCTTGTTGAGTGTAGAACTATTTTCTTCAGACATGTGTTCAGAAAAACTGATCTCTCACAAATAGCAGTACAAGTTTCTTTTCTTCACTGCAATTTTTAAAAAAAAAATGATATCACATGACCACTTCACATTGAAAGGCAATCATGTTGAAAAAAGTTCATTTTACCTCAAAATGATTTCATAAACTGTATGTTGAAAGGGAGACTACCCTGTGCAAAGGATGTTGATTTCACTACAAAATGATTTCATAAACTTGATGATAAAAGGTAGACTACTCTCTTTAAAGGGTGTTCATTTCATCTCAAAATGGTTTCATTTACTTGATATTGAAAGGGAATAAAAGGATGTTCATTTCACCACAAGATAATTTCATATTAAACTTATTTTTGAAAGGGAGACTACTCTGTGTAAAATGTTTATTTCATCACAAATTGAATTGTCCAAGTGAAAACATGTGATAGTTGTTAAATCATTGAAATAAAATGATGTACTATGTTTTATGCCCCAGTCAAGATTCTTTCATTTATATGGAGGAGGTTAGTTCTGGGTTAGGGGAAGAAACCAGTGCCTAGAGAAAACAAATGACCTTAACTGCCAAACTTTCTCGAACTAGGATCTTACCAATACAGGATTAGAGCCCAGGTGGTGAAAGGCGCTGTGATACTTCAGATGTCTGAGGCCAAGTAAAAAAGAGAAACATGTTACAAACTCTGTGCCTTTTGGATTTTAGAGTACCATATGTTCCTGCAAGAAAAAATAGAATGGAAAGAGCTTTCCCAACCATTCATCTTTTGGGAAAGCCTTAGGACAGAATACGATGCCAGATCAAAAATTCTTTGACCGACATAGACCTTGAAAATGGAGGACAATCCCTGTCTGATGGTGATTTACTTGACCCAGAAAATGTGAGATCAAGGCCAGATAAAAAATACTACTACCCACAGAGACCTTGAAAATGAAGCATAGTCTCTGAATGTTAGTGATTAACTAGTCCCACACACTGATTAAATCCAAGCACTGTGTACAAGTGAGAAATTGATGTGTACATGTTTTAGTATGGCTTGATGCATGAGACGTTATGTAGGTGTTGATAGGCATGTTTGGGAAATTGAAATTTTCTGACGAGACAATCTGCACATTGTAAGTCTTCTTGTTGTCAAAGATATATATATATAAATTTGATGGCTCTATATATATCAGGATTTACATTGACAAGAAGCATAAAATAGCATAAGTTTTAAGTTTTAAGAATTATTTCATGTAGCAAATTATACCACTGCGTTTGCTAATTGATAGAGTGCTCGTGGGTAGAGAGTTGAAGGTAGTGGGTTCACAATCCCAACCAGGTTTGACCCTAGTCTTGAAATTTGGTAGTGACAGTTCTTTCGCCAAGCACTCGACATAAAGAAATTAAAGTCACGGCTCTTTCGGTTGGGAACTTAAAATAAACAAGGTCTCATGTCACGGTGGGCCTCCACCATAAAGAACCCTGCTGTATAATGCCATCAGCCCAACTCAGGCAAAATTTCTGCACCTCTGCCTATTGCTGGTAATGTCTTGATATAAGTGAATATTCTTGACTGGGACATTAAACACCATTACTCAACTCAACTAGTCTAGCAGATTGAAAGCCCAAATTTAAGTAACTTCTTGAACATACAGTTTTTGAATATTTTTGGGATATATAAGTAATATGTAATTTGCAAAAACTTGATATTGAACTCCACACTAGAGAATATTTTCAGACCTGCCAACCCTTACGATTTTTCCGTAGTTCTTACTGAAAATTGCAGAAAATTTTTAATTCTTACGATTGTACGAATATGGCATGTTTTCTTCCGATTTTTATCTTACCGGATATTCTCTTTACGTTTCCAAACCATGTTTTAGAAAACTGTCCTGGAAACGCTTTTAAGGCATGCAGTTTACAATAAAGCATTAAAAAGATAGCCATCGATCACTGTCGTTACGAAAAGTCGGAAGAGCGTTTGATAGTGAAGCATTTCAAAGGCATTCTGAAGTGTAATAATCATGCATTTGTGTGATTTTAAAGTTTCTCGCGGTAACTGTCACATCTCAAAAATGAGCAAAGCAGATATGGCGGATTATCTGATTATGGAGAGTTGGCTCCGAAAAAAAGGAATCAGTATGCCAAAAAAGCTAAACCAACGTATTTTTCAACGTGGTCCTTCATAAAACGGAGCAAAAAGGGAGATTTTTCGTCAATTGCAGTATATGTCTAGTTGATCTTAATATCGCACATGGCGGTATTGACGATATCCGGCGATAAAAACTGACTTTTGTAAAATCTTACTGAAACTGGTGAAATCTTACTGAAAATTTGTCCTTTAACTTACGGAATAGTTGCCCAGGGGGTTGGCAGGTCTGTATTTTTGATGGTCTCTGTTATTCATTAAATCAACTATTGAGCCTCTGCCGATCCTCAGGTGAGCAATAAGGCCCATTCACCTATCATTGTTGCTTAAAACTTTTGCCTTGCAATTAATCAACCTAGTGTGTGTTTATAAAAAATTAACAATATATACTCAATTATATGTACACATAAATTTCACTAGAAATTAAAGTTACATTATTTTTAATTAAAATGAAAGTAAATAAAGTTTTAACTTTGATGTCAAGCTGGCATAATTTCTAATAGTCAGTCCAACAGTCTGAGACTGAAGTGGCAACTTTTGGAACCAACTGGTTGCTTTTTCATCCTTTTTTATATATTCCACAATAGAAAATTTTGAAATTATTAGACTAGGGCTGTTAGAAATGTTTAAATGATTTTTCGTGAGAAGTTCAATGGTTGATTAACTTTGAATTTCTTGCTGCCCATTGAAGTATAATTTAAAAATATTTGTGTTTCCCCAGTATTTCTTTGACATTGAAGTTACTTGTGCAATATTTAGGTTAGGATCATGGTGATTGATGATGCCAATTAGCAGTTTTAAATTGATTAGTTTCGTAGGAATTAATTTCTCTCACCTGAGAAAATGATCAAGGTGAGTTGAGTTGAGTAATAGTGTTTAACATCCTAGTCAAGAATATTTCACTTATATTGAGATGTTGCCAGCTGTTGGTGCAGGTGCAGAAACTTTGCCCGTGCATTGTGTTGATGGCATTATAGAGCAGGGTTCTTTCTCATGTCTCACCTACCATGACATGGGGCTTTGTTTATTTTAAGTTCCCATCCGAAAGAACCGTGGCTTTCATTACGTAATGCCGAGTGCTTGGCGAAAGAATAGTTACTACCCATTTTCAAGTCTTGAGTCAGACCTGGTCGAGGCTTGAACCCCTGACCTCCCACTTCAAGCGAGCACTCTACCAACTTGATCTAGGTGGTATTGCTATTCTAATGATATTCTGTAAGGCTGTCTTTTATAGTCTTGACATTGTCCTTTCTAGTTTGTAAAAATGTTTGACCTTGACAGTAACTAAAGATCACTGTGACCTATATTAATTGACTTTAACCTTAATTATAGACCACTGTGGCCTGTAAATTGGTTGACCTTGGCGCTTACTAAAACCATTTAAGAATTGTAAGTCTACCAAGATTGTAAAGTCATTTGATTGACCCTGACCTTCATTCAAAGTTGTTTGATTGGTCCTGACCTTCATTCAAGGTTGTTTAATTGGCACTGACCATCATTCAAGGTTATTTGATTGACCCTGACCACCATTCAAGGTTATTTGATTGACCCTGACCTTCATTCAAGGTTGTTTGATTGACCCTGACCATCATTCAAGGTTGTTTAATTGGCCCTGACCATCATTCAAGGTTATTTGATTGACCCTGACCATCATTCAAGGTTATTTGATTGACCCTGGCCATTATTCAAGGTTGTTTGATTGACCCTGACCATTATTCAAGGTTGTTTGATTGGCCCTGACCTTCATTCAAGGTTGTTTGATTGGCCCTGACCATCATTCAAGGTTATTTGATTGACCCTGACCATCATTCAAGGTTATTTGATTGACCCTGGCCATTATTCAAGGTTGTTTGATTGACCCTGACCATCATTCAAGGTTGTTTGATTGGCCCTGACCTTCATTCAAGGTTGTTTGATTGACCCTGACCATCATTCAAGGTTATTTGATTGACCCTGGCCATTATTCAAGGTTGTTTGATTGACCCTGACCATCATTCAAGGTTGTTTGATTGGCCCTGACCATCATTCAAGGTTATTTGATTGACCCTGACCATCATTCAAGGTTATTTGATTGACCCTGGCCATTATTCAAGGTTGTTTGATTGACCCTGACCATCATTCAAGGTTATTTGATTGACCCTGACCATCATTCAAGGTTATTTGATTGACCCTGACCATCATTCAAGGTTGTTTGATTGGCCCTGACCTTTATTTAAGGTTGTTTAATTGTCCTGACCTTCTTTCTTGTTTGATTGACCCTGACCTTTTTTTTAGGTTGTTCAATTGACCCTGACCTTCATTGAAGTTCACAATGACCTTATATTCTATGTATTTCAAAGCTTTTCGATATTTTGAAAACATAAACATAAATTATAAAACTGCATAAATGTGAAATAGAGCACAAGAAGCTTCAAAGATTGTAAAATTAGTATACTTTAAAATTGCTATATCTTGATTATATAAAGAGTTGTTTATGATTTCTTAAAGCATTCCAACAAGCCATTATTTAACAGGTGAGCATATCAGGCCCATTGAGCTTATTGCTTTTTATATAAGACACTTTTAGTAAACCTTGTCACATTTGCACTGTGGTGTTAGTTAGTCAGACAACACCCCAATGTTTAACACAAAGTCTGTGTGACCTTTAGGTGCTAGCTCACAGAGACAGGAGTTGCTGAGGTTGCTTTTCCACCAGTCTATTATCCTTATAAGCAATGTGAAATGAAGTAACTTGCTTGAGGTCACAACATGTTTCTGTAGGGGTTTGAACCCATGACCTGGAGTACAGTGCTCTACCAACTGAGCTATGTGCTCTTTATAGGTATTAACTCAAGTGACTCAAGTCAGTGATTTTGTTTGCTTAAAAATACTACCAAATAAGGGTAGTTTTCCCTTGGGCAAAATGACTAAAATTTCCCAATTTGTCCACTAAAATTACCCAAAACAACAGTGATTCACTGAAAATTAAAATCTAGTGGTTCCTACCCACAAAATATCAGATAGTACCACAATATAGTGTTTTTGCAATGAAAACCTAACTATTGTCAGCATGTAAATGCAGTTTGCTAGATCTCATAGCTGCGATTTTCCCAACCTTAAAGGCAGAAGGTAGTTTTCAAAAAAAATATAACAAAATTACTGACAGTACTTGTATTTTGTATTTTAGGGAGCTTATAGAAGTTGAGCATGAGGACAAGTCACTGGGCTTCAATGTACATGGTTTTGTAACCAATGCCAACTATTCCATGAAAAAGGGGACATTCCTATTGTTTATTAATCGTAAGTAAATTATTCTCAAATATTCGCTAATCAAATACAATTATATTGTAAAAACTTTGAAAACTGGCAAATTAAGGGAACTTCCACCAGGGAAGTGAGGCTGGGTGCTCTAGGCCCAGTTTCACAATCATTCCTTAACTAAGATTTATCTTAATTTCAATTTAGCAAATTTTGGCAATCTTGTTTTTGAACTACTAATAAATATTTTTTGTCAAAATTTAATGCATATGTTTTAATTTAGAAGTGGCCTTTGAAATGGAGTCTTAAATTCCTAAATATCTTGAAAATTTATTTGAAATTTTGCCAGATTTAAGTTAAGGAAAATCCTAGCTTAGATTTTGTTTGCCTAAAATTACTGTCACCAAAATTACTACTGAATAAAGGTAGATTCCCCTGTGGGAAAATGACTAAAATTTCCAATTTTGGCCACTAAACAACAGTGATATAGAAGCAAATTAAATCTAGTTGTTCTTATTCACAAAATGTTACATATTGCAATAAGGTTTCTAAGCTACCGCAAGCATGTCATTATGCAGTTTGCTATATTTCAGAACTTCAAATTTTCCCAATGTAAAAGGCAGAAGTTAGTTTTTAAAAAATATAACAAAATCACTTGGATTGTAAAACCAGGACCTGGAAAGGCCAGCACCTCCTGTCTGGCTAGCTACACTCACAACACGTAAAATGAAATTAAGAATAAAAGGGACAAGGAACTATGGCACGTCAAATATATCCAGGAAAATTTTAGATACAGAAACATCATACTTATTAACAATATTGTGATGACTAAACAAATAAATTTAACAAATTTCTGGCCATTTCATTGGTAAAAAAAATGTTTGAGCTATTTCTCAATAACCTGAATGCCCACGCCCACTCGCATGCCAAATGGTTTAAATTAACTGCAATGTCATCAATGACAACACAATTGCACTGACATTTGCTGTGAGATACAGAGCAGTAAATGAATCATTGCACATTTATTTTTGATTTTGGTAATTGAAAAATAATGGTTTAATTACATGCCTGCATACGTTTCATTTCTTAATTATCAGAAATCGGTTAGATAAATCAGTAATTTTGTTTGGCTAAATTTTCTACCGAAAAAAGGTAGTTTTCCCTAGAGAAAAATGACTAAAATTTCATCATTAAAATTCTCAAAACAACATTTATACACTAGCAGATGAAATTAAATGGACTTACCCACAAAATCAACTTGAGATATTGTCACAATATAACGTCTTTGAAATTAAGATAATAGCTATTGCAAGCATTTTTAATGCAGTTTGTTATATTTTACATATATAGCTTAAATTTTCCCAATCTCAAAGGCAGAAGGCAGTTTTTAAAAAAAATGTAACAAAATCACTGAAAATTTATTTATAAAGATTGAATTTGATTTTCATTTGGAGTATTGATTTATTAATTGATTGATTGGCTTTTACGTCCCAGTCAAGGGTTTTTTACTTATATGGAGACATCACTAGCTATAGGTGAAGTGTCAGAAATTTGGGGTACTGATAATTTACCTAGCTGAATGAATGCTGTGCACGCGTTTGCATAATTCCCTTGAAGAATAATAAAATGCCCTCTGTTAGAGTTGTTTCTCAGTGACTCTATTGAAAATTGATTTTTTTTCACCCTTTTTGCACAATAACTTCAGTTTGCTTCAATAATATTTGCAGTTTACAATGATACAGTCCAACCTGCCTTTAAAGGCCATCTCTATATAAGGGACACCTGCTTTGAAAAACCAGTGAAGATTTTTCCTAATTGCTCTTTATTCAAGGAATTTGAACCTGTATATAAGGGCCAACTGCCCAGAAAGGCCACTTTTACTGGTTCCCTTGGGTGGCCTTTGTAGCAGGGTTGCATCTTTGTAACACACTGTAGATTCCATAGTTCTGCATAAAATTTATTTCATATAAGTTTTAAATTAGTTTTATGTAATATTTTGTTTTGTTTCTACTTTAGATCGTTTAGTGGAATCAAGTTCACTCAAAAAAGCCATAGATACGGTGTATGCAGCTTATTTACCTAAAAATTCACACCCCTTTCTGTACCTCAGGTAAGGCCATAGATACGGTTTATGCAGCTTATTTACCTAAAAATTCACACCCCTTTCTGTACCTCAGGTAAGGCCATAGATACGGTGTATGCAGCTTATTTACCTAAAAATTCACACCCCTTTCTGTACCTCAGGTAACGTTTCTACTTTCACTTTGCTTAGTTTGTATGTAAAGTTCACAGATGGCCTACTTTTTACATGTCCATTTCTAGAAACATTAGTACAGTCAAACTTGTCTGTAAAGGCCACCTAAAGGAAACTGGTTTTGTTGGCAGGTGACCCTTATATACAGGTACAAATAACATTAATAAAAAGCAGTTGGGAATTAATTTTACTGGCCCTTATGGGTAGGTGACCTTTGTATACAGGTGACCTTTAGGACAGGTTTGACTGCATAAAGTAAGTGGTAAGGCATTGTCAGGCCTACTCTTCCAAAACTGTTGAAGATATTTTTTACTAAACTGGGTATACATGATTACCAGGAAATGACATTGTGTGAGCTGGAAGAGGAGGTAACTCTGTACACATTTCGGGGCTTAAAGTCACTTTTTGAAATAAACGAGGTCCTGTGTCTTGGTAGGCTTGGCACGATAAAGAACCCTGCTGTATAATGCCATCAGCGCAACGCACAGGCAAAATTTCTGCACCTTCGCCTATAGCTGGCGACATCTCGATATAAGTGAAATATTCTTGACTGGGACATTAAACACCATTACTCAACTCAACTCAACTTGATTCTAGGTACCAACATGGCTCCCTATATAAAAACTTGCCTTGAAAAAAAACTATTAAAACACATTCATAGTCGCTTCCCGGCCATGATTCCTGTTCTATTTGGCACACTTTTGACTTCGTATACATACATACGGAAGATACCCTTTATAAGTCACGAGCCCAGCCGAGGTGTGCCAGAACACTTTGTCAATATGTAAAACACGAATAGAAAAAACTGAATCTGCCATGATCAAGAATTTTTTTAACCCCCTAAAAAGCAGTCACCAAATTGGTGACTTATGAGTAAAAATTTGTCGCCAATGGAAAAATTGGTCGCCATGGCTCCTAATTTAGTCACAACTTTGAGCCCTGTATTGTTGTACCCTTTTGAAATTTTAATCCTGTTCTTATCCCCCGCCTTTTCGAAGAAAGAGTAGATATTAAATTTAAGTTTGTATCCGTCCTTCTGCCCTTTCGTCTGTCAGATATTCTTGTCTGCACTAATTCTCCTAAACTCTGAAGCACTATTTCACGAAACTTGGTGCAAAGTATCAACATAGATAAGAGATGGGCATATCATTAACTCGGGTTGGTTTGCTCATTTTCCTTAGAGGTATGACCCTTTGAAAATAAATCGCACCAAAAAAAAAACTGCTGATGGGGGATCCTAATTCACTGAATTTGCTTGTTCATACCCGCAGCAGCATATGGTTATGTGAGAATATTTACAATCACTGATTTGTTCTTACTAATAAACTTATTAACAAGAATAATGGTTACATTTCAGTAAACTAGCATGACCTGTCAACCTCTCGTCAAGTCTGATTTTGGTTTGGGTTGTTTATTGTAATGTCAAATTTGGTAGGGCTAGATGTGATGAAGGGATGAATGACGTCAAATAAGGCGGGGCTAACTGCTCTGAAAGGATGAATGCCTCTGTTCCATTCAATGACAAAGCCAGTGGATCAGAAATGAAAACCAGTATTTTGCAGGGATTTTTCTGACCTTTTTGGGAAAAGGACCTTGGGATGAAATTGGAAAAATGCTCAACAAAAATGTAAATTTGGAAAAATCACAACAACATATTAGAAATTCTAGACCACTAGAATACTGGTAATTGAACAAATTATATCTGTGTTCACAGCAAAATAGCACTGTCTCTTTTGTCTCTATATAAATCATCCAGCAAAATGTGGGTTAATATAGATTGAAATCGTTATCAGAACGAGATATCCTCCAAATATGATGTTGATGATCTTGTGAAATTTTTTTTCTCAAAAAATTGATAAACATAGCTAATTGGGAATTTTTTACTACAGAATTGGGAAAAATGTATGTTTTTTTGCATTGGGAATGGGTCCCTTTACCGGACCCTGTGGACACCCAGAAAAATCCCTGTTTTGTAATACTAAAGGCTTTATCTTTAACAAATTCTAAGCAGAAATGTCAACAGTTAAATATAAGGAAATAACTTTCAATTAGTTGTGATTTACAGGGGTATAAACATCATTCTATCCTAGATTGCCACTTCCAAAATCTTGTCTATATAGCCAATAAACCACAACAAATTGAAAATTATGTCTAAAATATTGCTGGGTTATGTGACAGTATTACTACAGGGCTATGTTTATTCATACTAAATATTATGTCTAATGAGTAACGTCTTAATCCTAAATCAATTTAATCCAGACACTGAGCCTGTCTGTCTGTTAGTCGTACCAATTTGGCTCAGGGTTTTATATCCATTTATTAATACAGATCTATTTCCTTGGATTACCTAATAAATCTAATTTCATGGCCAAGTTCTATTACCATTGACATTCAAACACATGTGTACTCTGTGTGGTCATTTTTGCAGAAGGACATTTTTATTTGCCGAAGCGATTTTAATCTACCACCTACACTGGAGTTGTACCACCACTGCGGTAGCCCAGTTGGTAGAGGCTTCACTCCATAAGTGAGAAGTTATGTGTTCAAACCCCAACTGAGTCTGACCAAAGACTTTAAAGTGGGTAGTGACTGTTCTTTCACCAAGCAATCAACATTAGGAAATGAAAGTCAGTGTTCTTTTGAATGGGAACTTAAAATGAAGTTCAGTGTCGTGGTAGGCTTGGCATGATAAAGAACCCTGCTGTATAATGCTGTCAGTGCAACACACAGGCAAAATTTCTACATTTTCACCTATAGCTGGCTACATTTCAATTTAAGTGAAATATTCTTGACTGGGGCATTGAACACTATTACTCAACTCAACCACACTGGAGTTGTACTTTTGAAAATGATTTAAAACCATGACACCCTGTCTCAATATAAGCTAACAACACTTTCATGAAAGAAATTCAAGTGTGGTACCATGTTGTAATTCATGCTATCATCACTGTTTTAATCACGATACTATGTCTCCCATACAACATTTAAAAAGGCCACTGGCTGCTAGAGGATGTTAGAATTGAATGAAACATTTTTCATTTGATTTTATTACATCCCCCCCCCTCCACACACACACAACTGAAGTTTAGGGGTAAAAAGAAATTACGCTGTGTGTCTGTCTGTGCCAATATTTTTTCCACACCATATCTTCCATGTCTATGGATGGATTTTGATCAATCTTGGAACAAATGTAAACTAATTTAGACAATGTCTGGCATACCAAATTTAACTACATAGCCACAAGGTCAGAACTTAGAAATAACAACTCTGCAATGTTGGGGACATTGGTCATTTATTTCTCAAAAAAAACTGTTTTAGTTTTAATTAATTTCAGCTCTTTCAGTACTTTCATTATTATTATCCCCCCACTTCGAAGAAAGAGGGGGATATTAAATTTGAGTTCCCATCTGTCCGTTCTTACTTCCATTCTGTCCATCATAAATTCTTGTCTGCGCTAATTTTCTAAAACTTTGAAGCACTTTCAACAGAACTTGGTGCAAAGCATCAGCATAGATAGGAGAGGGGCATATCCCTAACCCAAATTGGTTTGTTCATATTTCAGGGAGTTATGGCCCTTTGCACAAAAGTACAAATCACAAATAAAGAGGATCCTTATTCCTTGAATTTGCTTGTTATTATTTAGCACTTCTGGTAGCCAAAATTGCTATAGGCTACTAATTTCTAAGAAATTCTATAAAAAAGTAAACTATTTAACCAAATTTGAAAGTAAAAAAAATTACCATTGATTTTAAATTTGTGGAAACTTATATAAATACATGGCATATGCTTACCTCTGTTAATGTGGTATTGTGTTGTATGTATGAAATCCAATAAGAATTGGTCTTTTTATGTTCCAAATATGTTAAAAAATGAATTTCGTTTTTATCGTAAATAATTCTTTATATTATCCAAAATGCTAGATCTATTCACTGTTTTAATTTGAAATTTTCATTATTTGGCAAGTGCTCCTATATATATACTGTAGATGGCGTAATGGCCAAGTATAAACTTGTGTACTTAGATAACACAATAGCCAAGTATTAACCAATGAAATTACAAACAATATTGGGAAATCCTCATCAGAACACTGTTTTAATTTGAATTTTCTCTCCTGCGCAGTTGCTCTGGTACAAAATATTTGTAGATGGTGTAATGGCCAAGTATAAACTATATACTAGGCTTTTAGCCAATCAAATAACACAAATATTGGGAAATTTTCGTTAAGCCTGAGTCAGTAATTAAAATCTCCAACACTTTGAATTTTGTATATTGCACAAGTGCTCCAAAATAAACTGTAGATGGTGTTAAAGTTAAGTATTAGCCAATCAAATAACACAGATATTTGGAAATCCTTATCAGGCCTGAGTCAGTAATTCAAAACTGCTACCTTGTATATTTGACACTTTGAATTTTCTATATTGTGCAAGTGCTCCAAAATAACCTAGATGGCATTAGAGTTAAGTATTAGCCAATCAAATAACACAAATATTGGGAAATTTTCATCAGGACTAAGTCAGTTATTCAAAACGGCTACTTAGTATCTCCGTCACTTTTCCTCTGTATAGCAGATGAGTGAAGTTAAATGTCTGTATGTCATCTGTTAGCCAATGTACAGACCGTGCCTTTGTATACTGGTAATGATAATAAAGATGCTACTAACAACTGAATTCACAAAATCAGCATTTTACATGCGAAAGGCGACAGTCAAAAAATTGGTACGGTTGAAAAAGCCTTTTAGGCACAGTTAAAACATGGTGTCATGACAGTTTTTAATACAAACAAATTATTCAGAACTTGATTTTGGTTTGATTAAATACTCGACACTTATTATCAAAACATTTGATTTTAAAAACCGATATTTAAAAAAAAGTCAATTTTGTTCATTGATGATGCCATTAACATGACCAAATTAACAAAATCAGTTGTAACTTGTATTTAAAAAAGGACAATTATGATAAAATCTGAGTGTATTAAGTCATTAAAATACTTTTGTCTCCATAACGATCATGATTGCACTGATTTCATCGGAGATAGTTAGACCAAGATGGGTTGACAATGAATAAATTAGATCAATTGTATTCAAATTAACTGAAAATAGTTTTAGCAAATTATATAAAAAGTGTATCTCTGTCATAAAATCGGCAATAATTTGATGATGAATATTAATTCAATCAGTGGCAGTTTTAGAGAGGCATAATATGTTTTTCTCCATATTGAGCTTTTGTGCTAGATTTATGATAAATGAAATCCTATATCAGTGATTTTGTTTGCCGAAGGTAACTACAGAATAATGGGCGCATTGCATTTCCGCAATTTTTCACAAAGTTATGTTTTCATTTCCGCATGAATTTTTTTTCATTTCCGCATATGAGGGCACTTGACAATCCAGCTCTTGTGCGCAGAAGTGAGAAAGAAAATTGTTTTTTACGGTTCATCATTATGAGAAATTCAAATCAGAGCAACTTAGTAGAGCTGAATTTGTGAGAGGTGTTGGCTATAAATATGCTGCGAGAACAGACATGTAGTGAACATATGTATAACTGACCGATTTAAGTTCTAGTGCTTGTGCTTTTAATGTTTTTAGATTTTTTAGTTTTAAATTGACATATCTTGCTCAAAATCCCACTTCCATCCACCCGTGTTGAGCAGGGGGCAACAGATGAAAATCTGGCTAATGGAAGGGGTAATTTAATGTAAAACGAAGGAATTAAAACAGGAAATGCGGAAATGAAAAGAAAAAAAATTGCGGAAAAATCATTTTATTTTTGCGGAAATAACATCTTTTTTTTGCGGAAAAATTATATCAAATTGCGGAAATGAAATGCACTGAGAATAATAGACAATTTCAACTATTGAAATATGACTTAAAATTTCTCGATTTGATAACTAAAATTCTCAAAAAACATCAGTTATACATGGATTAAATCAAGTTGTCCAATAATGTTTCCACTGCGGATTATGATTAAAATTTTCTTAATTTCAAAGAAATAAATAAATTTTCCAAACACATCAGTAATACGGGGATTTAATCCAGTTGTCCAATACTGTTCTGATCAACAAAAATTTCGAGATTATTTGGAAAATATAACACCTTTGGAATGAAGATCCTCTGACTATTGGAAGCAAGTCACAATGTAGTTGGCTATTTATTTCAGAAATTCAAATTTTCCAAACTTATAATAATATAGGCAAATTTTCCAATCTGAAAGACTGAAAGTATAAAAAAAAACTTTAAAACTTTTTCAAAAAAAGTGACAAAATCTCTTGTAATAGCCAATTTTTCCAATCTGAAACAGAGAAGGTATCTTTTAAAAATTGAAAAATCACTGTTGATAGAAAATTTTCCTAATCCGAAATGCTGAAGGTAGCTTTTAAAAACATTAAAAAATGTTAAAAATTACTAGCATTAGCAAATTTTCCCAAATCTGAAATGCAGCAGGCATGAAAAAATCACTGTTGATATTAAATTTTCCCAATCTGAAATGTAGAAAGTAGCTTTTAAAAAATTGAAAAGATCACTGTTGATAGTAACTTTTCCCAAATCCGAAATGCAGGAAGTAATTTATAAAAAACAACAATATCACCATTGACAGTAAATTTTCCCAAATGTGAAACGCAGAAAGTAGCTTTTAAAAAATGTGACAAAATCAATGAGTTGGACTCCATAACTGGACACTGTCAACGGTGATAATTTGACGTTAGATAACATAAACCATAGTTTGAGGAGTGTTATAAAAGTGTAACAAAATCACTGGTTATAGAAGTTTGTCTCAATTACTGGACATTGTCAACGGTGATAATTTGATGATAGATAAAAACAGACAGTAGTTTGAGGAGTGTTATAAAAGTGTATGATCATATCAAGTCTTGTCTTTTTAGATAATGTTGGTGTCAAACTAAATAAAGAACATCAATATTGATTTTTATAATGGCTTGATTTTTATAGATACAGATCAAGCTATCTCGGGTCTATGCTGCTCAGACTATTTCTTACAACTTCTACTTCAGCTAGTAGAGTGCTCACTCCATATACAGGAGGTTGTTGCTTCAAACCCTGGCTGGGTCTGACCTAAACTTGAATAGTGACTGTTTTTTGGCACAGTAATCGGCATTTAGAAATGAAAGTCACAGGGTCCTTAGGAAAAGACCTTAAAAACTGATTCCCTGTGCCATGGCATGAGTGGCTCATAAAAGAACTCTCCTTGCCATTGCAATGAACACACCACTAAGGTAAAACTTTCTGCTATTTCACCTCTATCTCATTTTCCTGGGAGTTTTAGCCTTTTGAACATAAGTGCAAATCACAAAAAAAATCTGCTGGTAGGATCCCATTGCCCTTTGAACATTAGTGCAAATCACAAAAAAGTGGGGGATCCTTATTCACTAAATTTGCTTGTTATCCACTGGTCTTTAGAGGAAGTCACCGTGTTAGCTTTTGGCAACTCTAAAATGATTAGTAACATGATTTCTAAAATTTGTGAAAATATAATTCTTTTCAAAGACAGTTTTCTACAATTTGCTAAAAAATAAGTAGCAGTGCTAGATTTCCACAAATTAAAACATTATTAGTAGCAAAATTTATGAAAATATAGTGTTTTTTGGCAATTTCCTAAAATACATTTGAATTTTATCTGTATATTTACTATTCACAATTGGGAATGCCAAAGGGGATATTTTTTCATTTATTTCTATTTTCAAATGCTGGTTAGTCACCCCAAGTTATATACATACGAAGCAAGCACTCTACCAACTATGCTACCATAGTGATACACAAACAATGTGTTTACTACAAAATTCATAGATCTGGAAAAAACATATCGTTCCCGTAAACTCAAAATCACAGAGTACAAGTGTACTAGATTTGTATAGGTAAACAAAATTGACCTGTCTGTTTGACCTTTTATATATATTATTTACAGGGTTCGCACAGAACTTGAAAAGTCATGGAATTTGACTTCTGTCTTGAAAAGTCATGGAATTGAGATTTTGCCTTGAAAAGTCATGGAATGTTGTAACATGTCATGGAAAAGTCATGGAATTTTGAATTTTAATTAAAAAAAATCGATTTAATCAGAAACTAAAGCAAAATAAATATTATAAAACTGTTTCTGACTTCGTGAGATACAGTTTGGTCCAAATAAACCCCAAAGAAGTGAAACGGTGAAATCCGGTTTTGTCTGTTTCTGCTCCCGACTTGTAGTTTACATCTGTCTAATGTGATTAGTATCGTCAACATTGTATGCCATGTAATTGTGTCCTGGAAAAAGATGAAAATGTCCTGGAAAAATCCTGGAAAAGTCATTAAATTTTTATTGGCAATGGCTGTATGAACCCTGTATTTATCATGGATCAGTACATTTATGTATAGGGAGCACAGGTGTTTAAATTGTCTACATCACGGGAACATGCATTTTTAGCTCACCTGACCGAAGGTCATGTGAGCTTATGGCATAGCGCAGCGTGTGTATGTGCGTGTGTGCGTGCGTGCGTGTGTGCGTGCGTGCGTGCGTGCGTCGTTAACACCTATTTTCGACTTCTCCTCTGAAACTACTAGACAGTTTTTAATGAAACTTTGTCAGAAGTATATATGGGCCGGTGCAATTCAGATTTGTTCGTGGCGTTGCCATGGCTACCATAACTAGGTCAAGGTGACCTAGGGGTGCAAAAATCTTAAAAAATCTTCTTCTCCGAAAGTACTGATTGGAGAAAAAATCTGATGTGATATTTGGCTTCTCTAGGGTCTTAAGCCTATAGTTTGTTCATTTTATGAAATTCGGATAAAAAATAGGCTACGCGTTTTTGCGTTTAATTTTGAAAAAATCGTAAAATAGCTTCAAATTGTTATAACTTGACTATTTGACCACATAATGACATGGGGTTTTCAGTTTTGACATATTCTTGTTAGTATCTTCAAAATGAGGTCAAGGTCAATTGTGAAGGTCGTGACCTAATTTTTTTTACCTCTGATTATAATTATTATCTCGAAAACTATAAACTTTTTGTATCGGCATGTATATTAGAATGTTGTAGGTATTGATACAACGATCATTTTGATGTATAGAAAAAGGTCATGGGTTCAAAGGTCAAGGTCACAGATTCGAAACAATACCGAAATAGTTAATTATCTCGAAAACTATAAACATTTTGTATAGGCATGTATATTAGAATGTTGTAGGTATTGATACAGCGATCATTTTGATGTATAGAAAAAGGTCATTGGTTCAAAGGTCAAGGTCACAGATGCGAAACAATACCAAAATGGTTAATTATCCCGAAAACTATAAACATTTTGTATAGGCATGTATATTAGAATGTTGTAGGTATTGATACAACGATCATTTTAATGTATAGAAAAAGGTTATGGGTTCAAAGGTCAAGGTCACAGATGCAAAACAATACCGAAATGGTTAATTATCTCAAAAACTATAAACTTTTTGTATAGGCATGTATATTAGAATGTTGTAGGTATTGATACAACGATCATTTTGATGTATAAAAAAAGGTCATGGGTTCAAAAGTCAAGGTCACAGATGTGAAACAATACCGAAATGGTTAATTATCTCGAAAACTATAAACTTTTTGTATAGGCATGTATATTAGAATGTTGTAGGTATTGATACAACAATCATTTTGATGTATAGAAAAAGGTCATGGGTTCAAAGGTCAAGGTCACAGATGCGAAACTATAAATAGTTAATTATCTCGAAAACTATAACCTTTTTGTATAGGCATGTATATTAGAATGTTGTTGGTATTGATACAACGATCATTTTGATGTATAGAAAAAGGTCATGGGTTCAAAGGTCAAGGTCACAGATTCAAAACAATACAGAAATAGTTAATTATCTCGAAAACTATAAACATTTTGTATAGGCATGTATATTAGAATGTTGTAGATATTGATACAACGATCATTTTGATGTATAGAAAAAGGTCATGGGTTCAAAGCTCAAGGTCACAGATGCAAAACAATACCAAAATAGTTAATTATCTCGAAAACTATAAACTTTTTGTATAGGCATGTATATTAGAATGTTGTAGGTATTGATACAGCGATCATTTTGATGTATAGAAAAAGGTCATGGGTTCTAAGGTCAAGGTCACAGATGCGAAACAATACCAAAATGGTTAATTATCTCGAAAACTATAAACTTTTTGTATAGGCATGTATATTAGAATGTTGTAGGTATTGATACAACGATCATTTTGATGTATAGAAAAAGGTCATGGGTTCAAAGGTCAAGGTTACAGATGCGAAACAATACCAAAATGGTTAATTATCTCGAAAACTATAAACTTTTTGTATAGGCATGTATATTACAATGTTGTAGGTATTGATACAACGATCATTTTGATGTATAGAAAAAGGTCATTGGTTCAAAGGTCAAGGTCACAGATGTGAAACAATACCGAAATGGTTAATTATCTCGAAAACTATAAACTTTTTGTATAGGCATGTATATTAAAATGTTGTAGGTATTGATACAACCATCATTTTGATGTATAGAAAAAGGTCATGGGTTCAAAGGTCAAGGTCACAGATGCAAAACAATACCGAAATGGTTAATTATCTCGAAAACTATAAACGTTTTGTATAGGCATGTATATTAGAATGTTGTAGGTATTGATACAACCATCATTTTGATGTATAGAAAAAGGTCATTGGTTCAAAGGTCAAGGTCACAGATGCGAAACAATACCGAAATGGTTAATTATCTCAAAAACTATAAACTTTTTGTATAAACATGTATAATAGAATGTTGTAGGTATTGATACAACGATCATTTTGATGCATAGAAAAAGGTCATGGGTTCAAAGGTCAAGGTCACAAATGAGAAACAATACCGAAATGGTTAATTATGTTGAAAACTATAAACTTCTTGTATAGGCATGTATATAAGAATGTTGTAGGTATTGATACAATGGTTATCATGATGTAAAGAAAAAGTCATCAGAGTTTAGTATTTATGTTTTCTTTAAATCTATCAGGTAGCCATTAGTTATCAGGTGAGCGTATCAGGCCCATGGGCCTCTTGTTTTCTGTAGGAACTGGAAATCCTATCACCTATATAATGTATGAATTGACAGATTGCTGTTCACACCCACAATGTTACGTCAAAGACCCGACTTGCTTGAATTACACACAAACACAAAAATAATGAAAATTCAGCCTGAATTATGCCATTTAATGCCGTCACTGACACTAGTACATCATTAGTTGCCATGACCCTGCTTTGGTACCATGCTGGCGGCCAGTGTCGGAACATAAAAGGCATGGCCGGCGATACATCAATTCTTCGATATGAATATTCCTCATAAAAGGTGAGACAGACAGGTCAATTGTGTTTGCCTGTAATCGAATATCAGTTTTTCTATCAAGCACTCGATTACTCGTTGACATTCCTAGTAAATAGCTGTAACTGTTATTGTTTTTTATGTAATTGACAACTTGGATAGGACAGGCGGAAGAATCTTAGCTTGGTAAATACAAATTATCTGGGAAATCCTAGACAGCTTAAGATCTACTTTCAGTTTTATTAACACTTTGTATATGGCGTGAGAGTTATCATGTATAGAAGTATGTATGTACTGGATACCTACCTATCTACCTACCTACCTACCTATCTACCTAGTCGTTTTTACACCCTGGGGCACATAGGGCAAGGACTAGAGTTTTCCACCTGTCTCTGTCTTGTGCCATCTTCTCCAGTTCTCCCCAAGTTAATTGATGTTCCTTCATTTCTTTCTCCCCAGTCCTCCTCCAGGTGTTTTTGGGACTGTCTTGCTTCCTTTTTCCTTCAGGCGTCCATCTGAGAGCAACTATAGTGATATTATTAATTGGCTTTCTTAACACATGACCTATCCATCGTCATCTTGTCAGAACCGTTCTCATATATGAAACTACATACCAACATGTATTTATACCCCCTGCTTAAAAAGTGGGTGGTATATAGTGATAGGGGTGTCCGTCCGTCCTTCCGTTACTCCTTAGGGTACCTATCTCTTATCGGCAACTCCTCCTAAACCCTTCAATGGATTTTCATGAAACTTTCACACAATCTTTGTGATATAATGTAGATGTGCACCTTCTATTTAAAAATTTGATTCGATGGATTTTTGGGAGCGGGGGTATTTTTTGTGAGCTTGTGGCTCACAGTTTTTCTAGTTTATCTGGGGATTATATCACATCATTTTATTAAAAACTATCACAAATTTCAAATTTGAAAAGGATTCATTTCCAATATTATTTCTGGTTTCAGTAGTTTTTCCTATTTTAAATCCCTATTCTATGGCTGGCAGGGTCATCTTCACCCATACCTGAGGCTTCAATGTTCACAAAAATCTGTGAACGTTTACATGGATGCTTTTAAACCAGACGGTTTTGTTAACACGAAACATTGCACAATCAAATTAATACTGTAACAAACCCATATCTCCAAAACATAAGTTTTAATAAAAATCTACCCATAAATGTAGAAACAGTTTTACATGGACAGACAGAAAGACTTATATGCACTATGTATTATTACGATAATAAAGTAAGTTAATTTTGTATCATCACATAACAAGGATCTTTCACCCCTTTTTTGGAATGGGGTCGGAGACCTTGGATTTGGGAAAATTAGTGCCATCTTGACTTATTAGATGAAAATTCAACAAGAGTCAAAAATATTACCTTCAGACTTCCACTGGCTATAAAATATAATTAAATACAAATGAGATGAAGGTTTAGAAATTGATTTAGAAAACATACCATTTTATGTAAACACAACATACAAATAAATTGGGAATATTACCATTATCCATTGGGGAAAAAACATACTTTATTGCATTGGGAATGGGACTGAATTTCGGCCCCAAATTTGCTTCAGCGAGACCCCTATATAACATTTGGCTGAAATCCCGACTTCGAGTGATCGAAATTCAACTGTAAAATTGTAAATGTAAAGAGCTTCCGGTTTCTAATTGATGATTTAAAAAATGTAATGTGCCTCATTAGATTGTCGTTGATTATCTATAAAGATGGCTTCCTGGTGTAAGTGTGTTTAAAGATTTCTATTTCAAATGATGGTACAAAAAATAATGGAAAAAAAGTTATTATGAAAATTACGAAATTGTTATCAAGTTCCATCCATAGATGTGATAGTTATGGAGCAGACACAATTTTACATGGACAGACAGACAGACAGACTTCTTATGCGCTATGAATTATACCGAAAATAAAGTATTTTATTTAATGTCATTTACAATTCCGAAGCACCTGGCCTTGCTTCCCTGGTGGAAGATCACGTGTCTAATCTGACTTGTCAGTTCCAAAGTTTTTACTTTGCATCTGGATTGTGATTCGGACATTGATTAGTATGTTTGTTTTTAACTGTAACATTATTTGGCCGAAGTCCTGGACTTTGAGCTAACGAAGTTCAACTTTCAATTGAAAGTGTAAAGGGCTTCCAGTCTCTTCTTAATAACAAAAATGCACTGTGTCTCACTGACTTGTCCTTACTTATCTATAAAGATGACTTCCTGTAAGGATGTTTAAAATTTCTATTTCAAATGATGGCACAAAAATATAATGGGGAAAAAAGTAATTACGAAAAAAGAAGAAGAATTATGCCTTAGGATCAGTCTTTAAAAGAACATAGTGTTTACTTAAAGGTCTGATCTAGCTATGTTAGAGTTGCTAAGATAATCATTGACATCAGCAGGTGCCCTAATTTCATGAGACTTGACACAGATAAATGTTGACCTTTTTAATTATGTCACCTAATGAAAGGGGGCAGGGATATAGTGATTTTACTCTATTTCTTCTGCCAAAATTTTGTCTGCCATTTTTCTCAAAACAGATTTAACAGATCTTCACGAAATTTGTCGGGAACAATCTTTGGGTGGATTTGATGTGCCGTTGGTTGTTAGTATTTTGATCATGCATAAGGTAAAGGATTTTTCACTTGAGTTTCCTTTTTTGGGGGGTACTTTTTAAATGGCATCCCTTTCAGTTATAACTTGTTGTGATGAGGTATTTCTTGCAGAAATAATAAGTTATCCAATATTATTATCTTCCCCCCAAAAACTAGTTTGAGGGGAGGGGGGGGGGGGAATAGCAATCACCATGTCTGTCAGTTCGTCCGTCTGTCTGCCTGTTCATGTAAATTCTTGTTGGACCATATCTCTTAATTGCTTTGGATGACTGTCATAAAATTTCAAAACTTCACATGAATAATCTTCATGGTTCATAGGTGTGAACAGAAGTCATATCCGAAAGGTCAAGGTTGAAGGAAAACATTAAACCCTTGTAGATGTTTGGGACTTGGGGTATTTGACTCTCAAGAGATAGTTGTATTTTCATAAAGTAATTGAAAATCTAGCCTAAGACTTGGTTTCAAAAAAGAGTGCAAAAAATTTGCCAAATTTAAGTTAAAGAAACATTTTTCAGGTGTAAAAAAAATCTTGATCAGTGAAACCTCTTTGTAGAAATAAAATAATTAAGTAAAATAACATGTGTTGATCACGGAAGTGGGGGTAACAGGAATTTGACTTTTTTAACAGTTGGAGCAGAAGAAATGAACTAGTACTGGTAGGCATTTGATTAAAAAAAGTGTCAGTAGGAGGATGGAAGCAATACAGTATTTTCACCCATGGCTCTTCTTAATTCCTCAGTGATAATATATTTAAATGTAATGATCACCAGTTAAAATCTTAGTTATGGAATGATTGTGAAACTGGGGCCAGAAATGTATTATTATTAATTTTTAAATTGGGAGTAGGAGGAATATGAGTTTTCAAAATGGTTGAGTAAGAGGGATGAAGCAATATTTTCACCTACGGCTCTTCATAACTCCTCACTCAGTGATAATATCATATTTAAATGTAATAATCATCGACTTCATCTGCTGACTTAATGTAACTTTGCATGCTCTGGTTGTCATAGTAATTGTTGCTTTTATAAATGCATCCAATTTTAAAAAAAGAACTTGATAACCTGACCCATATGTATTGCATCTGCCATCGATGGTCTTGGTTCTCAGCCCCAATAATCTGACCTACATTTATATGTTTCACATCTGCTTTGAAGTGCCTTTGGCCTCTGTTCTGTCCCAATTACCTGACCTGTAAGTTTTGCATCTGCCTTCCAATGCCTCGGTTCTCAGCCCCCATAAATCTGACCTACATTTATATGTTTCACATCTGCTTTGGAGTGCCTTGGGCCTATGTTCTGCCCCAATTACTTGGCCTGCAAGTTTCGCATCTGCCTTCCAATGCCTTGGTTCTCAGCCCCCAATAATCTGACCTACATTTATATGTTTCACATCTGCTTTGGAGTGCCTTGGGTCTCTGTTCTGCCCCAATTACCTAAACCTGTAAGTTTTGCATCTGCCTTTCAATGCCTCGTTTCTCAGCCCCCAATAATCTGACCTACATTTATATGTTTCACATCTGCTTTGGAGTGCCTTGGGCCTCTGTTCTGTCCCAATTACCTAAACCTGTAAGTTTTGCATCTGCCTTTCAATGCCTCGTTTCTCAGCCCCCAATAATCTGACCTACATTTATATGTTTCACATCTGCTTTGGAGTGCCTTGGGTCTCTGTTCTGCCCCAATTACTTGGCCTGTATGTTTTGCATCTGCCTTTCAATGACTTGATTCTTGGCCCCAATAAATTAACCTACATTTATATGTTTCACATCTGCTTTGGAGTGCCTTGGGCCTCTGTTCTGCCCCAATTACCTGACCTGTGAGTTTTGCATCTGCCTTTCAATGACTTGGTTCTCGGCCCCAATAAATTAACCTGTATTTATATTTTTCACATCTGCTTTGGAGTGCCTTGGGTCTCTGTTCTGCCCCAATTATCTGACCTGTAAGTTTTGCATCTGCCTTTCAATGACTTGGTTCTCGGCCCCAATAAATTAACCTACATTTATTGTTTCACATCTGCTTTGGAGTGTCTTGGGCCTCTGTTCTGCCCCAATTACCTGACCTGTAAAGTTTTGCATCTACCTTCCAATGCCTTGGTTCTCAGCCCCCATAAATCTGACCTACATTTATATGTTTCACATCTGCTTTGGAGTGCCTTGGGTCTCTGTTCTGTCCCAATTACCTGACCTGTGAGTTTTGCATCTGCCTTTCAATGACTTGGTTCTTAGCCCCAATAAATTAACCTACATTTATATGTTTCACCATCTTCTTTAGAGTGCCTTGGGTCTCTGTTCTGTCCCAATTACTTGGCCTGTACGTTTTGCATCTGCCTTTCAATGACTTGGTTCTTGGCCCCAATAAATTAACCTACATTTATATGTTTCACATCTGCTTTGGAGTGCCTTGGGCCTCTGTTCTGCCCCAATTACCTGACTTGTGAGTTTTGCATCTGCCTTCCAATGCCTCGGTTCTCGGCCCCCAATAATCTGACCTACATTTATGTTTCACATCTGCTTTGGAGTGCCTTGGGTCTCTGTTCTGCCCCAATTACCTGGCCTGTACGTTTTGCATCTGCCTTTCAATGACTTTGTTCTCGGCCCCAATAAATTAACCTACATTTATATGTTTCACATCTGCTTTGGAGTGCCTTGGGTCTCTGTTCTGCCCCAATTACCTGGCCTGTACGTTTTGCATCTGCCTTTCAATGACTTGGTTCTTGGCCCCAGTAAATTAACCTACATTTATATGTTTCACATCTGCTTTGGAGTGCCTTGGGCCTCTGTTCTGCCCCAATTACCTGACTTGTGAGTTTTGCATCTGCCTTCCAATGCCTCTGTTCTCGGCCCCAATAATCTGACCTACATTTATGTTTCACATCTGCTTTGGAGTGCCTTGGGTCTCTGTTCTGCCCCAATTACCTGGCCTGTACGTTTTGCATCTGCCTTTCAATGACTTTGTTCTCGGCCCCAATAAATTAACCTACATTTATATGTTTCACATCTGCTTTGGAGTGCCTTGGGCCTCTGTTCTGCCCCAATTACCTGACTTGTATGTTTTGCATCTGCCTTCCAATGCCTCGGTTCTCATCCCCCAATAATCTGACCTACATTTATATGTTTCACATCTGCCTTGGAGTGCCTTGGGCCTCTGTTCTGTCCCAATTACCTGACCTGTAAGTTTTGCATCTGCCTTCCAATGCCTTGGTTCTCAGCCCCCAATAATCTGACCTACATTTATATGTTTCCCATCTGCTTTCGAGTGCCTTGGGCCTCTGTTTTGTCTCAATTACCTGACCTGTAAGTTTTGCATTTGCCTTCAAATGTCTTGGTTCTTGGCCTAAAATAATCTGACCCACATTTATAATATGTGTTGCATCTGTATTTGAGTGCCAAAGGGTTTCAGTCCTTATAACCATAACTTGACCTATATGTTCCACATCAGGCTCTGGTCTCTTCAGGGGGCTGAATTATAGCCCCAGTCCTTATTAGGAAAAAAATAAATAAAAAACAAAAGATTAAATTTCTCTGAGTAACTCAGGTCTCTTCAGGGACTGAATGCAAATCCTGTCCATATTATTGGGGGAAAAAAATGTTAAAATTTTCTCTGGAGTGACTTGGGTCTCTCCGGGGGCTGATTAAAGGCCCTCTCCCCAAGGTGTGGTTCGTACAGTCCTTGAAAAGTCCTTAATTTTTTAGGTTTGCCCTAAAAAGCCCTAAAAACAAGTCTGACCCTAAAAAGCCCTTGAATTTATCCTGAAGGCCCTAAAAAGCCCTTAAATTTGGCCTGTTGGGTGTCTGTATTTCGATATTAAGTGGTTGCAAGTGGTTGACTGATATCAATAAATAATTATAAGTTATGTTGAAATGGGCAATTTAAACTTAAGGTACCTGGCCCAACCGAATGCCCAATTTCAACCTCCACTTCAAGTGTCATTACTATGGACACGTAAATAATTGTTTTATTCATTTAATTGGCTTTGCACCAATATTTTTTTGCTAACATTGTCCCTTTGATTAGGCCTTAAATTTGCAAATAAGACCCTGAAAAGACCCTAAAAAGTCCTTAAATTTGGAGTCCAAATGTCTGTACGAACCCTGTTTCCCTTTTTGACTTTTTTTTTAGGGAGGGGTGTTAGGTATTTGGAAAAGGGGAAAAAACATTAAATTCTGTAATTTTAATTAGTGGTTTTGATACCCGATCAATATTTTTATTTCACATCTGCCTTTCAGTGACTTTGGTCTATCTGGGGGCTAAATACAGGCCCTGTCCCTATTGAAAACACAGCTACATATTCTGTAATTATTGGCAGAAACGGAAATATCACAGAACTATGCTTGACAAAATTTATTTATTTATTTTATTTATTTATTTTATTTTATTTTATTTTATTTTATTTTATTTTATTTTATTTTTTTTTTTTTAATTTTATTTTTTTTATTTTTTTGACAAAATAATATTACTGTCTTTTGATGTTCAATCAGAAATATTGGAATTTAAAAAATGATTAATTAGATTTTAAATGTTATGGTAAAAGAATAAAGAATTATATTTTGTAAGTTTTACTTAAGTCAGTCAAGCTTGCCATTAACAATTAAACAGGCATATATGTCTGTCTCATTGTATATTGTTAAGTACTAGTACACTAACTCATCTTTGTAGTAACCACTGCGGTAGCTCAGTTGGTAGAGTGCTCGCTCTGTAAGTGGGAGGTTGTGGTTCGAACCCTGGCCAGGTCTGACCCAAGACTTGAAAGTGGGTAGTGACTGTTCTTTAGCCAAGCACTCGGCATTACGAAATGAAAGTCACGGTTCTTTCGGATGGGAACTTAAAATAAACGAGGTCCCGTGTCATGGTGGGCTTGGCACGTTAAAGAACCCTGCTGTATAATGCCATCAGCGCAACGCACAGGCAAAATTACGCATCTTCGCCTATAGCTGGCGATGTCTCGATATAAGTGAAATATTCTTGACTGGGATGTTAAACACCATTACTCACTCACTCACTCATCTTTGTAGCATCTGTCTTGTTATAGTAAAATACATTTTTTTTTTTTCGTTTGCATGTTCTATTGACTTTTTTGTTGTGTGTTATTCGCGATACATTCAAGGATCAGGACATTCAAATAAATTGCAATTATATTAAGATTTTCCTGAATGTTTGTAAGGAACTTAACTTTCAACAAAATAAAAAAAAAGAAAATAATAAAAAAATTGAGAATAATTCCAGAATTCTCTGTTTTTAATTCAAATTCTTATCGGAACAAGCAAATTCAGTAAATAAGGATCCCCCTTTTTTTTTTTTTTTGTGATTTGCACTTATGTTCAAAAGGGTCATAACTCTGAGGAAAATCAGGAAACCAACTTGAGTTAACGATATATGCATCTCCTATCAATATTGATACATTGTACAAAGTTTAATAAAATAGTGATTCATAGTTTTGGAGAATTAGCACAGACAAGAATTTGGTATGGACAGAAACTTGAATTTAATATCCCCTCTTTCTTCGAAAGGCGGGGGATAAAAAAGGTCAACACTGTCATAACTTAAAACTGTTTATTTAGCTACAAGTGGTCTATCCAAAACCTGTAGAAATTGTAATTGTAGTTTGTTGTTTCCAATCTTTTTCTGCTCCCTTTTTACTACGGGACTTCCTAGGCCTAGTGTGCACTCGCATGGATCACATCCCCTGTATCCACCTGGGTTCAAATCCCACTTTAGTCAGATCCTAGAGAAAGAAAGGTTGTCAATTAACTTGTGTTTTCTACAGGCACTCCAGTTTCCTCCACCATCTTTTTACTGACTGCTTCAATCTTAGTGAAAAAAATCTTGACAGAGGCATAAAACTCAATTACTCATCTCTCTCTCTCTCTCTCTCTCTCTCTCTCTCTCTCTTTACAACTGCAATAACTTAGTGCTCTCTCCATAAGTGAGAGGATAGTGACTGTTTTGTCACCAAGCACTCTGCATTATGAAATGAAAGTCACAGTTCTTTCAGATGGGAACTTGAAATAAACAAGGTCCTGTTTCTTGGTATGCATGCCATGATAAAGACCCCTGCTGTATAATGCCATCAGCGCAACACATAGGCAAAATTTGTGCACTTTCGCCTTCACCTAATTTGCCTTTGTCTCGATATAAGTGAAATATTCTTGACTTGGACATTAAGCACCATCACTAAACCTGACTCTTATGTATACTTAAAACATATACCTCTATATAATTTCGTCATATGTTGTATTTTCAGCTTAGAAATATCACCACAAAATGTTGATGTTAATGTTCATCCCACAAAACATGAGGTTCATTTTCTACATGAAGACGCCATTATTGAGAGTGTTCAGAAAACAATTGAAGCTAAACTACTGGGATCAAACACGTCAAGAACATACTATACACAGGTAAATATACAGATAAATACATATTATATACACACTGTGTATGTACAACCCTCAGTATCAGGTCGCTTGCGCGACTCGTAGTGATACAGCTACGAAAAAAGGACGAGACCTGATACGAAGGGTTGTACCTACACACTGTGTATATAATATTTTTATCTAACTTTTCCAATTAGGTTATTTAAAATAATTGAAAAACAATACTTAATGTGAAAAAATTACATTTTACCACAGAAAACCACTGAACTATGTTGTGACATTTGTTTTACATTTTCCCTAATGAGGTCACAATGAGAACGTGCACGTGCACTTTACCGCCAATGTTGTATCACCACAGTGTGGTGATACAAGATTCTGTATCATGCGTGTTTGATGAAACTTGTATTTTGTAGAAAAACTAGTCTAATGTTAGATAAACTGATTAATTTCAGCACTGGTTCAGTTAGATATTGGTGTCACTGATTTTGTTTGCCTAAAATTACTACCCAATAAAGGTAGTTTCCCCATGGGGAAAATTAACTACTAAATATTCAAAATTTGATTGCTAAATTCCCCAAACAACTTCTGAAGAAACCTTCAACTTCATGTTCCATGTCATGCCAGGCATGGCACGTTAAAGAATTCTCCCTGCATATTGCCGCAAGTGCACTACAAAAAAAGTCAAAATTTTGACCACTTCACCTATAGCTGGTGACATCTCAATATATGGGAAATATTCTTGACTGGAACTTACAACTCCAATCAAACAATCAAAGCCTTAATAAGAAATTTAGTTTTAGTAGGTACAAACGTACTAAAATCTGAAAATTGTAAAAATAGCCAAATAATGTGTTTTTTGTCATATTAAACTTTGCACTTATGGTTTAAAATAACTTCTTTTTTTCATCAACAGGCTTAAAATTTGTATAACAGAACGCAAGCCTGTGGGTAGATCTTTGTTGATTAAATCCCTAGAGTTATTAATCCCATTTATAATTTGAATGGAAAATTAATTATTTTTTTCTCCGTTTGTGTGTGAATTATTTTTAGAAATGGTTAATATGAAAGTCTTGAATTATTTTTAGAAATGGTTAATACGAAACTCTTAGATACAAATTAAGTTTTTGTGTATGAATTATTTTTAGAAATTTTAAATGCGAAAATCTTGGATTACTGATTTATTTATAAAGAATTAATTAAACCCAATATAATTGAGAAGGCAAGCCTCTGAGAAAATCGCTTGGTACTGTGCCAAGTTAAAGGTGCACTGTACTCAACACCCAGTTTCTTAGATGTAACTTGATGCTAGATAAAAATTAAAATTTTATGTTGCATGTATTTTTTATCGAATTCAAATTCGAGTTTCTGTCCTTCTTTCTGAAATTCTAATTCTCACAAATTCTCCAAAACTTTGAAGCACTATTTCATGAAACTTGGTGCAATGCATCAACATTGATAGGAGATGCACATATTGTTAGTTAATCGGAGTAAGTTTGCTCACTTTCCTGAGAGTTATTGCCCTTTGAACACAAGTGCAAATCATAAAAAAGAACCTGCTGGTTGGGGATCCCTATTCACTGAATCTGCTTGTTTAAGTTGTAGCATTACATTTAGATGATTTGATTAGAATTAAGGATAATGTCTGACAAGTAATCTACTTGGCACTGGGCGGAGTGAGAATAAACTTACATTCATCACTGGACTGTGTAAGCTCAGTCAGGAGGAGTTGAGTAGAGTACTTGTGTTTAATGTCCCAGTCAAGAATATTTCACTTATATCGAGATGTCACCAGCTATATGCGAAAGTGCAGAAATTTTGCCTGTGCGTTGCACTGATAGCATTATACAGCAGGGTTTTTTTAGTGTGCCAAGCCCACCGTGATGGAGGACCTCATTTATTTTAAGTTCCCATCCAAAAGAACCAGGACTTTCATTTCATAATGACGAGTGCTTGGCGAAAAAACAGTTGCCACCAACTTGGGTCAGACCCTGTCAGGGTTAAACCCACAACCTCCCACTTACATCTCAGTCAGGGAAAGTAGCCAAATATTTAAGCTTGGGAGGGTTTTTAGTTGTTTCATAAAACCAAAAACTTTGGAATTGAGAAATGCTATAAACCAATGTTAATTTTTGTTTATCTTTATTTATTTTTCTGACCGTGCCAAGCACATTTCATATGCCTGAACAGATTTTTCTTAGAAATCGTTTACTGATCTGATTTTCACAACATATTTTGGTGCCTTGGTTGTAGAATGGTTTGCTCACGAATCACAGGGCCGCTTGTCTCCTAGGTTTCAAATCCCACTTGGGGAAATTCCTAGTGTGAGAAAGTTAGTCAGTTCACTTGCCAAAAAGGTTGGTGGTTTTCTCTGGGCATTGCAGTGTTCTCCACCATCCTAGAACTGACCTGTTGGATGCAATAAAACAAAACTTATCTAGAGTGTTAAACATTGTTACTCTACTCCTCTCACAACATAAGTTGTGGCAGCTCAGTTGGTAGAGTGCTCGCTCTGTAAGTGGAAGGTCCGGGTAACATAAGTTGTGGCAGCTCAGTTGGTAGAGTGCTCGCTCTGTAAGTGGAAGGTCCGGGTAACAAGTTGTGGCAGCTCAGTTGGTAGAGTGCTCGCTCTGTAAGTGGAAGGTCCGGGTAACATAAGTTGTGGCAGCTCAGTTGGTAGAGTGCTCGCTCTGTAAGTGGAAGGTCCGGGTAACATAAGTTGTGGCAGCTCAGTTGGTAGAGTGCTCGCTCTGTAAGTGGAAGGTCCGGTAACAAGTTGTGGCAGCTCAGTTGGTAGAGTGCTCGCTCTGTAAGTGGAAGGTGCGGGTAACATAAGTTGTGGCAGCTCAGTTGGTAGAGTGCTCGCTCTGTAAGTGAAAGGTCCTTGGTTCGAACCCCCACAGGGTCTGACCCAAGAGGTGAAAGTATGTAGTGATTGTTTTTTCTCCAAGCACTTCATATTATTAAATGAAAGTCAACTTTCTTTCGGATTGGAACTTAAAATAAACAATTTCCAGAGGCACGTTAAAGAACCCTGCTGTCATTGCAACGCACGGGAAATTTCTTCACCTTTACCAATAGCTGGCATGATCTTAATATAAATGAAATATTCTTGACTGGGATGTAAAACACCATTACTCAACTCCACTCACAACATTAGTCATATAAAGTGCTTCCCGGCTGATAGATGCTGGTTTTATTTTGTGCAGTTTATTTGGGAAAAATCATTTCATTAAGATGTTACTGTAAACCACTTGCTATCCTTTCTAATTGAATTTGTTAAACTATATGTTTGAAATGTAATAAAATCTGCATCTATGGTGCATTATACAGAATTAAAATTGAATCAATTCTAGAAGAAACTTAATTGAAAAATCCTCTTTAATTCATCACTTTAATGAAATTTTAAATTTTAATATAAATCCATTACATCTTGCAATGTGCAGAAATGTTCTTTTTTTTCTGCAAAATTTGCATCTATGATGCATTATACAGAATTAAAATTGAATTAATTCTAGAAGAAACTTAATTAAAAAGTCTCCTTTATTTCATCACCTTAATTTAATTTTGATTTTTAATATAAATCTCATACATCTTGCAATGTGCAGAAATGGACTTTTTTCTGCAAAATTTGCATCTATGATGCATTATACAGAATTAAAATTGAATTAATTCTAGAAGAAACTTAATTGAAAAGTTCAGAATTGAATTAATTCTAGAATAAACACACTTGAAAAATCCCCTTTCTTTTATCACCTTAATTGAATTTTAAATAATAAATCCCATATAGATGTTTCATTTTCTGTGAATTTTGCATCTGGATGATGACATTAAATATTTTTCCCATAATAGGATAAGTTGATTATGTGCAGAAAATAACGTAAAGTGATAGAATGTTGGATGACTTCCAAAACTTTGTCAGTCATGTGTAGAAATGCTGAGGCAACATAGGTTTGGACCATGTATGGGTCTAAGGCCACAGTGGCCTAATGGATAAGACGTCAGTCGTCAAATCCAGGGTCCCTCAACATTGTGAGTTTGAGTCCCGCTCAGAACACATGTTGGAAAGATAAGTTTTTCCTTGCAGTTGGCCTTTACTGGTTTCACAATCATTCCTTAGCCAAATTTCCCTTAGCTTAAATTTATCAAATGTTTGGTAATCCCTTGTTGGAACTACTGATGGATATTTTTGTCAAAACTAAATGCAAATGTTTTAATTTAAAAATCTTTAAATTGTCACCTGAAAATTTTGAAGATCTTAAAAATCTAACAAAATTATTCAGATTTCATATTTAAGTTAAGGAAAATCTTAGTTAAGAATGTTGTGTAATTTTATTTTTTGCTAGATTTAAGTAAGAAAAATCTAAAATATGATTGTGAAACCAGGGCCAGGCCCAGGTTTCCTTAGCTAAGATTTTTCTTACTAAAATTTGGTAAATTTTGGTAATCTGTTTTTGGAATTACTGATGAATATTTTTGTGAAAACTAGACATGCTAAATGCAAATGTTTTAATCCAGAAAATATCTTGAAAACGACACCTTAATTCCCTGAATATCTTGAAATAAACAAAGTGATAAAGATTTGAAATTTTGCAAGATTTAAGATAAAGAAGATTTTACTATTATTCAAGGTAACTTAGATAGTCGATTTATCTTTAATATGTAATCAAGTGTTGAAATATTAATACTTATTTTGATATTCCTGTAAATAAAATCATATCACCTATCAAACCTATGAGGTTTGCAGACTTGAACTTGTATTACAAAACAGGTATATACCGAAACTTTTGTCGTTTTCATAACAGAGAAAAACCAATGTGTTGTATATATACCTAAACATACCTACCACACATAGGTGTGGGGTTTGGGTTTTACTCATGTATATGTAATAATTACCCTTCATGCAATGCTCTTAACTTGCATAGATAAAGAGAGGGCATATGTGCAGTGTTTGAAAAACAACTAAATTTTGGTATGTAGAGCAAAACCAGAGGGCTGTAGAACACTTTTTTTTAGCTCACCTGACCAAAAGGTCATGTGAGCTTATGGCATAGCGCAGCGTGTGTATGTGTGTGCGTGCGTCTTTAACACCTATTTTCGACATCTCCTCTGAAACTACAAGACAGATTTCAATGAAACTTGGTGAGAAGTATACATGGGCCAGTGCAATTCAGATTTGTATGTTGCGTTGCCATGGCTACCATAACTAGGTCAAGGTGACCTAGAGGTGCAAGAATCTTAAAAAATCATCTTCTCCAAAAGTATTGATTGGAGCAAGAATCTGATGTGATATTTGGCTTTTCTACGATCTTAAGCCTATAGTTTGTTCATTTTGTGAAATTCGGACAAAAAATAGGTTATGCGTTTTTGCGTTTAATTTTGAAAAAATTGTAAAATAGCTTCAAATTGTTATAACTTGACTATTTGACCAGATAATGAAATTGGGTTTTCAGTTTTGACATCTTCTTGTTAGTATCTTCAATATGAGGTCAATGTCAATTGTGAAGGTCGTGACCTAATTTTTTTTTACCTCTGATTATAATTATTATTTGGAAAACCATAAACTTTTTGTATAGGCATGTATATTAGAATATTGTAGGTATTGATACAACGATCATTTTGATGTATAGAAAAAGGTCATGGGTTTAAAGGTCAAGGTCACAGATGCAAAACAATACCGAAATAGTTAATTATCTTAAAAACTATAAACTTTTTGTATAGGCATGTATATTAGATTGTTGTAGGTATTGATACAACAATCATTTTGATGTATAGAAAAAGGTCATGGGTTCAAAGGTCAAGGTCACAGATGCGAAACAATACCGAAATAGTTAATTATCTTAAAAACTATTAACTTTTTGTATAGGCATGTATATTGGAATGTTGAAGGGGTATTGATACAACAATCATTTTTATGTATAGGAAAAGGTCATGGGTTCAAAGGTCAAGGTCACAGATGCAAAAGAATACCGAAAAGGTTAATTATTTCGAAAACTATACACTTTTTGTATAGGCATATATAATAGAATGTTGTAGGTATTGAGACAACGATCATTTTGATGTATAGAAAAAGGTCATGGTTTCAAAGGTCAAGGTCACAGATGCGAAACAATACTGAAATGATTAATTATCTTGAAAACTATAAACTTTTTGTATAGGCATGTATATTAGAATGTTGTAGGTATTGATACAACGGTCATTATGATGTAAGGAAAAAAGTCATTGAGGTTTCAGTATTTATGTTTTCTTTAAATCTATCAGCTAGCCATTAGTTATCAGGTGAGCGTATCAGGCCCATGGGCCTTTTGTTACATTTAATTAGGGTTTTATATTTTAGATTCAATATGTATAACATTAAAAATAAATCATTAAACATAAAAGCTTAATTGTCAAAAAAGCGAATATCTAAGTTCTCTAGAACAACAGTAGTTTAGAAAGGTTGTGAAACTGGGGTTAGGGACCTTAAAGGACAGACGGCACACATATATAACAGTATACAGGTTATTGATTCTTAAACAAATAATTCCAAGAAGACAAGACTCATTTTACAATTAAAACACAAAATCCGTAGATGAAAAAAAAACTGTCTGTGTAAGTTTAGATATTGAGCCTCAAAGACAGGTTTCGGTCTTTAAATGTAAAAAAAAAAATAGTGATGAGAAGATTTTTAAAAATGCGGAAAAGTAAATCCTCCTTTACATTTTAATTTCAGGCTCTGTTGCCAGGGGCAACTGTCTCATTATCAGAAGAAGACGGATCTCGGAAACCAGCTGTCATGTCGTCTACAGGTATAATTAAAATAAACGCTCTACAAGCCAAATGCAAGATAAATATCAGATTCATGATTTTTGCCCTTACTTCAGTTCCTGTTGGATAGAGATATATTTGTCCTAACTTCTTGTTTACGACAAATTGATCCGTCCTTCGAGAATTTAAAACTAGCTTCGTACGTCAGATGTTAATAAAAGGATTAAAACCAATCGTTAAGGAAGTATAATTCATTTTGCTAGATGCAAAATGTACCTATTGGTTGAATTAGTAGTGGATTGAGTTACTTCACTTATATCATTGTTGTTGGTTTTGGTGGGGTGGAGAAAAATGAAGTACCTTGAGAATAAGGTATTGTGTTGCTTTCAGCATACTCAAGTTTCATCATTGATTCAGGGTTCGTACAGGCCTTGAAAAGGTTTTGAGGTTTGCCCTTAAACAACCCTAAAAACAAGTCTGACCCTAAAAAGCCCTTGAATTTATCCTGAAGGCCCTAAAAAGACCTTGAATTTGGCCAATTAGGTGTTGATATTAAGTGGTTGTAAATAGACTGATCAAAAAAAAAAAAAAAGTTACATTGAAATGAGTTTTACCAAAATCAACCCCAACTTCAAGTGTCGTTACTATGGACATGTAAGTAAATATTTTATTGATTTAATTGTACCAATGTTTTTCTTATAAAATTGTCCCTCTGATTAGGCCTTAAATTTGCAAATGAGACCCTGAAAAGACCCTAAAAAGTCCTTAAATTTGGAGTCCAAATGTCTGTACGAACCTTGTGACTGCTTCAAAATCGTTAAAATATTTTCCTACAACATCCAACAACTGACTGCTTCAATGTAAAAGAGATTATTCATAAATAGAAGATTGTTGTTTTCCTCAGGGAAGTCTGGTTTTCTAAACCATCCCATAACTGACTGCCTCAATATAAATGATTTTTTTTTGATTTAGGGATAATACCGCCTCCCAACACCTAGGTTCCGATCCCACTCAGGACAATCTAGTGTGAGGGAGATTGTCAGTTTGCTTGCTAAAGGATAGTGGTTTTCTCTTTACTTTCCCGTTTTCATCACCATCCCATAACTGACTGCCTCAATATAAATGAAATATTTTAGTGGTAATACTGCCTCCCAACACCTAGGTTCCGATCCCACTCAGGACAATCTAGTTTGAGGAAGTTTGTCAGTTTGCTTGCTAAAGGATAGTGGTTTTCTCTTTACTTTCCCGTTTTCATCACCATCCCCTAACTGACTGCCTCAATATAAATGAAATATTTTAGGGGTAATACTGCCTCCCAACACCTAGGTTCCGATCCCACTTGGGACTGTCAAGTGTGAGGAAGTTTGTCAGTTTGCTTGCTAAAGGATAGTGGTTTTCTCTTTACTTTCCCGTTTTCATTACCATCTCCTAACTCACTGCCTCAATATAAATGAAATATTTTAGTGGTAATACTGCCTCCCAACACCTAGGTTCCGATCCCACTCAGAACAATCTAGTGTGAGGGAGATTGTCAGTTTGCTTTCTAAAGGATAGTGGTTTTCTCTTTACTTTCCCGTTTTCATCACCATCCCCTAACTCACTGCCTCAATATAAATGAAATATTTTAGTGGTAATACCGCCTCCCAACACCTAGGTTCCGATCCCACTCAGGACAATCTAGTTTGAGGAAGTTTGTCAGTTTGCTTGCTAAAGGATAGTGGTTTTCTCTTTACTTTCCTGTTTTCATCACCATCCCCTAACTCACTGCCTCAATATAAATGAAATATTTTAGGGGTAATACTGCCTCCCAACACCTAGGTTCCGATCCCACTTGGGACTGTCAAGTGTGAGGGAGATTGTCAGTTTGCTTGCTAAAGGATAGTGGTTTTCTCTTTACTTTCCTGTTTTCATCACCATCCCCTAACTCACTGCCTCAATATAAATGAAATATTTTAGTGGTAATACTGCCTCCCAACACCTAGGTTCCAATCCCACTCAGGACAATCTAGTTTGAGGAAGTTTGTCAGTTTGCTTGCTATAGGATAGTGGTTTTCTCTTTACTTTCCCGTTTTCATCACCATCCCCTAACTCACTGCCTCAATATAAATGAAATATTTTAGTGGTAATACTGCCTCCCAACACCTAGGTTCCAATCCACTCAGGACAATCTAGTTTGAGGAAGTTTGTCAGTTTGCTTGCTAAAGGATAGTGGTTTTCTCTTTACTTTCCCGTTTTCATCACCATCCCCTAACTCACTGCCTCAATATAAATGAAATATTTTAGTGGTAATACCGCCTCCCAACACCTAGGTTCCGATCCCACTCAGGACAATCTAGTTTGAGGAAGTTTGTCAGTTTGCTTGCTAAAGGATAGTGGTTTTCTCTTTACTTTCCTGTTTTCATCACCATCCCATAACTGACTGCCTCAATATAAATGAAATATTTTAGGGGTAATACTGCCTCCCAACACCTAGGTTCCAATCCCACTCAGGACAATCTAGTTTGAGGAAGTTTGTCAGTTTGCTTGCTAAAGGATAGTGGTTTTCTCTTTACTTTCCCGTTTTCATCACCATCCCCTAACTCACTGCCTCAATATAAATGAAATATTTTAGTGGTAATACCGCCTCCCAACACCTAGGTTCCGATCCCACTCAGGACAATCTAGTTTGAGGAAGTTTGTCAGTTTGCTTGCTAAAGGATAGTGGTTTTCTCTTTACTTTCCCGTTTTCATCACCATCCCATAACTGACTGCCTCAATATAAATGAAATATTTTAGGGGTAATACTGCCTCCCAACACCTAGGTTCCGATCCCACTTGGGACTGTCAAGTGTGAGAGAGATTGTCAGTTTGCTTGCTAAAGGATAGTGGTTTTCTCTTTACTTTCCCGTTTTCATCACCATCCCTTAACTCACTGCCTCAATATAAATGAAATATTTTAGGGGTAATACCGCCTCCCAACACCTAGGTTCCGATCCCACTCAGAACAGTCTAGTGTGAGGGAGATTGTCAGTTTGCTTGCTAAAGGTTGTTGGTTTTCTCAAAGCTCTCTTGTTTTCGCCACCATCCCTTAACCGAATGAAAAATTTTGACACGAGCATAAAACTTCATTACTCCATTTCTCAACTCTCTTACATCTCAGCCATTTCAGGGACGACAAAAACTGTTAAAATATTGACAAAATAATTAAATTTGAGTGTCGCACGGAGTGTAAAACCCAGAGTGCATTACTCCACTCCATATACATGTCTGTTTAAGTGCAAGTGCACTTGGTTTATACTCACCAAATGATTACCTATATCATTGGGTTATTTTTGGTATGGTGGAGGAAACTGGAGTACCCAGAGTCTAAGGATCCTTTCATCTCCATTTTCATGTAAGTATGAGTGCACTTGGTTTATTACAGATGAATTCTATACTCACCAAATGGTCATTTATATCATTGAGGTTAGTTTTGTTATGGTGGAGGAAACTGGAGCACCCACAAAAAAGGGCTCCTGTCTACTCCATTTTCATGTAAGTGTGAATGACCTTATGTCCCACCAGGGACGAAGAGGATAGGTAGGTAGGTAGTGATTGCACTTTATTTCAGACAAAGTTTATACTCGCCAAATGGTCACTTATGTCATGGGGGTTAGTTTTGGTATGGTGGAGGAAACTAGAGTATCCAGAGACTCGGGCTCCTATCCACTCCATTTTCATGCAAGTGTGAAGTCTATATTCACCAAATGGTCACTTATATCATGGGGTGGGGTGGGGGGGGTGTCAGTTTTTTGTATGGTGGGGGAAACTAGATTACCCAGAAATAGGGCTCCTCTCCACTCCAATTTTTATGTATATGAGTGCAAGTACTTGGTTTACTCGCCAGATGGTCACTTATATGAAGGGGGTCAGTTTTGGTATGGTGGAAGAAACTGGATTACCCAGAAAGTAGGGTTCCTTTCCACTCTATTTTAAAATAAGTACATACTTGGTCTTTTTAAGAAAAAGTTTATGCTCACCAAATGGTCAGAACAGACAGTAAAGAACAGAAATTGGACGCTTTTCTTAGAAAAACAACCAGTCAGAACCAAGAAAAAAATTCAGCCCTGAAAGATGAAAATTCAGAACCAATGGATGTTGATACAAATACAGATTTCACAAAACAGTAAGTAAAAGTTATCATTTGTGACAAATTAGGCGAGAAACATGATTTTGTTACTTTTGAGAAAATGGCATCATAAAATTGCAGATGCTTTCTCTATTATATATATAGTTTATTTAGTATGCAAGGCAAAATGCCCATAGTACAATTCTAATTCAAATATAACATTTCAATGTGCGCACATATATATAATACATGTATAATACATAAATTATAATACACAAGATTATCAGTTTTGTGTAATCCGAACACTCATAATTTCACGACTTACTGAAGTTGAAGTTACTCCAAAGTTTTTAGGAAATTGTCTCGTTTTTTAAACGCCAGATATATGAATTTGGCAAAATTATACAGGATATATTCATCATCTGTTTCGAATAAAGTTTGTATACTTCTAAATCTAGTGAAGTATTCTTCTATCTTACAAGTAAATCTGATGTCTTTATAAAGTTCACATTCAAACAAAAAATGGTTTTCATTTTCAATTATCAACATGTTGGATAATAAACAAAATTTACATACACGATTTTCCCTGTCAATATGTCTAGCTCTACCTGCTTCAATCTCAAGATTGTGGCTTGAAACTCTAAATCTACATAGAGCTGTTCTAAACAGATTTTTTTCAAACATGTTAAGTATTTTTCTGGTTCTATCATACTTTTAATACAGTGGTAAAACTCTAGTTTACTTGAACCAGATTTCAAAGCACTCCACTCTTGAAAATAATTATCTTTCACTCTTTCAGTGAACATATACAAAAATGCTGTAGTATTACCAACACCTTGATATAACCATACATAGTTAAAACCATATCTAACCAATAGATCACAAATCCGAGATGCCCAGTTATGTGATGTTTTACCTGCTAAATGCTTTTCATATAACATGTTATAACATCTCTTTGGGTATCTCGATTCGTCCATTTGTAAAATTTTAAACCAGTATTTCAACAGTTTTTTAAAATAATATACAAAAACTGGGAACCTTCCCAGTTCACCAAGGACTGCAACAGTAGGTGTACTACTTTTAACTTGCAATAACCGTCTACAAAATTTTACATGAATACTCTCAATACAATACGATATTTCAAAACCCCATACTTCTGCACCATATGTAATAATTGGTAAAACCATGGTATCAAACAAATATAATGCATTTTTATATGAGACATTATATGAATTTATAAACTTAAATAAAATATACAATGATTTTTCTGCTGCTAATGACAGAGATTTTTTGCAGTGTTCCCATGATAATGTAGGTGTAAAAAATAAACCTAAATATTTGTAACTTGACACAACTTCAAGTTTTTCTCTACCAAAAAACCATCTCTCTGTATGTTTTAATGGACCCCCTCTCCGGAAAACCATTACCTTGGTTTTTTGCAAATTTACCTTCATGCCATATTTGCTACAGAATGATTCTACAACAGATATTTGCCTTTGTAAGTTCACTACAGTGTCTGCTAAATTAACTATATCATCTGCAAACAATAACTGTAAAATATTTGGTGCTAACATGTCAATATATATACCTGTACAATCCTGCGATGCTTTTATAAGCTCATTAAGAAACATAACAAACAAAAATGGGCTGAGCATACATCCCTGCCTTGTTCCTACATTGCAATGGAAAAATTTAGATATACCATTAGGCAGCCTAACGCATGATGTCAACTGTGAATACATGGATCTTAGTACTTTGACCACTTTAGCACTTATCCCGCTTTTCAAGAGTGTATAAAGTAACAGGCTATGTTGGACGCAGTCGAAAGCTTTCGAAAAGTCAATAAATAAACAATACATTCTACCTTTTTACCAATATTTCTGTACAGCGGCTTGCAGAACAAAACAATTGTCTATGGTAGAATAACCACGTCTATATCCTGACTGTTCCTCATACAATATATTTCCATCCTCCGCCCAGGTAACAAGCCTATTGTTTATGATTTTTGTAAATATTTTCCCCATAACATTTAACAGAGAAATTCCTCTATAATTTTCTGGCAAGTTGTGTTCACCTTTTTTATGAATTGGACAAATTATGGCTCTTCCCCATTGTGACGGAAAGTTTCCAGAGCTTAATATCTTGTTAAAAAGTTGGAGAATATACTCTATCAGAAAATGTATGGAGTGTTTGAACATTTCAATAACGATGCCATCATCACCCGGTGCCTTCCCATTTTTCATTTGATTCAATGCTTCAATCACTTCGTCTGCGGTAATGTCCTGGTCTAATATTTCGTTTGAGTCAAATTCTCCATCTAAAACTGAATTTACATGTTCATTGGCAGTATGTTGAAACTCTCTGTCTACTTCAAACGTCGCTGAATTTAACAGTTCACTAAAATATTCAAACCATTGCTCACCAGTGATACTATTTGTCAGACGTCCAGTATTATTTAATTTTCTTAACTTTGACCACAGGTCATTTGTGTCTGTTAGCTCAATTACTTCCATTGATTTCCGACGTTTCCAATCATTTTCTTTACTCTCACACAGTTGTTTAAATGTTTGTCTTAATCTCTTATAAGAGTTTAAGTCATTGTCCCTATTTGTTTTCCTGAACCTGTTTAGTAGTTCATATTTTTGTCTTTTCATTTGATCACAATCTTTGTCCCACCATTCTGGTTGTGTTTTTGAATTTTTGGTGTTACTTTCATACACTCACCAGCATATCGAATTATTTCACATAAAGTTTCTACACCTTCATTTATACAATCTCTCAACATAAATTCTTTAAAAGATTTAATATTGTCAAAAACAAAACTATCTCTTAGCCTGGATAAAAATACATCTTTGTTTGCATCTAACCATTTGTACTTACGAATACTGGAAGTTGACACGCAATTGCTTTGACTGTTCAATGGTATATCTAAATTTAACTGACAATGCAAGGGAAAATGCTCAGTAATATCAATGTCAAGGACCCTGAAATCAGACAAATATTGAAATAAATATGTGGATAATAGCATGTAATCTATTATGCTTTTACCTCGTGTTGAGATAAATGTGTATTCACCATGTATGTCACTTTTAGACCTACCATTTACAATATGTATACCTAGCCTTTTACACACATCTAATAATGCCCTACCAAAACTATTAATGTTAAAATCCTTAGAGTTTCTTGTATGCTGAAAATGATCATCATCAAAGTCTTCCCCTACTGGGAGGTATTTCATGCTTTCATTGATGAAATCATTTTCAGTGCCTGTTCGTGCATTGAAGTCCCCACAACAGAAAATGTGTACCTCAGATTTTATACAGTTTAATACATTGCTTAACTCATCATAAAAAAGTTCTATACCATTTGTATTGTCCTTATCTTCATAAAAAGATGAGTTATATGGTGGAATATAACAAAAACAAGACAAAATATCTCTATTACTACCAAATAATTCACCCTTAAATAGCACCATAATTGATGTACAACCATCTTCAAATACCTTCTTAACATAATTTATTAAGTTTAGTTGTATATATACTGCTAAACCATGAGGATTTATACCAAATTTAGATTTTCTAACACCTATATTACAGTAAAGTTTATGATTGTTAAATATATTATTACACTCGGTTTTTGTACTTGCCCATGTTTCAGAAATACATATAATGTCATTCACTTGAATTTCATCCACTAATGTTTTGTGTGTGTGAAGTCTCTTTATCCCTCCAATATTCCATGCTATAATGTTCAAAGCCTTTTTATCTGATTTTGGATCCTTCTGTGACCGTCATCCAGATGAATTGTTGAGTTCCTCGTCCTCGTCAGTAAATACTGGGTTACTCGACCGCCGGTTTGTCCTTGATCTCTCACTTACTTTGTACAGTTCCTTTTTCACCAAGTCATATCGGAACACATCCTTCCCAACCACAAGTTTATCATATTTGAATAGAACTTTTTGTGGAGCATATTGCTGTTTTAAATCGTCAAAGTGGGCATAAAGCCCTTTTCGAATGTTCCTCACATATTGACTGAGATCTTCTGATACTTTAATTTGACTTTCTTTTAAAAGCTTTTCTCTGGCTGCAGACAGTACAGTCTGCTTATGTTTCAGACGACCAAATTTGACCAATATACCACGGGGGTTATTACTGGGGTTTGTTTTTTTCCTTCCTACCCTATATGCCTGTTCTATAAACAAATGTTCATCACTGCTTTGTATTTCTAAGTTCGAGTCAATAAAATCACGTACTTTGTCCTCACACTGGTCCCAGGATTCACTTTCATTTGATTCTTCTATACCCCAAAATATAAGGTTGTCCCTTCTGTCCCGATTTTCGAGTTTATCAATTCTCTCCCTTAGTTGTTTATTTTCTACTTCCAAACCCGTTATCTTTTTTTCCATCCGTTTTTGTGAATTTATTAACTCGTGTTTCAAACCTAAGAAGTCATTTCTTATAGCCTCTGCAGATTCCTGAATTTGACACGACAGTTTATCACACATTCTTTGTAGCTGCAGATCAAGGGGTGTATCAGTGACAAGTACCCCCGTCTGGGTTTGCGACAATGTCGTTTGTCGTGTGACTACTGACCCTGTACCCGTTTTTTCACGTCCAGTTGGGCCGGGGTTAGGTTCTATCCCACCAATGATCAGCAATAATGCACAGAATACTGAAAGCCGAAGCATATTTTTGGAAGTTATTACCAGTCTATTGTTTATACCACGACTTACCAGTCTATTGTTTATACCACGACTTTTCGGCCCTGACCCGGGCATGCAAAACAACCCAATTCTCTGCCGCCATTGACACAGTTCATTACCCATCTCGATTCACCAGGTTCTAGAACTTGAAACAAATTAAACCGTTCACTGAATGTTACATTTTAAACATTTGTTTACACCATTCTCACCACGTTTTGGAGCAAATTTTCTCTGCGATTAAAATCGCCGCCATTCTTGTCCCGCGCATGCGCACTTCCTCCGCTTTCTCTATTAATATTGTTTTATCTTATTTTGCTCAGTCAATTTCAATCGCTTGTAGGTTTCGACTTATCCGATTTTGAGATAATAAGTTTCCACTGTATTTGGACAATATGTGCTTGCAGTGCATAAATACTGTCCAAGTGAGCAAGACGGGAATCCAATATTGTACATTTGTTTATAAATGGTTTCTTAACATCATGGGCATGAAAGTGACGATCTTAAGTTGCCAATTGAGATTTTTAGCTGCAAAAAAAAATGATAAAAGAAACAATGGGATCAAAAGTTCAAACCCAAGTTTTATACAGAATATCCACGTTTTCTCAAGTCAAATACAGAAATGCTTACAACTGATTTTGTAAAATTTATGTAAATTTCACGATGATCATCAATACTCAATCAAGACTCCTAGTCTCAAGAAAGGTTAGGCAAGTATGATGTGAGCTATGCTGACAGCTTATTATAAACATAATCCCTTTTAAGTACATGATCATACATATTTGTCATTGTAGATCTACAAGCATTACTTCTCCGTCCACGAAACATCCAAAGAGAAGAGAAATAAAACTAACTAGTGTGTTATCATTACAGAAAGAAATACAGGAGAACACTCATAAAGGTAAGAATAAAAAGCTCACCTGGCCAAAAGGCCATAGCTGGGTAATTTGTGACAATACTCATAAAGGTAAGACTTAAAAAAGTGTGACTTAGCTCACCTGGCCAAAGGACCATAGCTTGGTAATTTGTGACAACACTCATAAAGGTAAGAATAAAGATGGGCTTAGCTCACCTGACCAAAGGGCCATAGCTTGGTAATTTGTGACAATACTCATAAAGGTAAGACTTTAAAAAATGTGACTTAGCTCATTAGAAAGTTAATTAACATGGAGGGTCTTAACTGTGTAGTAATACTTTTGTAGCGTTTCATATAGAAGAACCTCAGAGGCCAAGTGGTTAAATGCTTGTGCTTACAGATCACAGTCCCTCTTACACAATCTAGGTTCAAATCCCATTCGGGCAGATCCCAGTCAATAATATTTCACTTTTATTGAGACACCTCCAGCTATAGACAAAGGTGCAGAAATTTTGCCTGTGCATCGGCTGATGGCATTATACAACAGGGTTCTTTATAGTGCCAAGCCTACCATGACATGAAATCTTGTTTATTTAAAGTTCCCATCTGAAAGAATCGTGACTTTCATTTCATAATGCTAAGTGCTTGGCAAAAGAACAGTCACTACCCACTTTCAAGTCTTGAGTAAAGACCCGGTTTGGGTTCGAACACACAACCTTCTACTTACTGAGCGAGCACTCTACCAACTGAGCTACCGCAGTGATATTGGAGATAAAGAGGGTAAGAAATGCAAGTGAAAATGTGCCATGCTGATCCTGACATGGGGCAATGATATTTTAAGGTCTCTAACAAAGGGCCTTATATGTTTGTAGAGAAAAGAGATACATGTAGTTGAAGGGCAAGGACAGAGTACCAATATAAAGACAATATCATTAGACAAGAGTGACATAATGACCAATACAGGGATTTTTCTGGGTATGCACAGGGTCCGGTAAAGGGACCCATTCCCAATGCAAAAAAAACATACATTTTTCCCAATTCTGTAGTAAAAAATTCCCAATTGGCTATGTTTATCAATTTTTTGAGAAAAAAAATTTCACAAGATCATCCACATCATATTCGGAGGATATCTCGTTCTGATAACGATTTCAATCTATATTAACCCATATTTTGCTGGATGATTTATATAGAGGCAAAAGAGATAGCGCTATTTTGCTGTGAACACTGATATAATTTGTTCAATTACCAGTATTCTAGTGGTCTAGAATTTCTAATATGTTGTTGTGATTTTTCCCAAAATTACATTTTTGTTGAGCATTTTCCCAATTTCATCCCAAAAAGGTCAGAAAAATCCCTGCAATACCATAAAAGAATATATCATAGGGCATGAAAGAGTGCATGGAGGTGACTTATTAGATATTATTTATCTATTATTTATCCAAATTATATACAGTCAAACCTGCCTTAAAGGCCACCTCTATATAAGGGCAACTTGCTTATAAATGGCAGTTGAATTGTATCCAAGTTGTTTTTTATTCACATTATTTGAACCTGTATATAAAGAGCACCTGCCCATAAAGGCCACTTTTACTGGTTCCCTTGGGTGGCCTTTATAGACAGATTTGATTGTAGTCACTTTTACTGATTCCCTTGGGTGGTCTTTATAGACAAGTTTGACTGTAGATATAGACAGTGAGAGATGTAATGTTCAGTAATTTTGTTTGCTTAAAATTACTACTGAATAAAATTAGTTTCCCCTAGTGAAAAACCACTAAAACTTTCCAGTTTGTCTACAATAATTCTGCAAAACAACAGCGATGTACTGAAAAGTTAAATCTAAAAGCAGAAAGTACTTTTTAAAAAACGTAACAAAATCACTGATGTTATGTTGTTTATCATCGTATTAGTAATTTTGAGCTATTTGCGATTAAAGCTAGTTTATTCATTTCTTAGGATTAGCCAAAGAACAAGTTTGTGTATGTGTGACATGTGTGAGTGTGTTTGGTCTGAGAGTGCACTCTGGGTAATTTTAAGGTACTAGCTCACAGTCAGTAAGCATACCACTCCCTAATTAACATTATACAGTCCAACCTGTCTTAAAGACCACCTCAACATTTGGGCCACCTGCTTATAAAGGCCAGTAAATTGTATCCCAATTGTTCTTTATTCATATTATTTTAACCTGTATATAAAGGCCACTTTTAGTGATTCCCTTGGGTGGCCTTTGTAGACAGGTTTGACTGTACTAGCATCAAGTGAACCAGTGGATACTTTGTCCTCTTAATACTGAAACCACTGCAGTAGCTCAGTTGGTAGAGTGCTCACTCCATATGTGGGAGGTCCTGGGTTTGATCCCTGGCCGGGTCTGACCCAAGACTTGAAAGTGGGTAGTGACTGTTCTTTCGCCAAGCACTCTGCATTACGAAATGAAAGTCATGGTTCTTTCAGATGTGAACTTAAAATAAACGAGGTCCCATGTCATGGTGGGCTTGGCACGTTAAAGAACCCTGCTGTATAATGCTATCAGTGCAACGCACAGGCAAAATTTCTGCACCTTCGCCTATAGCTGGCGACGTCTCGATATAAGTGAAATATTCTTGACTGGGACGTTAAACACCATTACTCAACTCAACTCCTTAATGCTGAGCACCATGTAAGGAAACAGTATCTCAAATTGTAAAGTCTTATACATCACCCTGCTTGGATTTGAACCCTCACTTGAGGTGGACCCTCTACCACCAAGCCACCAGGGTGGTAGAGAGAATATTTACTGCAAGTGGCGATTGTCTACAACTGAGCCACCGGGGCAGTAGGGAGAATATTAAATGCAAATGAAGATCATAACTATGATTGACGAGAAGGTAATTATTGAAGGGCGAAATTCAGAGGTCCAATATAAACATAGGACAAGAATGACTAATGTAAGAATAAATGTATATACAGTAAGAGTTGAGTTGAGTAATGGTGTTTAATATCCCAGTTTGGAATATTACACTTATATCGATTAGTTGCCAGCTATAGGGGAAGGTGCAGAAATTTTGCCTGTGCAGTGTGCTGATGGCATTATATAGCAGGGTTCTTTATCCTGCCAAACCCACCGTGACACAGGACCTTGTTTATTTAAAGTTCCCGTCCAAAAGAACCTTGACTTTCATTTTGTAATGCCAAGTGCTTGGTGAAAGAACAGTCACTACCCACTTTTAAATCTTGGTTCAGGCCCGGTCAGGGTTCGAGCCCAGGACCTCCCACTTATGGAGCCAGCACTCTACCAAATATATACCATAAGAGAAAATACAGAGATGTGCAAGAAGTATGCAGACACTTTGTAAAATCCTTCTTTGTTCCATATAAAACCATATTTTTTTTTTTTTAATTTCAAAAATTTATTTCTTTGTCAATTTATATGAATTTTTTTATCAGCCATATAAAGCATGATTATATAGTAGATTTCAATTTTAGAAATATTCTTTATTCCATATAAAACCATATATTCAAAAATGTTTTTATTTCTTTGTCAATTTATATGGATTTTTTATCGGCCATATGAAGCATGATTATATAGTAGATTTCAATTTTAGAAATGTTCTTTATTCAATATAAAACCATATATTTTTAAAAAAATTATTTCTTTGTCAATTTATATGAATTTTTTATCAGCCAATTGAAGCATGATTATATAGTAGATTTCAGTTTTAGAAATATTCTTTATTCCATATAAAACCATATATTATTTTAAAAATTATTTTTTTGTCAATTTTTATGAATTTTTCACTGTTAAATGTAAATTTCAAAATAATATCCCTCTTATAAAAGTCAAGAAAGCATAAAGCTCGGCAATTTTTTATCAGTCCTATGAAGCATGAATATACCGTTGACTTCAATTTCAGAAATTTTCCATTAAATTTCAACTGTTTATCTATATGAACAACGAAATTCCCTTTTATAAATATTTTTAAGAGAAACTTCAACAAATTTTACATTTAACGTTGAAAAATTCATGGAAATTAACCAAAACATATTTTTTTAGAATTTTAAAAAAATATATGGTTTTATATGAAACAAAGAAGGATTTTTACAAAGTGTCCAAATATTTCATGCACCTCTATACAGTACAGACCTGTCGAAAGTTTAACACTGAGGTAACGGAAAGGAATTGATACTCGGCTTCCAATTGGTGGATATTGGAGTACCCAGTGGCAGAGAAACTTCTGAGAGACAGATGACAGCTGTCGATATACAATAGCTAACGAGTGGCCGAGATGAGTCGATGATTCAGCACCGATTCATTACGGCTTAGTGTCAAACTTTCAACATGTCTGTATTGTATGTATGCAGGGATTTTTCTGGGTATCCACAGGGTCCGGTAAAGGGACCCATTCCCAATGCCAAAAAACATACATTTTTCCCAATTTTGTAGTAAAAAATTCCCAATTAGCTACGTTTATCAATTTTTTGGAGAAAAAAAAATCACAAGATCATCAAAATCATATTCAGAAGATATCTCTTTCTGATAACGATTTCATCCTATATTAACCCACATTTTGCTAGATGATTTATATAGAGACAAAAGAGACAGCGCTATTTTGGTGTGAAACCAATATAATTTGTTCAATTACCAGTGTTCTAGTGGTCTAGAATGTCTAACATGTTGTGATTTTTCCCAAAATTACATTTGTGTTGAGCATTTTCCCAATTTCATCCCAAGGTCCTCTTCCCAAAAAGGTCCGAAAAATCCCTGGTATGGCATAGGGGGATAGAAAGAGTGCAGGAAGTTGAATCATAAGATATTAATTATCCATATATAGATATATATGGATATATGATGTATATTTGTGTACTTTTATCAAATCAAAACTGACATATCTTACCCACCTATACAGATAACTGTCCACTGGTTAAAACATATAAGTCATTCTCTGTCAGCTTAATTATTTGTTATTTATAAATTATATATTTATATAGCTCAATGACGTCCTAACTATCTATATTTATCTACAGTACAGACCTGTTGAAAGTCTAACAATGAGCTAACGAATTACAGTACAGACCTGTTGAAAGTTTAACACAGAGCTAATGAATTACAGAACAGACCTGTTGAAAGTCTAACAATGAGCTAACGAATTTCACTAAATACCTGTGGAAAGTTTAACACAGAGCTAATGAATTACAGAACAGACCTGTTGAAAGTTTAACACTAAGCTAACAAATTACATACAGACCTGTCGAAAGTTTAACACTGAGCTAACCAATTACAGTACAGACTTGTCGAAATTTTAACACTACAGGCTGACCAATTCAACAGATTTGTCCGTGTTCGACGGATAGGTACTGCAAAAACGGATGTAACAATGTACTAACATTGTAACATCACACGTTAAAATTGTACCAAAATTATGGCTTTGCTTGTTAAAAGTGTACCATTCCAGATAAATTAATACAAATGATTGGTCAGCCTGACACTAAGTTGACCAATTGTCAGATCATCTTGGCCTCTCGTTAGCTTTATCTCGACATTTTTTCGCGGCTGCCATATATCTCTCGGGAAGTTTTTCTCATCACAGTTTTTCGTGGCTGCCATCTATCGCTCGGAAGTTTTTCTCGTCACACATTTTTCTGCATCTGCCATCTATCTCTCGGAAGTTGTTCTTGTTACATTTTTTCGTGGCTGCTATCAATCTCGGAAGTTTTTCTCATCACACATTTTTTCGTGGCTGCCATCTATCTCTCGGAAGTTTTTCTCATCACACATTTTTTCGTGGCTGCCATCTATCTCTCGGAAGTTTTTCTCATCACACATTTTTTCGTGGCTGCCATCTATCTTTCGGAAGTTTTTCTCATCACACATTTTTTCGTGACTGCCATCTATCTCTCGGAAGTTTTTCTCGTCACACATTTTTTCGCCGCTGCTATCAATCTCTCGGAAGTTTTTCTCGTCACATTTTTTCGTGGCTGCCATCTATCTCTCAGAAGTTTTTCTCGTCACACATTTTTTCGCGGCTGCTATCAATCTCTCGGAATTTTTCTCGTCACACATTTTTTCGCGGCTGCTATCTATCTCTGGTCATTAGCTATCCCTATTTAAGCCACTCAACAGCCGAAATTTCGTTAATTTAGTGTTTAAATTTTGACAGGTCTGAACTGTGTAAGCTCCCTGGACTTTGGTGATTAAATTATCTTTGCCCTATTATGTCTGTTTGTTTGTTTGTTTGGTGCAAAGAGTGACTTGTGATAATTTTTTTTGTTTGTTTTTTTTTGTTTTTTGTGGGGTTATTTTCTCTTCATCACTGTAATGACAATTTCATTATGCTACAAATTATTTGATTTTTCATTTCTTTTTTTGTTCTTTTTAGATAAATATCATTTTATATACATACTTATGTGGTAATAAAATATAATAATACTATACATTTATATATTTTTTTTAGACAAGCATCTGTAATTGACCATGGATATAATAATTTTTAGCTCACCTGAGCCAAAGGCTTAGATGAGCTATTGCAATCTATCACCGTCCGTCGTCCGTCGTGCGTCGTCCGTCGTGTGTAAACTTTACATTTTAATCTTCTCCTCCAAAACTACTGGGCCATATTTGATGAAACTTAGTGATTATCATGCCTGGGTAGCAGCCTTTCAAAATTGTGTTCGGGGTTTGGCCACGCCCAACAAGATGGCCGCTGTTACTAAAAATAGCAAAAAGACAAAAAAATCTTCTTCTCTGAAACCAAAAGGTGCAGGCAAATTTTGATTGGATATTTGGATTCAGCATACCTGGGAACATTAAAATTGTTTTTTCATGAAAATTAGACGAAAAATAGGTTACGCGTTTTTTGCGTAAAATTACGTAATTTTTAAAATGAGACATTTATTGTTATAACTTCATAACAGCTGAAGATAATTGTATGGAGTTTTCACTGTTGATCTTGTCTTGCAATTTTCTTCCAATTGATGTCAAGGTCGAAGGTCAAGGTCATGTCCCAGTTTTTGACCTTTGATAAAAAATGCTATTTTTTTAACATTTCTCGTGAAAATGGCGTAGGATTTTCAGTTATTTGTAGGTATTAACATGACGATCATTTTGATACATAGATCAGGGTCATGGGTTCAAAGATCAAGGTCACAGATGTCCAAGAATACCAAAATAGTTAATTATCTCAAAAACTATAAACTTTTGTATAGGCATGTATATTGGAATATTGTAGGTATTGGTCTAACGATCATTTTGATATATGAATGAAGGTCATAGGTTCAAAGGTCAAGGTCATAGAATTGAACGAATATTTAAATGGTTAATTATCTCAAAAACTATAAACTTTTTGTATAGGCATGTGTATTAGAATATTGTAGGCATTTGCACAACAATCATTTTGATATATGAATGAAGTTCATAGGTTCAAAGGTCAAGGTCATAGACGCAAATGAATACTTAAATGGTTAATTATCTCAAAAACTATAAACTTTTTGTATAGGCATGTATATTAGAATATTGTAAGTATTGGCCTATCGATCATTTTGATATATGAATGAAGGTCATAGGTTCAAAGGTCAAGGTCATAATTGCAAATGAATACTTAAAAGGTTAATTATCTCAAAAACTATAAACTTTTTGTATAGGCATGTATATTGGAATAAGGTATGTATTGGCCTAACAATCATTTTGATATATGAATGAAGGTCATAGGTTCAAAGGTCAAGGTTATAGATGCAAATGAATACTTAAATGGTTAATTATCTCAAAAACTATAAACTTTTTGTATAGGCATGTATATTGGAATAAGGTACGCATTGGCCTAGCGATCATTTTGATATATGAATGAAGGTCATAGGTTCAAAGGTCAAGGTCATAGACGCGAACAAATACTTAAATGGTTAATTATCTCAAAAACTATAAACTTTTTGTATAGGCATGTACATTGGAATATTGTAGGCATTTGCACAACAATCATTTTGATATATGAATGAAGGTCATAGGTTTAAAGGTCAAGGTCATAGATGCAAACGAATACTTAAATGGTTAATTATCTCAAAAACTATCAACTCTTTGTATAGGCATGTATATTGGAATACTGTAGGTATTGGCCTAATGCACATTTTAATATACAGATGTTTTAGCTCTTTATAAATAATATATTGTAGCTAGACTTTAAATATGTTATATATAGCATACTTATATAATAATTATTATAATTAATTTGCAAAAAATACTTGCATATTATTGGCCCTTACTGCTGAAAATTTTGATATTCTCTTTTATTAATGTCATTGACCATTGAACCTCTGCATAAGATATGTACTCTTCTTCAGGTGAGCGTTAAGGCCCATGGGCCTCTTGTTTTAAAATGCTCCATATTTTTTTAATTTTAATTATGCTTTGTTTCCTTTAGTACAGAAAATTATTATACATGTATATATTTTTAGAAAAGCATCTATTTATATATATATATATATATAGTAATTGGATATGATAATTTTTTATGATGCTCCGTATTATTTCATTTTTTTATTTTTTTTTTAATTATTTTTTGTACCCTTTAGTAGAGAAAATTTATAATTTTTTTTTAGACAAGCATCTATTTATTTATATAGTACTTGGATATACAATTATTTTTTATGATGCTCCATATTTTTTCATTTCTGTTTATTTTATTATGTTTTTGTTTCCTTTGGTACAGAAAATTTTGATAATTTTTTAAGACAAGCATCATTTTCTATATGTAGTAATAAGATATAATAATATTTTACTATGTTCCATATTTTTTCATTTCTTTTTTATTTTATTATGTTTTGTTTGTTTTTTGCACAGATGATGGGGATTTTGTTTGAGGTTTCTTTTATATTGGATTTTATTTGTTTTGTATCCTTATGCAGACAATTTTTATACATTTTTTTTAGACAAGCATCTATTTATTTATATTGTAATTAAATATAAAATTATTTTTTATGATGCTCCAAATTTGTTCATTTCTTTTTTATTTTATTATGTTTTGTTTGTTTCAGTATAGATAACACATTTTTTTCTAAGGGTCCTTTTTTATATTGGATTTTATATGATTCATACTTTTGTTATTGACTCAATTATTAAATAATTTTCCTTTTAGTTCATTTTTATGTACCTTCTACATGAAAAACTTACCTATTGGGAGAAATAAATTCAAATTTAGGAAAAATTATGAAAGTGATGATTTGATTTCAATGCAAGCTTTGAACAATAACTAAATTGTTTATACCAGACTGTCAAATCCGAATCTCACATCGGACAGATCTCAGGGTTCGTACAGGCCTAGAAAAGTCCTTAAATTTTGAGGTTTGCCCTAAAAAGACCCTAAAAACAAGTCTGACCCTAAAAAGCCCTTGAATGTATCCTGAAGGCCCTAAATAGCCCTTGAATTTGGGCAGTTGGGTGTCTTTATTTCGATATTAAGTGGTTGCAAATAGGCTGATTTAAATAAATAAATTAATTAATTAATAAGTAGCATTGAAATGTGCAATTTAAAGGTACCTGTCCCTTCTAAACGCCCAACTTCAACGTCCACTTCAAGTGTTGTTACTATGGACATGTAAGTAATTGTTTTATTGATTTAATTGCCTTTGCACCAATATTTTTTGCTAAAATTATCCTTCTGATTTGGCCTTAAGTTTGCAAATAAGACCCTGAAAAGACCCTAACAAGTCCTTAAATTTGGATTCCAAATGTCTGTACGAACCCTGGATCTTATTGTGAAAAAAAGTTTGTTAGTACACTTGCCAAAAGTTAGTGGTTTTTCTCAGGGCATTCCAGTTTTCTCCATCATTTCTGAACTACCTCTGTATAAGTGAAGGATTGGTTGGTTGGTTAAATGTTGCTTAACGTCACATCAGCAATTTTTCAGCTTTTCATGACGAGAACTATTTCATTAATCTCTTTGGATTAATCTATGAACAAGTCTTTGTATGCATGTGAAATGCGAGTGTGTTGTATGGTCTGCTTTGTACTAGCGCACACTCAGGGTTACTTTAACTTGCTAGCTCACAGAGTCAGTACGCCGCAGACAAGCGTACCACTCCCCCAGTCCATTATACTGATACCAGGTGAACCAGTAAAGGCCAACGGTAAGGAAAATTCACTTTCCCACATGTGGTCTGAGCTAGACTTGAACTCACGGCAGCGAGAGACCATGGATTTGAAGACTGATGTCTTATCGATTAGGCCACCGCTGCCTCTGAAGTAAAGGGATTTTGACTAATGGGTGTAAAACACCATTACTCCACCCGAGTTGACCAAACTCCCCCACCCCTGAACTGACTGTCTCATATTAAGTGAAAGAATCGTGGCTGGGGTGTTAAACACCATTACTTCACCCTATTCCACTATCTCTAAACTGACTGCCTCTCTATAAGTGAAAGAATCTTGATCAACTGAGGTTTAAAACACCATTAGTCTACTTTACCATCCTAGAACTGACCGCCTTGATATACGGTAAGTGGGGAATCTTGATTGGGAGGGGTGGGTGGGTGGCAAAAACCACCATTACTCCACTTCACCATCCCAGAACTGACCGCCTCCATATACAGTATGAGAAAGAATCTTGACTGGGAGGGGTGGGTGACAAAAAACACCATTACTCCAATTCACCATCCCAGAATATCGACTGCCTCCGCAGTAAGTGAAAGAATTTTGACTTGCGTGTAAAATACCATTTCAATTCTCTCATCATTTTGGATTAAAATGACCCATTGATAGTTATTTAATATCACATGCTAACATTTTTAATGCATTTGTTAATATCACATGCTAACATTTTTAATGAAAAGCATTTGTGCAACTTTATGATAAAAAAACTTTGATTCATGGCAACCATTTGTTCAGTCGAATTTTGGTGACAGCAAATTGATGGAGACTTTTCAGGAAAACCTAAAGGAAATAGATTTTCAAATTTCAAATATTTTGGCAATAAGTTAGGTGGCAAAGTTTTTGATGGATATTATGTGGTGATAAGTGTAGTGGCAAAGTTTTCAGGAGGAATTATGAAGTCTGTCATATTGGAAAAGACAAAATGGAAAAATTTTATCCTCTCACAAATTTTGAAAGACCTGTCGCTCAAAAAAATCAATACCAATAGATTCTTTTCTTAGATGACTAGAAGGTAGAATTACATAATTTCCATAGACATTAAATTTGGAACCAATTATTAAACCTGGTATTTGAGAAGATGGTCTAAGGGAGATAACTCTTGAAAATCATCTGTTTTTTTATATATACTGTTTTTGCCTTTATCTTAATTTTACTTTAGAAGTAGATGATGGCCAAATATTTGGATACTAGGTCTACAAAATTATGTATTATAATAGAAAGTCCAGGACCTTTTGTCTTTATTTTTGGCAGGTCCCAAATTAAGTTTTGAAAGTCCAATATCAACATCAAAAAGTCCATGTGCAATTATGCTATCATAATGAAAGAGCAGTATTATCCTGGTAAAAAAAACAGCAGGTCCATCTGACTTTTACAGTTCATATGAAGGGTCCCAATGTAAAATCAGCAGGTTCTGGACCTCTGACCCAGAGAATTTTGAACCCCTGGATACTCCAATGTGCATCCTTTATTTGAATTTTAAACTTGTTTCTAGAAAAATGGAAAATGGTAGTTGAATTCACCCAAAACCTGGACTGATCTGTGGTGTCTCTTGTCAGCATATGCTACATTAGAATGTTTCGGGGTTGAAGAGATGGTTCAGAATCATAAGTTTGTTATGTTACCATGGTTACATTTGTATATTTCAGAGTTGAGGCATGGTTCAGAATCATAAGTTTGTTACTTGCATGTTGTTATGGTAACATTTGTATATTTCAGGTTTAAGAGAGATAGTTCAGAATCATAAGTTGCATGTTGTCATGGTAACATTTGTATATTTCAGATTTAAGAGAGATAGTTCAGAATCATAAGTTTGTTAGTTGTGTGTTGTCATGGTAACATTTGTATATTTCAGATTTAAGAGAGATGATTCAGAATCATAAGTTTATAACTTGTATGTTGTCATGGTAACATTTGTATATTTCAGAGTTAAGAGACATTGTTCAGAATCATAAGTTTGTTAGTTGTGTGTTGCCATGGTTACATTTGTATATTTCAGGGTTAAAAGAGATGGTTCAGAATCATAAGTTTGTTGGCTGTGTAAATGAAGAATATGCTCTGATGCAACACAACACCAAGTTGTACTTGATGAACACAAGTAAAATCAGGTATATAATATGAAACAAAAACATTCTGATCTGTGATCCAATCCCAGTCCCAAAAGTCAACCACAACAATACTGATCCATGGTCAAATCCAAATCCCAAAAGTCAACCACAAACATACTGGCCCATCTTTAAATCACAATCCCAAAAAAACAAAACACAAACATGCCAGTCATGTTCAAACCACAATCCCAAAAAGTCAACCACAACCATACTGGTCGATGTCCCAATCACAATCCCAAAAGTCAATCACAAACATACCAGTCCATGTCCCAATCACAATCCCAAAAGTCATCCACAAAACACATAAACTTCTACTAGGGAAGTGAGGCCAGGTGCTCTGGATCAGTAATCATGTTCTGTCTAGCTAGCTACACCCACTATGTGTTGGTTGGTTGGTTGAATGTTGCTTAACGTCGTATCAGCAATTTTTCAGCTATTCGCGACGAGAACTATTTAATTAATCTCTATGGATTAATCTATGAACAATTTTTGTGTATGCATGTGAAGTGCGAGTGTGTTGTATGGTCTGCCTTGTACTAGCGCGCACTCGGGGCGACTTTACCGTGCTAGCTCACAGAGTCAGTATGCTGCAGACAAGTGTACCACTCCCCCAGTCCATTATACTGATACCAGGTGAATCAGTAAAGGCCAACGGTAAGGAAAATTCACTTTCCCACATGTGGTCCGAGCGGGACTCGAACTCACCCACCACGTGTGAAATGGAAGTTAGGAAGAAAAGGACATGGAATTATGGGATGTCAGATGTATCCAGGAAGAAAAGGACATGGAATTATGGGATGTCAGATGTATCCAGGATAATTTTGGACTCCCAGATAGATATCATACTTATAAACATTATTGTGATGATGACAGCCATACTTTTTGAGGGACAGCATAAAACATTGTAAAATGACAGTAAAATAAATGATATATCCATGGCTGCTCTGTTACATACTCCCTGACAAATGATTTACCCATTGCTGTACAAACTCCCATCCTTGCCTTGGTCAAGGTCACAGATGTGAAACAATACCGAAATGGTTAATTATCTTGAAAACTATAAACTTTTTGTATAGGCTTTTATATTAGAATGTTGTAGGTATTGACACAATAATCATTTTGATGTATAGAAAAAGGTCATGGGTTCAAAGGTCAAGGTCACAGATGCAAAACAATACCGAAATGGTTAATTATCTTGAAAACTATAAACTTTTTGTATAGGCATGTATATTAGAATGTTGTAGGTATCGATACAACGATCATTTTGATGTATAGAAAAAGGTCATGGGTTCAAAGGTCAAGGTCACAGATGTGAAACAATACCGAAATGGTTAATTATCTCAAAAACTGTAAACTTTTTGTATAGGCATGTATATTAGAATGTTGTAGGTATTGATACAACGATCATTTTGATGTATAGAAAATGGTCATGGGTTGAAAGGTCAAGGTCACAGATGCGAAACAATACCGAAATGGTTAATTATCTCGAAAACTATAAACTTTTTGTATAGGCATGTATATTAGAATGTTGTAGGTATCGATACAACGATCATTTTGATGTATAGAAAAAGGTCATTGGTTCAAAGGTCACGGTCACAGATGTGAAACAATACTGAAATGGTTAATTATCTTGAAAACTATTAACTTTTTGTATAGGCATGTATATTAGAATGTTGTAGGTATTGATACAATGGTTATCATGATGTAAAGAAAAAAGTCATTGGGGTTTAGTATTTATGTTTTCTTTAAATCTATCAGCTAGCCATTAGTTATCAGGTGAGCATATCAGGCCCATGGGCCTCTTGTTTTATTTATTTTTCAGTTGTGAACTGTTTTATCAGCTGGTTATTTTTGACTTTGGTAATTTTGGAATTTTAAGACTTTCTGTAAGTATTAATAAATTTAACAGTGATTTTGTTTGACTAAAATTACTACCAAACTAAGGGAGTCTACCCTTGGAGAAATTTTCAGTTTGACCATTAAATTCCCATGACAATAGTGATACAAAAGCTAAACATTTACACAAATGAAAAATCCAGTTGTTTGCTACTGTCTAACATTAATTTTGATACTAAGAACTACAGTTTGTCAGTTTGTTTCCAAAGGCCTGTGTAATTCTCCAAGTATTCCAATTTATCAGTTAGCTTGACAAAGGTCAGTGTACTATTGGAACCACTCTGTTTATGACAGGGAAATACTCTTTATTTTCGAAGAAAATCAAATAAGTTTGAATTAAGATTGATATTTTTCACTTACTTGTACCTAGTCGTAACTTAAAAACTGTATGTGCTATGAGGACTTTACATGGCAAAAATGGCAATGTTTAAACCAAAAGTAATGTCCTTGGTGACATTTTACGTCATATGCGCAACAGAATCTGCCATTTGCCTGGTTTTTTCAACATGTTAAATCCCCATAGCGCCAATGTTTCACCCTGTGCAGATATATTGGAGGCTAATCGTGCATACGCATATAGATTTCTTGTTACGACAAGATGCAAGTAAGTGAAAAATGTCAATCTTATCAAAGTTTATTTTATTTTCTATGGAAATAAAGAATATTTCACTGTCACAAACAGAATGGTTCCAACAGTACACCGACCTTTGTCCTTGTATGCCATTCTGTCAATTTGCTTGCGAAAGATCAGTGTAATTTTCAAGGTACATGTACTCAAGACAGCAGACAAGTTAGACATTTCTCCCATATCCGACAAGAAACTCCATTGTGTGAACAGAGTAAGATATTTCTATCTTAACCTAGGAACAGACAAGCTAAACGTGCAGTGACGTCACAATATGATTTTGATTGTAACGTCAACAATTTAAATTGTGACATCATTGGTTGCAAAATGCAAAATGTACTTTTTGCGTAGTTTTAGCATAATTTTTACCACAAAAGCTTTACAAAACAGGCATATACCAGATTTGTGAGAAAAAGATTCAATCCCTGCATAGAAATCTCAATTTTTCGGGTTCAGAATTCTATGTCTTCACTACAAAGCAGGAGTTGAATCTAATATTCTTGCACTGCAGACAAACTAGGTAGTTTCTCTGACAGTTCTTGTTTTATGTTTTCTAGGAACCAGCACCTGTTTATGAACTAGCCATGTTAGCTCTTGATTTGGAGGAGAGTGGATGGACGGAGGTGGATGGTCCTAAAGAAGATCTAGCACAGTATATAGTGGATTTCCTCATTAGTAAAGCTGAGATGCTGCAGGATTATTTCTCCATTGAAATTGATAAGGTATGTGCATTTATGGATGGATGGATAGGTAAGTGGGTGGGTGGGTGGTGATGGATGGGTGGGTGGGTGGTTGAAATTACATCCTGCAGGATTAATTCTCCATGGAAATTGATAAGGTATGAACATTGATTGAATGATAGAACTGTTGGTCAGATTGATTTATTGAACGGTCAGTTGGTTTAAGTCTGTCTGTCAATATAACAGTTGGTCGATCTGTCAGTTGGTGGTTGGGTGGAATTTTACATCCCAGTCAAAAATATTTCACTTAAATTGAGATGTCACCAACCATAGGTGAAGTGACAAACAAAAAAACCTGTCTAAACTGTTCTTTGGGTAAATGGAAAACTTGTGAATACTGACTTTAGGTAAGCCCAAAACCTTGTCTAAACTGAGCTCTTGAGTAAACCAAAAACCTCTCTAAACTGAATGCTGAGGAAAGGAATTAGAAAACCTAGAATTAAAAGAAAAACCTGTTTAAACTTAACTCTTGAGTAAACCAAAAACATGTTTAAACTTAACTCTTGAGTAAACCAAAAACCTGTTTAAACTTAACTCTTGAGTAAACCAAAAACATGTTTAAATTGAACTCTTGAGTAGACAGAAAAACTTTTTTAACAAAATTCTGCGGTAAACCAAAAACTAATAAAAACAAATATGATTAAAGGCTGTATAAATTCATTTTGTAATTATACTTATGTTGTTGACGTTAATTTCGTTACAGGACGGAAATCTACATACATTACCAATGTTGTTGGACAACTACATACCAAACCTTGAAGGTCTTCCCATGTTTGTACTAAGACTAGCTACTGAGGTAAGTTTGTCGGTACTAAATTTGCAGATTGAAAATTACAATTCGACTAAGCATACTATAAACCAATTTTTAATTGTGGATATTAACATTCGCGATTCTCTTATCAAAACCATTTCGCGACTATTAATTTTCGTGATATGGACTTTAGCTGAATATTTAGTATAAATACACGTACAACTTTTCAGAAACACATTCACAATTATTAACTTTCGCATTTATTTTGTCCTCATGAAACATGCGAAAGTTCATCACACGCAAGTAAAAGTTAGTTTATAGTTTATGCTCATTCGACTAGTACTTATCATGGAAGAACAATATCACCCCATGAATGGGACGCTAGTCTATCACAAAGTTAATCTCAATCTTTTCTGTAATAGGGCTTTTTCTCCTACCTTATACTGCAAAGGAGATTTTTTTTGCAGGGTGAAAATTTTGTGATTTCTGAAATCTGGCATTTCGCGTGGATGTAATTTTCACGTTACTAATATCATAGGTGTCTATTCTATATATTATGATATACATGTATTAACCTGTATGGTAGACATGTTTGCATGGATAATTTGCAGTAATTTTTTTAGCGCGAAATAAACAAAAATTTTACCAACTCAAAAATTCCTCCCATTACAGTATTTACTGCAGAACCAATGCAAAAATGAAAAGAGAAAGGGATAAAAAATTCCGAATCCATTTACAGCTTTCTCCCTAAATCGGTTTCTTGAAATAAAATCATGTACTGGTACTCTTCCTTCTCAGGGCTTAGTGTCACCTACTGATAAGTGCCAAGTTAAGTGTTTTAATGTCAATAACTTTCTCAGTTTAGTCAATTTGAAATTTCTATATTTGTGTAGGAAACCCCTGTGTAAATATCTATTTATTATTTGGTTGGTGGTGCAGTGTTAAATGAAATGTCTTGCTTAACGGCAAATTCCACAGACCAGCCTGGAATCAAACCCACGGTCGATGAATCAACAACTTAACACACATGAAGGCTTTTACTACCCAAATAGGGATGTATTGGAAAAGTTATCATTATAATGCCCTTCAATAACTTTGCCACCTTGCTTATCACCACAATATTTGAAGTTCCAAAATCTATTCTATGTTTTTTTATGCGTTATAAGTCTTGTGGATTTCTTGCCAAACCCCTTATAATGCCAAAATGTGACTGAACAAATAATGGCCATGAATCGAGATGTACTTGTTGTAAAACATTGTTGTTGATGATGTCATGGTAACCTTACTTTGTGCTAATACAGGTCACTTGAGTGTTTGACAAAATGAAGAAGAAATCATCTCTGTGTTTGTGCCAGTAGTAAGAAAGTCAGTGAAGTAATGATCTTTTATTTCTCAGTCAAGATTTTTCACTTATATCAAGACCAATAGTGGATGAAAAAGGAGTACTCGGAGGAAACCACCAAATTTTAGGCATGCAAACTAACACCCTTTCTTATACTAGGATTTGTCACGAGTGGGATTTCAACCTAGACAGTTAGAGGAGCTTTGATCCTTAAGTGTGTACTTTACACTATTCTGCCATTGAGACCATTTAGATAGAGAGAGAGAGATTTGATTTGAAGTTCCAGAAACAAGAAGGAACAAAACACAAACATATTCCTGTATTGACTTTATGTTTCAGGTTGATTGGGATTCTGAGAAGCCATGTTTTTCTACATTTGCTTCTGAAGTTGCTGATTTTTATCGTGTTAAAAAGGCTGTATTCTCTTCTACACAGGATTCCCCTGGCTCCTCACAGGTAATACATTGTACTAATAATGTAAAGGACTGAAGCGGGGAATGGGAGGGGGAGGGAAGGGGTACATTCTAGGCTACACAAAATCCCCTGGTTTGGGATAAATGCAATGGACTAGGGGTGGGAAGGGGTACATTCTCTGTTACATACCAATCCCCTGATTCTTCACAGGCAGCACCCATAATTGCAAAGGACTAAAAGAGAAGGAGTACATTTGGGGGTTAGGTCTATCTCTATTGCAGGGAGAAATTTATTCACACAAAAAAAAATAAAAATAAAGCATTTGAATCTGGTTATGTGCTTGATAAGAGTTATTCCCCTTTTGTCTGACTGAGATCGTTTCCATCATTCTCTCCCAAGTCAAAAGTCAGATACTATCTCTGGGAAAAGAGAAGTTAAACCTTGTTATAAGCTTGATAGGAGTTATCCCCCTTTGTCTATGATCCAAATTGGCAATCCATCATTCTCTCATAACAGTGTTATGAGTAGCCTTGGTATTAGAAAGCTTTATTAAAGTGGGAGATTGGGGTTAATTTTCCAGCCAACTTGTCTTCTTTTGTGGTTTGAATCTTGGAAAAGTGGCCTATTTTTGCCTGAAAATTTGACAGATTGTCAGCCCTATAGGTACATAAGTATTAAAGATATCATTTCAGTTGAGTGTTGTTTTCAAAGTCCTTTGCGGGACCCTATGGCTTTAATTTTTTTGGCCCCTAAAGGAGATATTGTTTACAGGGGGTTTGTCTTTGAAGAGACTGCTCTGGTTATAATATTGTTTACCTTTTATCCCCTGCCTTTTGGAGAACGTGGGGAATATTATATTCTTTCTTCCATACTGATACTTTTTGTCTGGGTAATTCTCCAAAACTATGAAGCACTGTTTTACGAAACTTGGTACAAAGTATCAACATTGATAGGAGATGCAAATATCATTTACCTGATTTGATTGGTTTATTTTCCTGGAAGTTATGGCCCTTCCAACATAAGTAAAAATCACAAAAAAAAGGTACTTACTGACAGGGTATCCTGATTCACTGAATGTGCTTGTTATAATATCCTTTACCTTGTTTGTTGTAGGATGAGGAGAACACCACAGATTGGAGGTGGGTGGTTGAACATGTGATATATCCTGCATTTAGAACTTTATTACAACCGCCAAAATCGTTTGCCGAAAACTCGAATATATTACAAATAGCTAACCTACCAGATCTCTATAAAGTATTTGAAAGATGTTGACATGGAGAAAAATTAGACGAGCAAAGAAACATCAAATGGTAGCTACCTGGAGGGCTGATGTACATGGGAATCTCTTTTGCGATAGCCACAGGCTACCAAATCTCTATAAAGTGTTTGAAAGATGTTGACATGCAAGGAAAGAAACATTAAATGGTTGCCACCATAGAAAGACTGCTGATTGGAGGCAGGGAGGCAGGAGTACATGGGAATCTCTTTTTGCAATGGCTACAGGCTCACTGTGAACTGAACTTGCAGAAACTGATCTGTTATAATGTGTATTCACTGACCAAGAGATGTCGACATATAACAGAACTACATGTGATAGCAATCATGGAACTTTGTTAGGTGGTTCAATTGATGTGCACTTAAATGGATTGTGTAATGAACCACCAGATGCTTATATACCAGTATGTGGCACTTGAGCTGAACTTGTATGATGACCTGTTTAATTTCTAATTCAAACAACCTCATATTAACTCTATATGTATGCATATGATACAATTTCATTTGAAACCACATTTCTGACGATCGACTGATATTGTAAAGATTGGCCAGAATTGGCTTAACCACTGTCAGTATTTTTTGGTACATTGTACAGTCAAACCTGTCTATAAAGGCTACCCAAGGGAACAAGTTAAAGTGACCTTTATGGGTAGGTGGCCTTTATATACAGGTTCAAATAATATGAATAAAGAACAATTGGGATACAATTCTAGTGACCTTTATAAGCAGGTGGCTTTATATAGAGGTGGCCTTTTAGGCAGGTTGGACTGTATTTATTTTGATTTTTGGGCCAATGGCACAAGAACTCCTTGCAGATTCAACACTACAATGACTGTGTTATAACATAATGTCTGTAGTATGTAGTAGAGTAAAACATCAATCTCCAATCTTTGTTTAGGCCATATAAAATTAATTTCTAGATTTTCGTCAATTTTTTTTTTTTTCAAAATTGGGAGGGGGGGGTGAATTTTATTTTTTATTTTCAGATTCAAAAGAAATACCAGTTATGACAACAGAAAGTGCCTGAAATAAACTTTATTAAAGAACACAACAAAAATATAAAAAAAATGAACAAATCAAAAATTCTGGGGGTGGGCAGTGATGAAAATCTAGGAATTAATTTTGTATGGCCATAGTCAAATTTTGACATTATAAAGTGGATTTGTGATAAATCAAGAAAAATACAGAGAAGAAATTGACTTTAGAACTTCAAAATAGTGTTGCAATGAGCAAGGTGGTAATAATATTGAGGGGCATTATTAGGGGGTTTTACTGATGTAAACAGTTCCTGACTCATTTTGATAAATAAATGTTTTTGTTTTACTGTATACTGATAATTTGATATGCACAGTTTAATTTGTTATGAGCCATTATGTCACATAATAATATAGGAATATATTAAAAAAATCATAAAGATGAGGTTATGTCTTTTTGTTTAAGATTTATTGGTTTAATGTTGTTTTATGTAGCATCAGTAATTTTTCAGCTTTTTTTCTTAAAAATTTAAAGGAGTAATCTAAACAAGTTTGCGCAAGTATTTGGATTTGCTTTTTCTAGTGTGCACACATTGTGATCTTTAAAGTTCTAGAACACTCACCTGCTATGTCACAAATAAACATTGCACTAAGTTGATTATACTGGTATCAAGCCAACCAGTAAAGCCTACAACAATGAAAAACTTTTTCACACTGGATGTCACATTGGATTTGAAGGGTAATGCTGTAATTACTCCACCACCAAAACCCCTTTTTATCAAAAGGTTATGTCTTCCTAGATTAGGATATATAATCGGTAACAATTGAGGTTTACACCTCAGTTAAGATTCTTTCACTTATATCAAAGTAGTCAGTTGAGAGATGGTAGAGGAAACCAGAATGCCTGGAAAAAACCATTGACCTTTGGCAAACAAACCAACAAATTTTCTTACTACTGTAGGAACCACTGTGACTGTGACAGTGAAATTTTCTTTATATTCATAGAAAATCAAATAAATTTGAATAAAGTTTGATATTTTTCACTTACTTGTACCTAGTCGTAACAGGAAATCTGTATGGGCATCGGCGATTGTCATAAAATATGTCTGTAAAAGGGAAAACGTTGGCGGTATGGGGATTTTACACATGCGAAAATGACGATGTTTACACCGGAAGTGATGTCCTTGGTGACGTTTTACGTCATATGTGCAACAGAAGCCGCCATTTGCATGGTTTTTCAACATGTTAAATCCCCATAGCACCAACGTTTTTCCCTATGCAGATATATTTTGGGCTAATCGCGGATGCGCATACATATTTCCTGTTACGACTAGGTACAAGTAAGTGAAAAATATCAATCTCTATTCAAATTTATTTGATTTTCTATGGATATAAAGAGAATTTCACTGTCACAGTCACAGTGGTTCCTACAATAGGATCTGTTCTGAATGGAATTGGAACTAAGGTGGTGAGAAGAGTCATGATCAGTAAGCACATGTGTAAAACCACTCTGCCACTCTAAAACCACTCTGCCACTGAGGCACTAGTAACAAACAAAAGAAATGAACACTGACTTAAGAAATAATACAGTCAATCTTGTCTGTAAAGGCAACCCAAGTGAACCAGTAGAAGTGGCCTTTATATGCATGTTCAAATAATATGAATAAAGATCAACTGGCCTTTATTAGCAGGTGGTCCTTATATAGAGGTGGCGTTTAAGGCAGGTTGGACTGTAATATACTTTTAAAACCTGTTGAATTTAAAGTATCTTTTTGTAAGTTGAATTACATTGTACCTGAACATTGAAACCCTAGTATTTGAGCTGCTTAATTGCTGGCTCAATGATACAGATTCTTCCAAAAAGGAGTATGTATAGTAAGGTGCTTTGTGCCAAATAAAGTAGTAGGTATGAAATGATGCCTCTGAAACTCCAAATTAAAGGAGTAGGTATGGCAAGATGCATCTAATACTTCTATATTAATGGGTATGGTAAGATTACTCTAATACTCCCAAATAAAAGGAGTAGCTATGGTAAGGTACCTCTGACATTCCCAAATAAAGGAGTAGATATGGTAAGGTACCTCTGACACTCCCAAAATAAAGGAGTAGCTATGGTAAGGTACCTCTGATGCCCCCAAAATAAAGGAGTAGCTATGGTAAGGTGCTGCTGATGCTCCCAAATAAAGGAGTAGGTATGGTAAGGTACCTCTGACACTCCCACATAAAGGAGTAGCTATGGTAAGGTACCTCAGACACTCCCAAAATAAAGTTTTGATCTCGCAGAGTTTTAAATTTGTACCAACCTTGATCAAAATCTAATCCTAAATACCGAGTGTTTGGCGAAAAAAACAGTCGCTTATTATTTTCAAGGCTTGGTCAGACCCCGACCGGGGTTCAAACCCACAACCTAAAAGTAGAAGATAAGTACTTGATGACCACTTGGAAATGTAGTCTGTGCTTTAATTAGAGTTGCTTCCCTTTGAACATAGCAGCGGATATACTAACTCTGTATTGCTTTTAATACATTCGTTGACATGTAAATCCGTGGGTTTGGGTGTCATTGAAAACAATGAACAGTTGGGACCACACAAAAATAAATGACTTCAAAATCAACAACCACTTATAAAATTGTATTATACCAAATTGGAGGAATGATACACTCCATGGTAAACTTTATTTAGACAGACCACGATAAACTTGAAGCTAGTTTTAGATATGTTTTATTAGGGCGCAGTCCATTTGAGTGGAAATTTTTAAAAATCGCTCAAATGTCTTCAATATATTTGGAATTTCGCTCAAATGGTTAAAATTATGTCGCTCAAATTTCCATTATTTCGTCGCTATTACGTCAGTTTATTTTCGCTCTTTTGTCCCATGCTTTCGCTCAAATGTCCAACGCCGGTCAGTCCTCCAATCTAATACGCAACAATTGTAATCGTAATATTGCTGTATGATATATACCTTTGACTTGACGTAAAACACCATAACCCCACTCTTAGCGACTCCAAAAGAGGGTCTCGTGAATATTGAGAGTGCACCCCGGAATTGTTGGTAAGTTATTATCCGGTCAAATCGTAAAACTGAATACTGTGAAATCGTTAATATTCGGGATGTTCAACTGAATAATTCAATTCATGGATATCCTGACCTAGGAAGTTGCACGTCAACGAAACAGCATACATATATAACAAACTTACTTTAAAAGGAAACCACGAATTTACAACACCGCAAAATAGTATATTTTTCTTAAAACCATTAAAATTGGACAGCTGCAAAATAAATGTTTTACAGTAGCTGATAATATGTACATGTGTACTTCACAACCAAGAACATCGCACAACAAACGAAACGTATTGAACCCGAGCTTGGAATTCCCAGACTTAGAACAAATACTTTCCAAGTTGATGTAAAGACTACCAATAAATGGACTGTATTGTTTCCCATCAATACGCTATGTTATCTAGACCTTGTTCACATTATGGGAACTGTATACGACGAAGCAAGCTGCTTACAAATAAATTGTTGACTCAGGAATATTTCAAACCTAGGCTTATCAGGGCCCTCAAAAAGTTTTATGGCCGTCATCACAGTATTGTTGATAAGTTTGATAACTCTGTGTCCAGGATTGCCTTGGATATATTTTACGTCCCATAGGTCCATGTTCCTTTCACACAATTTTGATAACAAGCGTGGCGGGTGTAGCTAGCTAAACAAGAGGTGCTTATCCAGCTGAGTCCGGAGCATCCGGCCTCACTTCTCTGGTGGAATTTCACGTGTCTAACCTAACTTGTCAGTTCCAAAGTTTTTACTATGCTTCTGGATTGTGATTCAGACATGGATTAGTATGTTTGTTTTTTATTTGATCAATTGATGTAAAGACTACAAAACACAAAATGGACTTTTTTTCATACTTAAAACATCTCAATTGTCGATGAACTTATTCCGGGACTGTTGGTCCCTTTTTCGTGTTGTTTTGATCGTTGCAATCGTCGGCTATCATCGGGTCATATGGCAGCACTTTGCGGGGCATTTGTTGCTTGTAAGGATGGTTGTTGTCAAGTCTTTCATTTACAAATTTCTTTCTGTTTTTTTTAAATAAAGTGTTTTCTAAATACACACTGTTATAATATCCGGAATATCTAGCGACACTCAAAATTTAAAAACTAGTCTCAATGAGGCCAAATTTCTGCACCTTCGCCTATAGTTGCCGACGTTTCCATATAAGTGAAATGTTTGTGACTGAGACATTGAACACCATTACTCAACTCAATTCTTTTTGAAGCACCAGAGCGGACGAACATTTTGAAATTATTGAATTGCTGAATTAAGAAATTTTACATTAATTTTACATTTTATCCCGTCATCACAATATTGTCAGTTTTCAACGTTTTTTCTTTGCTTTTTGGATTGGTTTTACTATGATTATGGGCCAGTATGATTGTTTTGGATTTTAGCAATTTGCCAAAGTGTAAATGAAAAATTAACTTTGCAATTGCAGGGGTGGATCCAGGATGTTTTGAAAGGGGGTTGAGAATTACTAGTATATCAATGCTAGGTGCGAGCGCCGAAGGCGCGAGCTTCCAGAGACGTGGGGTCTAGAAAACGCGATCCAGATCAACACGTATACTGAAATGGCCATGGGATGTTACATTTACATATGGGGGTCACATCAGTCAATAGCTCTCTCTCTTTTAAATTTTTCAAAGGGGGGATTTGCAACCCCTCCCTTAAATCCGCCACTGAATTGGTTTGGTTTGTTTTAAGAAGTACATTATTCAGTTTTGTTGCAGTATTAAAGTGCTTGGCGGAGTTCCGTCACTTTTTCATTTTTCACGGACAATTTGATTTTTTTTAATGTAATGCTTACATTAACAACACTCGTTGTAAGTAAAAGCCAAACAACAATGACCTGTCCGCTTGACCTTCAATTTATATGGATAAGTATATATTACACATAACATCTAATTTTTTCTGCATCATGGGGAACAGAGACATATAAAACCCATATGTATATATATATTTACTGCGAATCCTAACACTACGCTGTGAATTGCGTGGATCATCGTATTTGACTTGATATTTCTATAAAAAGGTCAAACGAACAGGTTAATGTATTTGCCAAAAAAGTGTAACGAATCTGTTTACAAACTGCACGCGTTTTTGACCTGAATGACCTCTCGTAGACTAGTTTTTTGTTGACAGATGACGTCATCACTGCACGTGCTTCAAGTATATAGTGACTTCCTGTAAGTGAGAGTTGAAAGAATGCATTTTTTAAGACTGTAGGATTCTCCTGTTTATGGATGCAGTCAACATTGACGGTCTTCCGCCCGCGGGCGAAAAAACCCGTGAGAGGCAAAGTAGGCGGGAAAAATACAGGAGATTGAGGTCCAAGGCTAGGGAACAGCATGTGGACTACATTAGGGGGATAGGACCTGTGCCGATACAAAGTAGCTCACCTGGTCAAGGGAATAGTAAGTTATTGTTTTTTGTAAATTGAGTTATGACTAGGGAAATTGGCTTTTATTCTATTTCAGAGAACGTGATCTAGTGTAAACAAAATTTATTTGTAACAGGAAAGGGGAAAATATAACAGTCAAACTTGGACTTGAACCCAGGACCTACCCAATTGATACTAGTGGAATGATCTACTATCCGAGCTTCCCGTCCACCAATTGAACAATTCCTATTTCTTTCTTTCAATTCAGATACTCTAGAGAATTTGCCAGGTTCCACTCTGGCACCACTCTTATTGCCAACCACACCCACACCACTTACATAATGGTACCACCACTAGAACCATATACACACCAAGTGTGCCAAATTTCAATGATACAACCCTTTCCAACATGACTTCCAATTTATTACATGGCAACCACTTGCAATTTGACACCACATTTTAGTACCTTTTTAAAATGACCTCACCACATTGTCTGCCACTACATCCTTTTCAACATAATTCAGTCACACCACTTTTTCCATGACATTACTAATACCTTCCACTAAGGACCACTGCAATTTTCAGCATGGCTCCACCACACCACCTGACATTTACACCAGGATAACTCAGTGGCATCACCTTTGGCAATATTACAACATTGCTTCATACTCTTTAAACATGACTCAACCACTAGGGGTGGGTATTGGGGAAAAAAGCATATTGCAATATATTGCAATATTTGAGAAAATATTGCAATACATATTGCAATATATTGCAAAGTTAATGAATGCTTAAAAGATAAACGAACCGGCATCCAAGTTTGGGTGATGGCGGCGAATGTGCGAAGTAAGATTACTTGTACCCCCAGCATATTTAACGTCTGCATTACAGACAGTGCATACTGCTATATTTTCATTAATAGTCCCCCCTATTTGCCTATATTTAAAATGTTCCCACACTTTTGCCTTTGTTCGTTTGTTTTTGACAAGTTTTACTTCGTCGTCTGACATTATCGGTTATAGCATGTATACATGTCTGTATCTCAGATGCGCTTTATTTTGTATGTAGTTGACAAACACTTACGAGATAAAGATTATATTACAGTCTTTTGAGTGTTAATAACAAAATAATGACCGTAAAGCATAATCTACTGATTTTTTTAAAATTTCCGCGGTATACCGGTTTTTTATTTTGCGTACCGGTATATTGTATCGACCCTGCCATACCGCAATATACCGGTATACCGGTAATATCGCACACCCCTATCAACCACACCACCTTTATCATGATATTACCAATGGTCCCACCATGGTCTGTACCAGGATACCACTATGACATCACCTTTGAAACAATTACAACATAACTTAACCACACCACCTATATCATGACACCCTTTGTCTATACCCTTTAGCTGTACATGTAATGGAAGGTTCAGGGCCTTTTGTCTTTATTGGAACCTCCCACATAAAGCTTTGAAAGTCCATTATCCAAATTGAAAGGTCCATGTGCAATTATGTTATCATAAGGAAAGAGCAGTATTGTCTTGGTAAAAAAAAACCTGCAGGTCTATCCAACTTTTACAGTTTAAGTATAAAGGGTCGTCCCCATGTATAAAATGTATAAAAATCAATAGGTCCTGGACCTTGCACCCAAAATCAAAATTGAAAGGTCCATGTGCAATTATGTTATCATAAAGAAAGAGCAGTATTGTCTTGGTAAAAAAAACCTGCAGGTCCATCAGACTTTTGCAGTTTAAATATAAAGGGTTATTCCCATGTATAAAAATCAATAGGTCCTGGACCTTGCACCCAAAATCAAAATTGAAAGGTCCATATGCAATTATGTTATCATAAGGAAAGAGCAGTATTGGTTAAAAAAAACCCTGCAGGTCTATCCAACTTTTACAGTTTAAGTATAAAGGGTCGTCCCCATGTGTAAAATGTATAAAAATCAATAGGTCCTGGACCTTGCACCCAAAATCAAAATTGAAAGGTCCATGTGCAATGAAAGAGCAGTATTGTCCTGGTAAAAAAAACCTGCAGGTTCATCAGACTTTTGCAGTGTTAATTATAATAAAGGGTCGTCCCAATGTAAAATCAATAGGTCCTGGACCTCGGACCCAGGGGATTTTGAACCCAATTTTAGATATATTTTAATAAAATTATGGTAATTTGTATGGAAAAAATGATAAATCATTTAATAATGGATAAAATTAATTAAATGTCAAAATGAATAGATAAATGTTTAAAAAATGGTTTTTTTTTAATTTAAAAATACAGCTTAAGATGACAATACATATAAAATCAATATCTTAAACATGCAGGTATTTAAAAAAAAAAATCAAAATCCAGAAATTCAAATAAACACCAGGAATAAATCAAATAAATAAATAAACATGTAGGGATTTCTGGAAAAAAAATTAAAAAATCAAAAATTCAAATACAGATCTAGAATAGATAAAATAAACATGCAGGGATTTCTGGAGAACAAAATTGAGCAATTTAAATTCACGTCTAGAATACATAAATAATCATATAGGGATTTTTTTTCAAATAAACATGCAGGGTTTTCTGAAAAAAAATTAAATTCAGAAATGCAAATACACATCTAGAATAAATAAATAAATAAATAAATAAATAAATGAACATGCTGGGATTTCTGAAAAAATCAAATCAAATCAGAAATTCAAATACAGATAACAAATTAAATAAACATGCATACAGGGATTTTTGAAAAAAAAGAAAAGAATAAATAACAACAATTAAAATTCACAGAATATCAATATCTTAATCATGCTGGGATTTCTGAAAATAGATAATCAAAATCCAGAAACTGGAATACACATCCAGAATAAATAAAATTCCTAGTATTATAGTAACTAGTATTTATTTCACAATTTAATTAGCCTTCATTGTATAAATTTGCTGAAAATAGTGGGTCCAGGTGACTTTTATGTAAGGTTAATAGCTAGCTTTTAATCTAGTTCAAACTCGACATTTTAATAGCTCAGTAAATGATACAGAAATTCCTCTTGATAATATTTGAGTGTAATGCAGGCAACAACATTGACCTGTCTATTTGACTTCATTAGAAATATTCATGTAGGATGATCCACTCAAAACATGGATAGTGTTAAGATTCATAGTTCATAATATCTCACCTTGATCAGGTGAAATAAACACCTGTTTTACCTGTATATCAATCAACTGGTCTTTAGCATATATTTAAATTAAAGGTCAAGCAGACAGGTCAATGTTGTTTGTGTATTACATTTCACTTTGTATAGATAATAAATTTGCTCTTATTTGACCTTTGACCTCCAGGTGACTTGGCTATTGTAATGAACTCTGCACCATGTGTGTTTATATATGAAACTTAGCGAAGTGATATGCACTGGAGGATTACTGCAATACAATAGAACAGCTTGGCAGGCGAGATGAAGGCTTTTGTGTGTGTGTGTACAGTATATTATATATATAAATCCGCTGCAGTAGGAAAGGTTACATATGTTTATAAATAAACTCAGAAATTGGGGAGAGGATTTTCACCTTAATTAGTTGAGGTTATTTTAACCACAGAGGAGATATGCAGCTGTTACATTAAAAAAAAGAGATGGAATTGGATATACAATGTGTAAAAATGAATATATCTGTTGATTTTCTGTGGATAAATTCTAAATATTTCATTATTTGAACCAGGATCAGGATATAGTTATCACTAAATGGAGAATACACATTTAACAGACTACGTGCACACGGTTATCTAAGATAAGAAATTGATCTACGTTTTCTTTTTTTTTTTTTTGTTTACATTTTTAACAGTTGTGGGATTATATGTTTCGAAAGATTAAAAAGTTGGTCAGAGGTATTATATTTTTATATATATAATATAAAAAAACAAATTTATTCATGTACATGTATCGGTTTTTCGTTTTTTTGTAAACAAAACTACCGTTAGCTTGTTTATGAATGTTTGTTTAATGTACGTGATAATGGGATGTGCAGATTAAGTCTTAATATTTCCGTTATGTTTTGACCGTCCTGTCCAGGATTGCAACAAGTTTATATATTTTGTGTTTTAAGTGATGTGCTAATTAAGTGTGAATATTTTTGTTTTTTTCTAACCGTCCTGTCCAGGAATGTTACCAGTATATTGATATAGTTCCGTGATGTTCGTGATGATGTGCAGATCCAGCGTTTAATATTTTCGTTATTTTCTAACCCTCCTGTATGGAGAATTTAACCAGTTGATATATTTTTTTGCAATGTTCGTGATGTGCAGATCAAGTGTTTAATATAGCTGTTATTTTCTAACCATCCCATTGGGGAATGTTACACTTAATTTTTTGTGTTAACTGTACGTAAAGTGATCTATGTTTCTGAATATTTAGTGATTTAATGTTTATTTTTACACGTAAAAAAATTGTTGGATTTAATTCAAGCAGACATGTATTAATGGATTGTAGATCAAAGTTTCGGGGAGAGTTCATCAACTTTCATGTTTTTTTGAGATGAAAGGAAGGACTTATTATTTGAGAGAATTTCTTCAACTTTCATGTTGGAAGGACTTATTTGAGAGAATTTATTCTTCAACTTTCATGCTTGTTTGAGATGAAAGGATTTATTTGAGAGAATTTCTTCAACTTTCATGTTTATTGATTTGACAAGAAATTCTTCAACTTTCCATTCATCCGTTCATTTGTGTGTTAAGATGCCGTTTTGTATTCAGTGCATAAGAGTTCCTGTCTGTGTCTATGTATATACATGTGTATATGAATAATACAAATCGTTGAAGGTGGGAGGTCACGCGTGTTACATAATAGCTAATTATGCAGCGGAGAAAAGACTATTCATCATCGGGGAACTCGTCTCCAGGTAAATACATAGATATATAACGAAGATTTTAGGCAGGTTGGAATGTAAATACAGTCAAACCTATCTGTAAAAGCCACCCAAGGGAACCAGTAAATGTGGCCTTTATGGGCAGGTGGTCTTTATATACAGGTTCAAATAATATGAAAGAACAATTAGGATATAATTTTATTGGTCCTTATAAGCAGGTAGCCCTTATATGCAGGTGACCTTTAAGGCAGGTTGGGCTGTACCTGAACATGCAGATTTCTGCAAATGTATTTATTTGCATTATCACACAATATCCCTGACATCTTTCCAGTACCAGGCCCGGTTTCACAATCATTTCTTAACTGTTAAGATTTCCCTGAACTTAAATCTGGCAAATTTAAAATCTTCATAATTTTGTTAATTGTTATGATATTGGAGAATTTAAGGTGTCATTTTAAAAATTACATCAGGCTTATGAGATCTGCAAAAATATATATTTGTAGTTCCAAAAAAGAGCTTGCCAAAATTTGCTAAATTTGCCATAAGTTAAGGAAAATCTTGGTTAAGGAATGATTGTGAAACCAGGGCCAGTATTAAATTTTAAGACAACTTCATAATAAATACTGGTAATGAACAGACTTTATTTAAAATGATACATGCAGATTTCTGTAAAAAAAAAAGGTAAACATTTACATTTTCATGCAATTTCCCTGACAATCCACTACATCCATTAACTTTTAAGATAATTTAATGAAAAAATACATTTGGTAATGCATGGACATTATTTAAAATAATACATGCAGATTTCTGTAAAAAAAAATCTATCAATGCTTGTAAGTACTGTAACCAATTTCCCTCCCTAACACTAAATTATTAAATTGAAATTTTAAAATAATTTTATTTGATGTTACACAGAGATAACCATCACATTTAAATAAATATTTTTGTATTTTATCAAAATTTCCATTTTTAACAGCTTCTTCAACACTCACTTAGTAAAATTTAAAGGCGGTGAGTGAAGTCAATGTTATTTTGCAAAGTGTATTTTATATAAAATCTTTCCATCAAAACAGCTTTCTCAGATATTCACATATTAAAATTTTAAGGTAATTTAATGCAATTTTGCAAAGTGTATTTTATATAAAATTTCTCCATCCTAATCAGCTTTCTCAGATATTCACAATTTAAAATTTTAAGGTAATTCAATGTAATTTTGCAAAGTGTATTTTATATAAAATCTCTCCATCATAACAGCTTTCTCAGATATTCACATATAAAAAGTTTAAGGTAATTTAATGCAATTTTGCGAAGTGTATTTTATATAGATTCTCCATAATAACAGCTTTCTCTGATATTCACATATTAACATTTTAAGGTAATTTAATGTAATTTTACACAGCGTGGTGATCACCTGTAACGGATGTTTATTTGTACATGTTTATTTCAGATTTCTGTGTTTTTTATGTAAAATATTTGCTTGGTGACTAATTCATACATGTATATGATAGCTGTACTGGGATGAACTTTTTAACAAGTGACAGATACCTGTCATTTAATTATCAGTTACACAACAAATACACACATGCTCTCTCTCTCTCTCTCTCTCTCACTTATAATTAACTAGCGTCGGACACCTGTCATTTAATTATCAGTTACACAACAAATACATACATGTTCTCTCTCTCTCTCTCTCTCTCTCTCTCTCTAACTTATAATTAACTAGCACTGGACACCTGTCATTTTATTATCAGTTACACAACAAATACATACATGTTCTCTCTCTCTCTCTCTCTCTCTCTTGTTTTAACTTATAACTAGCTTCAGACAACTGTCATTTTATTGTCACACACACACACACACACACACACACACCACACACACACACACACACACACTCTCTCTCTCTCTCTCTCTCTCTCTCTCTCGTTTGAACTTTTTACAAGTGTCCAACACACATCATGACTTTTTAAAAAGTGTCCAATAACTGTCATGTTATTATCAGTCAGTCTGAGTTACATCACACACATACACACTCTCTCTCTCTCTCTTACCCATATCTCTAATTGATAATTCTTGCATTTATTCTCTCTCTCTCTAACTTGCACTAATTGTGTGTTTGAAAATTCTTGCATTCTTTCCCCCCTCTCTCTCTTTCTCTCTGGATTATGTTTCTCTCTCTCTCTCTCTCTCTCTCTCTCTCTCTCTCTCTCTCTCTTCCTGAGGGTTCTGTTTATTACACATACAGGTTCCACTGTACCTTTATAGATATAATAAGACTATGAATCTGTTTTATTCTGTCTTATAAGAGGGCCATAAAACCTGTAAGAATATTGTGTGATATAGGTCATAAATTCTAGTGGGAAATGTCTGTTTAAGAATGTACATATCATGCATGTCACATATTGTATATTATTGATGGTTTATCAAACATTTTGTACACTGCAGCGATAGCTCAGTTGGTAGAGTGCTCACTCCGTAGTGGGAGGTTGTTGGTTTGCCCCACAACCTGGTCTGACCAAAGACTTGAAAGTTGGTAGTGACTGTTCCTTTTACCAAGCATCCAGGCATTACAAAATGAAAGTCATGGTTCTTTCAGATGGGAACTTAAAATAAACCTGGCAAAATTTCTGCACCTTCACCTATAGCTGGTGACTTCTCAATAAAGTGAAATATTCTTGACTGGGACGTCTAACATCATTACTCAATGCAACTCCAACATTTTGTACCTTTATTCAATTTACTAAGCAGTGTGGAGTTGAGTTGAGTTGAGTAATGGTGTTTAACGTCCCAGTCAAGAATATTTCACTTATATCGAGACGTCGCCGGCGAAGGTGCAGAAATTTTTCCTGTGCGTTGCGCTGATGGCATTATACAGCAGGGTTCTTTAACGTGCCAAGCCTTTCGTGATACGGGACCTCGTTTATTTTAAGTTCCCATCCGAAAGAACCGTGACTTTCATTTCGTATCGCTGAGTGCTTGGCGAAAGAACAGTCAATACCCACTTTCAAGTCTTTGGTCAGACCTGGCCGGGGATCGAACCCACGACCTCCCACATACTGAGCGAGCACTCTACCAACTGAGCTACTGCACTGGTTTAATATAAGTGGTGAGAGGTACTGTGAACATAAGTGTGCCTTAAACCACTTGGCCGACGAGACCCTTAATATCCTGAGAATAAGAAACATTTACATCCAAGCTATCTGTTTTTCAAAGGAACAATCATTTCTTCTTTTGTTTACCAGATTTAAATCTGAACTCATTCAAAAAAGAACATCCAAACCTTCCACTCATGGAGTGGACACTTTGTCAACTGAGCAATCATAGTTATTTATTTAAATCCCAGATATTATTGAATAAAAGCATGATCAATGCCTGAATATTTTCTGACCAATGGTGTTTAGTAAGCTAAACTGGTGTTTTAATCCCCTCTAAAGATAAATATCATATACTGAAGTAGTTTGAATGGAAAAGTAAACCAAAATATCTGGACAGACAAATCCATTAACTTTCGCTTCTCAATTAAAAACACGTTCTTAAACTCAAAACAACAAACTTTCTAACACAAACACCTTATAATTTTTCTTCCTTATAAGAGAGGGGGCTTTTTGACCTGCAATTCAGGACCAACTTTCAATGTTTTGTGAAAAGAGACGGGGTTCCTTGCAATTGTGAAAAATAAGCTGTCAAATAGCCAATACATGTAATATGAAAATGAAAAATACATTGTTGCATTTTATCGTCATTTTTTCTTAGGTAGTTCTTTTTTTTTTTTTTTTTTTTTAAGTTGTGAAAGTCAGCTTTGTGTTCATTAAAAACCAATAAGATTATTTTGCAAATCACAGCACCTCTAACTTTGAAACCCACTTTAACAGATCCTCCTTTGGAAAAGTAAGTTCGCAAATTAAATGCTGAGGGTTTGCAGTTTTCTTGGGACAACATAGTTTCCATCTCAACATAAATGAAAGACCCTTGACTAGGACATAAAACACCATTACTTTACTACACACACACACACACACACTCTCTCTCTCTCTCTCTCTCTCTCTCTCTCTCTCTCTCTCTCTCTCTCTCTCTCTCTCTCTCTCTCTCTCTCTCTGACCACTGCGGTCATGAGTGGAAGGTTTGGATGTTCTTTTCTTGAATGAGTTCATATTTAAATCTGAATGAAAGTTAGGTTCTTTCGGATGGTAACTTAAAAGAAATGAAGCCCTGTGTCATGGTAGGCATGGCACAATACGACTGTAAAATGCCATCAGCGCAATACACGAGCAAAATTTCTACACCTGTAAACAAAAACGTATTGATTAACAGACACATTTGTATCTGTCAAATGTATACATGTACAACATTTCACTTAGCCAGTAATGGCTCAATATAAGTAAAATAATCTTGATATATTTGCTCAATAACACAGATAGATAGAAGATATTCATCTGCTAACACAGCAAAATACAATAAAAAAGTACTTAGATATTTAATAGTTTTATAGGCAGACAACATTGACCTGTCTATTTAACCTTTCATTGTTAATATTCATGTATCTAAAACATAGTGTTAGGGTTTGCAGTTAATACAAAAATGATGCATGTTTCCCATGTTGAAGATGAAATAAAAACCTGTGTCACCTAAACATAATTGCACTGGTCCATGATGAATTATTTAACAGGGTTCGTACAGGCCTGGAAAAGTCCTTAAATTTTAAGGTTTGCCCTAAAAAGGCCCTAAAAACAAATCTGACCCTAAAAACCCCTTGAAATTATTCTGAAGGCCCTAAAAAGCCCTTGAATTTGGGCAGTTGGGTGTCTGTATTTGGATATTAAGTTGATGCAAATAGACTGATTTAAATAAATACATATTAGTAAATAAGTTACTTGAAAGGAGCAATTTAAAGGTACCTGGCCCTTCCAAATGCCCAACTTCAACCTTATCCACTTTAAGTGTTGTTACTATGGACATATAAGTACTTGTTTTATTGATTTAATTGCCTTTGCACCAATATTTTTTTGCTACAATTGTACCTCTAATTAGGCCTTAAATTTGCAAATGAGACCCTGAAAAGACCCTAAAAAGTCCTTAAATTTGAAGTCCAAATGTCTGTACGAACCCTGTTTAAATTAAAGGTCAAGCAGACAGATCAAAGTTGTTTGCCTATAATGTTGTATCTGTCAGTTGTATATTTTACATTTATAGCTTTCTTGTAATGTAAAGATAAGCCTTGTTTAATCAGGTGTCAGATAGATCCTTAACCAGAGCATTCACCCTTCTTTGTATTATCCAAGCCTTGATGGCTGCATACATCGTTAAAACAGCATTTACTTTTTTTTGTGTAATACACCATTAAGGTATCTTAACTGGTTGTTTTGTGCATGGGAGGTAGGGGTTGGAACCACAACTAGGTCTAACCAAGACTTGAAAATTGGTAGTGACTATTCTGTTTCCAAGCTCTTGGCATTTACAAACTCGCCCTGCACATTGTCCTAAAAAAGGTATAAATGTCTTCCACCTCACCTATAGCTGGTGATATCTTGATATAAATGAAATATTCTTGATTTGGATGGAAAAACCATTCAATCAAACTCAGTAAAATGCCTTTATTTCGTGTAATGTAAAGATAAGCCTTGTTTAATCAGGTGTCGGAGAGATCCTTAACCAGAGCATTCACCTTCCTTTGTGTAATGTAATCAGTGATGATTATTACTACTAACTTACATTTCCTCTAGCCCCAAATTCAAACTTGAATGAAATGTTCTGCTAGATATAGTAGAGTACTGAGCCTTTTGTGTCTTTCAGATCAAAGTGCCTCTCATCACCTACTGTCAGAGCCAGTCTGTTTGTGACAGTGAAGTTACACACTTTTCCATAGAAAATCAAATAAATCTAAAAAAAAATTTATATTATTCACTTACTTGTACCTAGTCGTAACAGAAAATCTGCATGTGCATCCGCCATTGTCATAACATATTTCTGTAGAAAGGAAAATGTTGGCACTATGGAGATTTTACATGATGATAATGACGGTATTTACACTGGAAATGATGTCCTTGGTGACGCTTTACGTCATATGCACAACGCAATCCACCGTTTGCCTGCTTTTCAACATGTTAAATCCCCATAGCTTCAACGTTTTACCCTGTGCGGATATATTCTGGACTAATCACAGATGTGCATACAGATTTCCTGTTACGACTTGATACAAGTAATTTAAAAAAAATCAATCTTTATTCAAATTTATTTGATTTTCTATGGATATGAAATTTCACGGTCACAAACAGAGTGGTTCCTACAGTAGGTTCGAATCCCGCTAAGGCATCCTAGTGTTAGAGAGTTTGTCAGTTTGTTTTCTCCAGGTACTCTGGTTTTCCCCAGCATCTCAGAACTGACTATCTCAGATTAAGTTAAAGAACTTGCTCAACTCCTTGGTATGAAAACCTGTCTTAACTGGTAAAGAAAATTTGATCATGAATCGATAAATGAGTTATGTTGGCCCTCTTTTTAAAAAAATATAGACCCAAGGCCTGGGCAAAAAAAATGACCCCAATAACCTTAGTTCTAGATTGAACACTTTATTTAAGAAAGAAAACAGTACTTATAATTTTTAAAATTGGTTTTTAAACAATAACAATCTCTATGTTCTAATTTACAGCGCCATCGTTGGGTAGTCGCCATGGAGATGATGTAAACGTTAATAATGCAAACGAGTATGGGCGAGTGTGGGACGTATCTGTGTATAACAACGGTCATGCACCACAACATGCAGATATACGATTGGATGAGAGAAATAGAGATGCAAATTCTAACTATGCACGAATTGTTCGGAAAAAACATCCCCGGCGACACACTGTAGGAGGAGCTACCCTGACATCACAGGAACATGAAGGGGAGGTAAGTCATGTTTGAATAAAATTCAATAGATAAGTTTTATTGCAGGATCAACGGAACAACGTTTTCCATTAACTCTTAGGATTGTTTATATACAGTGCAATCTGAATACTGAGATACAGAGTAAAGAGGAAACCTGTCTGTATTGAATAACAAGTAAAGAGGAACCTGTCTAAATTGAATAGTGAGTTTAGGGGAACCTGTCTGTACTGAAAAGTGAGGAAAGCGGAACCTGTCTAAACTGAATAGTGAGTTAAGGAGAAACCTGTCTGTACTGAATAGCCAGTAAAGGGGAAACCTGTCTATACTGAAAAGCGAGGAAAAAAGAAAACCTGTTAAACCAGAAAATTGAGGAAAGTAACAGAGTAATGGCATTTAACTGAGGAAAGGGAAACCCTGTCTGCTGAATACTAATTGGAGGTGTGGAGTTTAGTTGATTGATGATGTTTATCATCCCAGTGGAAGTGTGGAGTAATGTCATTCAACTGAAAAGCAGTATATACCCCAAGAAAACCAAAACCCTGTCTACTGAAAACCAAGTAAAGGATACTGTGTGTATAGAATACAGAGCAAAGAGAAACCCAATGTCTATATTAAGAAACGAGTAAAGGGAAACCCTGTCTTTATGGAATACTGAATATTGGAATTTAAAAATAAAACTGGTCTATACCTGACTACATAGAAAACCTGCCCTGAATACTGAGTAATGGTATGCAACTTTAAATTGTGTCTGTAGTACTGGTATACCTCGGGTGAAAACTAAATACAGAGTAAAGTGAAACCCTGTCTTTATGGAATACTGAATATCGGAATTCAAATTAAAACTGGTCTATACCTGACTACATAGAAAACCTGCCCTGAATACTGAGTAATGGTATGCAACTTTAAATTGTGTCTGTAGTATACCTCAGGTAAAAACAAAATACAGAGATAAGGGAAAACTTCTATACTGAATATGAGTAAAGGGGAAAACAGAGGTCATAAACATGTAATAGCCATTTGTAGGAGTTATGGGACTTATTTTGCCTCAGAGGGTGGGGGAATGTATGTGATATGGCTATGTGTAGGTCTCTTGTTGATAGCCATTGTCCATACTGACATTAGTTAACAGATGCCATAAATATGTAATGACCATTTATAGGAGTTATGGAACTTGGTTTGCCACCGTGCTGGTGGGGGGGAGGGGGGGGGGGGGGGGCTACAGGTTACTATCTTCTTGATAGCCATAAGCTTACAGAAGCCATAAATATGTAATGGCCATATGCAAGGGTTATTGGACTTGGTTGTCCACTACATGGAACATAGAGCCTTATTGTTAGTCACTGTCCATATTGGCATTAGTTAACAGAAGCCTTAAATATGTAATGACCATTTGTAGGAGTAATTGAACTTGGTTTGCCACAGTGTTGGTGATGGGGGAGGGATGGCTTCTAGTAGCTATCTTTTTATAGCCATTGTCCATATTGTCATTAGTTAACGGATGCCATAAATATGTAATGGCCATTTGTAGGAGTTATGGGGCTTAGTTTGCCACAGAGTGGTGGTGGGGGAGGGATGGCTACAGGTAGCTATTTTATAGATAATCATTGTCCTTATTGGCATTAGTTAACAGTAGCCATAAATATGTAATGACCATTAGTAAGAGTTATGGAACTTGGTTTGCCACTGTGCTGGTGGTGGGGGAGGGATGGCTACAGGTAGCTATCTTATTGATAACCATTGTCCATACTGGCATTAGTTAACAGATGCCATAAATATGTAATGACCATTTATACCAGGCATAATATGACTTTTACAATGTAATAATAGATTCAAAATCATGTCAATAAGCTGTACTAACTAAGTTATAAGTCTATGTTGTAAACAATATACCACCAGCGTGAGTCATGGGGAATTGATGAGGAATGTAAGAAAATCTAGGTTTTCTGTTTAAGAGATTTAGCTGCATAATATGAAGAAGGTATGTGTGTTTTATAATGCACGATTTTAGTAACACATGTTGCACTGATTATTTTCTCGACAGAATTTATAATGCCGCCATTGATCCATGTTATTAACTGAGAAATTTGGCATATTGTGATAAATAACTAAAGGTGTCTGGTTTGTGTAATATGGAAAGGATACCTGTCTAGTTTGTAATTATGAAAGGGAACCTGTCTACTTTGTGTAATATTTATAGGGTACCTGTCTCGTTTGTAATTATGAAAGGGAACCAGTCTACTTTGTGTAATATGGAAAGGATACCTGTCAAGTTTTAGTAATTATGGAGGGGAATCTGTCTACTTTTTGTAATATGGTAAGGGTACCTGTCTGATTTGTAATTATGAATGGGAACCAGTCTACTTTGTGTAATATGGTAAGGGTACCTGTATAATTTGTAATTATGAATGGGAACCAGTCTACTTTGTGTAATATGGTAAGGGTACCTGTCTAATTTGTGCATAATTGAGAAGGGTACTTCCCTGGTTTGTAAATGTCTACTTAAAATATGTTAAGGGTACCTGTCTTGTGTGTGTGTAAACATGTGATATTATAAGGGTACCTGTCTGTTTTTATTAATAGAAATGGGAACTCATGGTGCCCATCTTGTTTATCTAACATGAAAATAGAACTTTGCATTGTATTGAAAGGGAACTAATACCAAAATATGTTCTAAAACTTTTAAATTATTGAGTCAAACAAACTAAAATTTCAATACTATTTCTTATATTGCCATAGTTATTATGAAATTTTATAACGAACTTCTGTAAAACCTTAATTGTCAGGTACAGCTCTTGCGCCGTATATGTGAGGTCGTGGAATCGAACCCCTACCAGGTCTGACCAAGATTTTATAATAAGTAGTGACTGTTCTTTTGCAAAGTACTTGCATTTTGAAATGAAAGTCACTGGGTCCTTAAGAAGAGACCATAAATACATATGCCCCGTGACGCGGCAGGCATAGCATGATGAAGAACCCTTCTTGTACACCATTCAATCAATCAATAAATCAGTCAAACCACACATGCACAGATCCATCCATCCATCCATTCATCCATCAGTGTTTTCCTTACTTTCATCTACATTGTGTGATTACTGTCAGTGTCAGAAAAATCAGGTCTTATTTTATGTGCTTGATTAAATAGTAGACACATGTTGCATTGGTAATTTTGTTTTGAATAAAGGAACATGTTTATTATAATAAAATCATGACACGTTGCCACGTGTGTACACCACTTAGAAACCACCATTTGGCTGCTTGGAAACCGGAGAAGCCTGTATGCATGCCAGTGTTTATTGCTTATAATCTGAATTTTTTTTATCAAAGTCCTCAATTTATTTGATATTTAGGTGTTATTTATTACAATGGGTTTATTTTAATTAAAGAGAAAAACCAGCCAATTTGTTGGGTTGGTTTTTGTATGTGTTGATGATAATAAAAATAATCTGCAAACAATTGAGATAAAGGGTGTTGTGATTAAGTCAGTTGGTGCAAGTTATTATAAAGGGAAATCTGCTGCTTAAGGATTCAGATAATTAAACAACTTTTAGTAATATTCTATTTTAATATTAAATGGTTTGAATGAGGTTTTTCGGTCCATTTGTGTATTCCTTCAGATGAGGATTTACGGAATAGTCTGGCCCTCAGAACTTACACCTGGGTTTCTATAAAATGTAGGAAAAAATTAGTGTCCAATTTTCAGTTTTGCTGTGAGTTGTTATAAAGAAAAATCTGCAGCTTAGAGATTCAAATAGACAACTTTTGGGTAAATGAAATTTTTCAATGTTTTTAAATAATTTGAAACAAGGTTTTTCCATTTCTTTTTGAGTTTTAACTAAATTAGGATTCCTGGATGTTTGACCCAATTTTATGATCCAAGACTTAGAAACTCCAGGGTTCCATAGGATGCTTAAAAAACATGAAGCTGATTGTTTTTTGGGTTTTTTTAGCTAAAACTTTTTGCCCATAAAAATATAATTTCCCCATATCTTTTATATTTTCCCAAAAATTAAAAAAAAATCTGAGAAAAATGTTTTCAAGAAAAACAACTTTATTGCATACATTTAGATAATGAAGTTAACATATCACTTTCAAATACTGCAAAAGATTGGAATTACGGTACAATTTTTAGATTCTATGAGTGAAATTGGACATAATTATAAACCTTATTACAAAAATATACAAATGTATTTGTATAGTTATTTATGGATGACAGCATATTATATTAGATCATTTAGTTATTATATAGTATGGACTTTCAAATATAACAAAAACTTGTATTTCAAAATTTCAATTCTATGAAATTTGACATGACGACTATGGAAAATTTCAATTTCTACAGTTATTTATGGATGGCAGTGTATGTTGGTCAATATGGAATTTTATGTGTAGATTGAAAGCTGATCTGCTGTTACAACTTCAATATTTAGAAGTTTGAAATAATTATAACTGTAAACCTACCGTATATATCAAATATAAATTTGTAAAGTTATTTATAGATGGCAGTGTATTATTTTAGATCATTTAGTTAAGATATCACCTTCAAATACTGCAAAAAAAATTCAAAATTCCAATTCTTAAATGAAAAGAATTTTAACATGATGATTCTTATCTAAACCTATGGCAAATATAAATTTCTATATTTTTTATTAGATGACAATTTAGGTTGGTCAGTACATGTACATGTATATGATACTTTCAGATTGAAAACTGATCAGCATTAAATTTCACTTTCAAATAATGGTACTTCAAAAAATCCAATATTTCAATTCTATGAATTAAATTTGACATGATTATAATTAAAAACCTTATTACAAATATAAATTTGTAAAGTTATTTATGGATGGCAGTGTATTATTTTAGATCATTTAGTTAAGGTATGACTTTCAAATATAACAAAAACTTGTATTTCAAAATTTCAATTCTATGACTGAAATTTGACCTGATGACTAGGTCATATACAAATTTTTATAGTTATTTATTAATGGCACTTTATTTTGGTAAATATGGAATTTTTTGTGCAGATTGAAAGCTGATCTGCATTACATGTCATTTTCAAATGCTGTTACAACTTCAATATTTTGTAATTTGACATGATTATAACTGTAAACCCATGTCAAAGTTATTCATAGATGGCAGTGTATTATTTTAGATCATTTAGTTAAGATATCACTTTCAAATACTGCAAAAACTCATATTTCAAAATTTCAATTCTATAGATATAAATTTGTATAGTTATTTATGGAAATTAGTTTGTGTTGGTCAATATGGAAATTTGTGTGCAGATGGAAAGCTAATCTGCATTACATGTCACTTTTAAATGCTGTTACAACTCCAATATTTGAAATTTGACATAATTATATCTGTAAACCTATGGCAAATATATAAATTTGTATAGGTATTTATGGGTGGTCAATATAGGATATTTGCATGCAGATGGAACTCTGATCTATCAGCATTAGATTTATATCTAAAGAATTAAGCTTGTTAATGAAACACTGACAAGGCATTCATTTCTGGAATTCTGGGAGCTGTCTAAGACTGGAGAGAATGCATTAAGACATGACATTTTATCAGCATGAATTCTTCACAGAATCCATGGGCTCTATTGACCAGTTATACTAATATTGATTAGTCGTTGTTACTGACATTACATCTCAACTGTCCAGGCCGTAGTAAGCTAACGCCAATCAATGACCGCTTCAATCAGCAGCAGCATGGTTATAGCGGTCAGCAGATAGGAATGTGGAAAACGGCTACAAAATGATATCCTAACATGCCAGATTTCTGCTATACACATACATGTATACACAACGAAGATCCATTGTGTGTTCACAATTTTCTTATAATATTTTATTTATAATATTATTGACATTTTAATGCTGAAGCTGTTGGACAGACAAAGATCATGAATTTTACAGTGTAATGCGTGCCTGTGTATGATAATGGCTGGCTTTAACGCTGACCTATAGCTAATAGTGAGAGTGAGCTTCTAATATGTCACTCCGGAGATTAAATCTGTCATGGGATTAATGGATTAACAAGACCTACTGGGATGTGTATTGGAGGATTTATAGTGTAGATAATAGGTATAGTGTTGTAGTACTAATGAGGCAGAAATGATGCCTTTATTTTTATCTATGTGATATGGTAATATTAACAAGATGTCTAGATCTGAGGCTAGGGTTAGAGAATAGTGTTGAATTGTATTGTTCAGTAATGTTTTATGGGGCTGGATCATCAGTAAATTTAGCGTCCTAATTTTGTGGTGGTCTCAGTGAGGTTCTATAATGAATTATAGTGTTCAGTGATGTTTTATGGTGCCAACCTGTATTTTTATCTATGTGATATGGTAATATTAACAAGATGTCTAGAAGAGAATAGTAATAAATTTGTATTGTTCAGTAATGTTTTATGGGGCTGAATAATTGGTAAATTCCAAGTCTTAATTTTGTGGTTCAGGTCTCTTTGAGGCCTCATGTTCAGTAATGTTTTGTAGAACCAGATAATCTGTGAATTCAGAGTCTTAATTTTGTGGTTCAGGCCTCCTTGAGGCTTCATGTTCAGTAATGCTTTATGGGGCCAGATAATATTTAATGGGCCCAGATAATCGGTTAATCCATAGTCTTAATTTGTGGTTCAGGTCTCCTTGAGGGTTTCATAATGAATGATATTGTCCATTAATGTTTTATGATGGATTATGACAGTTGTGTATGTGTGTGTGTGTGTGTGTGGGGGGGGGGGGGTAATAAATAATAAGTAATTTTTGTGATTGGTCACCTTGAGGTTTTTAAGTAAGGAGAAAATTTGGAAATTAGGTTGATGTTTCCTAATTGGTTTAACTAGGTCAGTTCATCTTGGAAGAGGTTTAACTAGGTCAGTTAATCTTGGAGGGGGTTTAACTAGGTCAGTTCATCTTGAAGGGGTTTAACTAGGTCAGTTCATCTTGGAAGGGTTTAACTAGGTCAGTTAATCTCGGAAGGGGTTTAACTAGGTCTGTTCATCTTAAAAGGTGTTTAACTAGGTCATTTTATCTTGGAAGAGGTTGAACTAGGTCAGTTCATCTTGGAGGGGTTTTAACCAGGTCAGTTCATCTTGAAGGGGTTTAAACTAAGTCAGTTCATCTTGGAAGGGGTTTAAATAGGTCAGTTCATCTTGAAAGTGTTTAACTAGGTCAGTTAGTCTCCTAAGGGGTTTAACTAGGTCAGTTCATCTTGGAGGGGTTTAACTAGGTCAGTTAATCTCGGAAGGGGTTTAACTAGGTCATCTCATCTTTGAGGGGGTTTAACTAGGTCAGTTCATTTTGGAAGTGGTTTAACTAGGTCAGTTCATCTTGAAAGGTTTAACTAGGTCAGTTAATCTTGGAGGGGGTTTAACTAGGTCAATTCATCTTGAAGGGGTTTAACTAGGTCAGTTCATCTTAGAAGGGTAAAACTAGGTCAGTTAATCTCTGAAGGGGTTTAACTAGGTCAGTTCATCTTAGAGGGGTTAAACTAGGTCAGTTTATCTTGGAAGGGTTTTAACTATGTCAGTTCATCTTGGAAGGGGTTTAACTAGGTCAGTTCATCTTGGAGGGGGTTTAACTAGGTCAGCTCATCTTGAAGGGGTTTAACTAGGTTCATCTTGGAAGGGTTTAACGAGGTCAGTTAATCTCGTAAGGGGTTTAACTAGGTCAGTTCATCTTGGAAGGGTTTAACTGGGTCAGTTCATCTCGGGTGGGGTGGTGAAACCAGGTCATTTCATCTCAATATGGGGTGGTTAAACCAGGTCATTTCATCTCAATATGGGGTGGTTAAACCAGGTTAGTTCATCTCGGAGGGGTTTAACTAGGTTTCATCTAAAGACCGCTTGGTGTTTTATCATTAAAGATTGTTGTGGTAACTCTGACAAAGACTTAACAATAGGTAGTTACTCTTTAAACATGCATTTAAAAATAATAATGCCCTGTGTCATGACAGGCATGGCATGTAAAGAACCCTCACTGTGCATTACCCAGAACACAATGCAAAGGTTAACATTTCTGCCACTTCAGTATAGCTGGTTATGTCTCAATATTAGTGAAATATTCTTGACTGGCAGGTATAACCCCATTGGATCAATCATTATAGTCATAAGACTGATGTTTACTTGTTTAGCTTGGTCTTGAACTGACTCAGGTTTAACTTTCTCTTATGCGATGAAATGTCAGTGATTTTGTTACATTCTCTTTAAAAACTACCTTCTGCCTTTTGAATTGAGAAAATTTGAAGTTCTAAAATACAGCAAACTACACAATGACATGCTTGCAAAAGTTTAGGATCCTCATTGCAAAGATGGTTCATTGTGGCAATATCTAACATTTTGTGGATAACAACAATTACTGGTAGATTGGGTTGACATTTTGTTCTTCACTAATTTTCTATTAGTCAATCATTCAGTCCTTCTGTCATTATTTGTTTAATTTGTTGTAAAGAGCTATTGTATTTTATGTGAGTTGTATAGTTGCCACCAGGGGCGGATCCAGGATTTTTTGAAAGGGGAGGTTGAGAATTATATCAATGATGCTAGGTGCGAGCGCAGAAGGCGCGAGGTTCTAGAGACGAGGGGTCTAGGGCAGAGCCCCGATGGGGGCCAAGAAAATAATTTTGTCGTATCAACATATGGGGGTTACATCAGTCAATAGCTCTCTCTCTCTCTCTCTTTTTAAATTTTTCAAAGGGGGGGGGTTGCAACCCCCGCACCCCAACCCCCCCCCCCTTTAAATCCGCCACTGGCCACCCAGTGCCATTAGTGTAGTATAGTTTACATCAGTGTAGAATAGTTGTCATCAGTTTGCAGACATCTCGATATAAGTAAAAAATTCTTGACTAGGACTTAAAGCCCATTCAATCAATCATAACTCATTGCTGCTTCAAAGGATTTTCATGAAGCTTTAAATAAATGATTCCCATGGTCTTAATGATTTCCATGGTACAAGGATGTTTTGAACATGTCATTTCCTGAATCCTGTAAGTGGGAGGTCGTGGGTTCAATCTCAGGCCAGATCTGACCCAAGACTTAAAAGTTGGTAGTGACTGTTCTTTCACCAAGCACTTGGCATTACGAACTGAAAGTCACAGATCTTTCGAATGAGAACTTAAAATAAACGAGGTCCCGTGTCACGGTGGGCTTAGCACAATAAAGAACCCTGCTGTATAATGCCATCAGCACAACAGCTGGTGATGTCTCAATATAAGTGAAAATTCTCGACTGGGACGTTAAACACCACTGCTCAACTCAACTCATTACCTGAATCAAAGCCCTTACTTTAAATTTAAAAAGGATGACGTATTTAAGTGCTGTTATACACATATATAACATAATCAATAAAACTAAATAAAATTTTTATTATATTTAAATCCTATATATTTTTAACCTTTAAACACTTAACACAATTTTTGAACACCCCCTCTCCCGTCAAAACAAAAGAAACTGTCTGAACTTGCAGTTTCTCTCGTACTGAGCAGGATTATCATTGCCATGACATGTCATCAGTAGGATGAAACTAACTTGTCTCCCGGCGGTCTAAAACCCAGCTCACATTCCCTATCAGTTGGTGAACAAACAAACTTGTTCTTTTTTTATCCTTCTTATAGAACAATTATTCCACCTTCATTTTACCAATCAATAACTTATTACCCCTGAAATATTTTTCACACAAGATGTTCCAGATGAGCTACATAGACCCTAATTGGATTTTTCTTGTTCCTTTCTTATCCATCCTTTCCATAAAATTATTATTTTACCTTCTCATTTCATCAATCAATAATTCAGTTACCCCTGAATTATATTTCACACAAAATGTTCCAGATGAACTACACATGCCCTAATGATCTTCTTGTTTCTTTTTTTCATCCTTCTTATATAGTATTTTTTCTACTTTTTCATTTCATCAATCAATAATCCTGGGGTCCTGAATTATATTTCACACAAGATGTTCCAGATGAGCTACACAGGCCCTAATGGGCTTCTTGTTCCTATAGAACAATTATTTCACCTTCATTTTACCAATCAAAACCTTGGGTGTCCCTGAATTCTATTTCACACAAGATGTTCCAGATGAGCTACACATGCCCTAATTGGCTTCTTCTTGTTTCTCTCTCATCCATCCTTTTTATAGAATAGTTATTTTACCCTCTAATTTTACCAATCAATGTCTCGGGCACCCCTGAGTTATATGTCACACAAGATGTTCCAGATGAGCTACACAGGCCCTTATGTGCTTCTTGTTCCTTTCTTATCTATCCTTCCCATAAAAATAATTATTCCACCATCTCATTTTGCCAATCAATAATTCGGTCACCCCCTGAATTGTATTTTACACAAGGTGTTCCAGATGAGCTACATAGGCCCTAATTGGATTCTTCTTGTTCCTTTCTTATCTATCCTTTCCATAAAATTATTATTTTACCTTCTCATTTCATCAATCAATAATTCGGTCACCCCTGAATTATATTTCACACAAAATGTTCCAGATGAACTACACATGCCCTAATGATCTTCTTGTTTGTTTTTTTTCATCCTTGTTATATAGTATTTTTTCTACTTTTTCATTTCATCAATCAATAATCCTGGCGTCCTGAATTATATTTCACACAAGATGTTCCAGATGAGCTATAAAATAATTATAACTACCTTCTCATTTCACCAATCAATATTTCGGTCACCTTTTGAATTGTATTTTACACAAGGTGTTCCAGATGAGCTACATAGACCCTAATTGGATTCTTCTTGTTCCTTTCCTATCCATCCTTTCCATAAAATTATTATTTTACCTTCTCATTTCATCAATCAATAATTCGGTCACCCCTGAATTATATTTCACACAAAATGTTCCAGATGAACTACACATGCCCTAATGATCTTCTTGTTTGTTTTTTTTCATCCTTGTTATATAGTATTTTTTCTACTTTTTCATTTCATCAATCAATAATCCTGGCGTCCTGAATTATATTTCACACAAGATGTTCCAGATGAGCTACACAGGCCCTAATGGGCTTCTTGTTCCTATAGAACAATTATTCCACCTTCATTTTACCAATCAAAACCTTGGGTGCCCCTGAATTCTATTTCACACAAGATGTTCCAGATGAGCTACACATGCCCTAATTGGCTTCTTCTTGTTTCTTTCTCATCCATCCTTTTTATAGAATAGTTATTTTACCCTCTAATTTTACCAATCAATGTCTCGGGCACCCCTGAGTTATATGTCACACAAGATGTTCCAGATGAGCTACACAGGCCCTTATGGGCTTCTTGTTCCTTTCTTATCTATCCTTCCCATAAAAATAATTATTCCACCATCTCATTTTGCCAATCAATAATTCGGTCACCCCCTGAATTGTATTTTACACAAGGTGTTCCAGATGAGCTACATAGGCCCTAATTGGATTCTTCTTGTTCCTTTCTTATCTATCCTTCCTATAAAATAATTATAACTACCTTCTCATTTCACCAATCAATATTTCGGTCACCCTTTGAATTGTATTTTACACAAGGTGTTCCAGATGAGCTACATAGGTCCTAATTGGATTCTTCTTGTTCCTTTCTTATCTATCCTTCCTATAAAATAACTAGAACTACCTTCTCATTTCACCAATCAATATTTCGGTCACCCTCTGAATTATATTTTACACAAGGTGTTCCAGATGAGCTACATAGGCCCTAATTGGATTCTTCTTGTTCCTTTCTTATCTATCCTTCCTATAAAATAATTATAACTACCTTCTCATTTTGCCAATCAATAATTCGGTCACCCCCTGAATTGTATTTTACACAAGGTGTTCCAGATGAGCTACACAGGCCCTAATTGGATTCTTCTTGTTCCTTTCTTATCTATCCTTCCTATAAAATAATTATAACTACCTTCTCATTTCACCAATCAATATTTCGGTCACCCTCTGAATTATATTTTACACAAGGTGTTCCAGATGAGCTACATAGGCCCTAATTGGATTCTTCTTGTTCCTTTCTTATCTATCCTTCCTATAAAATAATTATAACTACCTTCTCATTTCACCAATCAATATTTTGGTCACCCTCTGAATTATATTTTACACAAGGTGTTCCAGATGAGCTACACATGCCCTATTGGGCTTCTTCTTGTTCCTTTCTTATCCATCCTTTCTATAAAATAATTATAACTACCTTCTCATTTCACCAATCAATATTTTGGTCACCCTCTGAATTATATTTCACATAAGATTATTAGTTTGTCAGATATTCTTTTATGATTATCAAAGCCATTGTCTGAAATCGTGATGTTGATTCAGCTAAAAATGTTCAGTCAAGCAAATTGAAAAAAAGACTAGCATGTAATTTCCAATAATGATGGGAAAAAACTGATTGGTTCAGCGGTAAAGTGTTTGTTTTAATTCACAATCTGTCCTTAGGGGGTATTGACATTTTCTGCCGATATTGTCTTTCTCGTCCTTTATACAAAACCGGGGAAGACGACTTTGTTGATTATTTATCCGGCATAGAAGTAGGACAAGCGAAGGTTATCTTATAATGATGCGGACGACGGACGGTGACGACGACGCAAGGAATACGATGTTGGATGCCCATTAATGTATCTTAATGCCATTTGTAGGATTACCCGAGAAATTCCGTCGCATATATGATTGTAACAACTGATATTTATTGTGTTGTCTTGTCGAAGGATTATCAGATCTCGAAGCTCGTTATTTGGGTTTTGAAAAATGCATATTAAGACGTTTTGTGACAGCGTAATTTTCATCAATTAACTGTTAGAAATTCTGATGATACCTTATATGTGGTACATGTGATTTCATTTTTCTCGTGTGAGAGAATTTATTGATTTGGAGGAATTCATTGATTGGTTTTTGTGTGTGTGTAATTCTAGCGATGGATGTCGACAATTCTACGATTCTACGATAGCTTGGTTTGTAGTATTTATATGAAGGATGAATATTTTGATTAGGAAAAATCTTACATGTGTACAAAGGATTAATTCCTTTCTTATGATCAGAATTTGATATCTTGTGTTGAGATTTGCAGCATAAATTTGGGATTTTTCAGAGGGGTCAGTTTTCATTAAACACTATAACATCATTTTTTTTTTGCATTCATGTAATGTTAAATATGGCTCACTAAAATATTAACAATGGGATCATTTTGCAAATTAAGGGTTCAACAGCCCCATAAATCCATGACCCCTTCTAAAAGGAAAACTGGTATTTGTAAATTTCTTTGTTTACTTTGGTGTATATATATTTATGCCAATTTTTGCTGCCCTGGTCAAGAAATTTACACTTATATCGAGTCAGTCAGTTCTATGATGTTAGCTTGAAGTCTAGTAATGACCATTACACCATAATCAAGATTTCACTTACTGTAAACATATTTAATTTCTCATGGATCTATTTTCAAAGTATATGAAATATAGACATATCCGCATAGTTAAATTTTTGTTTTTTTTAAATATGCACTATAACAGAATATGCATAATATAATTTTCGCTCAGTATTAATTTTTCACGTAAAGCAAACAACCATGAAATAAGGAAAAATTAGTACACCATTGAAATAATTATGTATGTTTACAGTAATTAAAACCCCCACCCCAACCCTTACCCCCACCCCATCCACTACTAACTTCTATGGATAGATTTTGATGAAACTGATTGTCACATATCAAATTTAGGCATGTAAGAAAAAGGTCAAGGTCACAAGGTCAGATCTCAGAACTGCCTAATTTTCAAGGGGCATGAAATATTCTGTTGAGTCCCGGCTCCTCCCCTCCCACACACCCCAAGTCTGTTACAGATGAGTTAATATTATAAAACATATTACAGGAATGAATAAATAAATATCCAACTAAATACGGAGCTTTAGAGTTAGGTTAGAAATGAGATGTACATAAATAAATAAATAAATAAATAATTGTACAAAGAGTTAAGCTAGAGCTGGCAATTACTGAATAAATAAATAATTAAATAATAAATAAATAAATAAATAAGAAATTGTATGTACAATGAATTAGGCTAGAGCTGGCAATTATCTGAATAAAATAATTTAATAAATAAATAAATAAAAAATAAGAATTAAGTTGCACATGGTAATACTCATAATAATATGATGATGGTGCAAGTATAAATTCAAAATTTAAATAAGTAAATTAATACATAAATGAATAAATTTATCAACAAAATAAGAAATTGTACAAAGAATTAGGCTAGAGCTGGCAATTATCTGAATAAATAAATAAATAAATAATAAATAAACCAACAACAAAAATGTCAGCATTAAGTTGATAACACTATAGTATTGATGAAGACACATTGTAAAATACATGTTGAAATATAAATAAAAAATAAATAAATAAATCAACACAAAATAAATGTCAGCATTAAGTTGATAACACCACAGTGATGATGAAGACACATGTAAATTCAGAGATTGTAAAATTCTCCATGACAAGGAAACTGACACCTTTATATCAGTAAAAGCTATAAATAATGGTCACTTTTATGGCTCATGAATGGACTAATGTGGGTCAAACTGACCACTGGTCATTTAGCTATTTGTGTCCAGGGATGCTACAGACAATTCGCTCTATTGTGCATTTTAATGTTTGTAGTTTTAAAGGGGGGTCTAATTTTGTTTGCCTTTGCCCCCCCCCCCCCCCTCTCCTTTTTTCATGGGTTAAATATCTATGAATTTGTTACCCCCTGTTTAAATACAGTGAATACAGTGTGTAAAGGCAAACAACACTGATCTGTCTGCTTGACCTTTGATTTAAATATTCATGTTGGGGGAGTAAATTTAAGTAATAGGGATCACATGTGTATATTTCATCTACCTGATCTGATATGAACACTAATCATGGACAATGCGTATATGTATTAACTGCCAATCCTAGAATCCTAAAGCTACCCATGTATTGGGTGGACCCTCCTATATGACTATTTCTAATGAAAGGTCAAACAGACAGGTCAAAGTTGTTAAACTATATATAAGATAAAGTGTGTGGTTTTAAATTTCAGAGAACATGGAAATTAACAAATTAATACCGGGGTGTGAAATTTGACTTGTGTGAAGTGGTTTACCCTGGTCATCTGAATTTTAGCCTTAATGTGATATAGACTGGATGGATACATTAGAATCTTGACCAGAAGTGGTCCTTGGTCATTTTAAATTGGATTTGAAACTTTTATGTGAAATATAATGGAATGATACATTTAAATGCAGAAACCCTTGGTAATTTAAAATTGGATTTTAACTTATGTGAAATATAATTGAGTTATACATTTCAATACAGAAAGTTCAAGAATGTGGAAGTTAATGAATTAATATCTTGGTAGTGTTCTTTGGGTCATCTCGATTTGAATTTTAATTTTTAGAGATTTTAGAGTGAAAAATATCAAGACTGGAAGAATACACTTTAACGGATGATTTTGAATTTTAACTTGTATGAAGTTGTGTTCTGTTGCTATTTCAAATTGGAATTTGAATTAAGAGTTAAAAGATATCAAGACTGAAAGAATATACACTTTAGCAGATGATTTTGAATTTTAACTTGTATAAACTTGTGTTCTGTTGTTATTTTAAATTGGATTTTAATTTTAGAGTGAAAGATATATCAAAACTGGAAGAATACTCTTTTTAACAGATGATGTTAAATTTTAACTTGTATGGAGTTGTGTTCTTTTGCTATTTCAAATTGGATTTAAAATTTTAGACTTTTAACTGATCAAGACTTAATGGATACATTTAAATGCAGATGATTTTAAATTTTGACTTTATTATTCTCCCACAAATTTCAAGGACATGGAAAATAACAAATTAATATATCTGGATGTGAATTTTGACTGTTGAGAAGTTGTGTTCCTTGTGTATTTCAAAATTGAATTTTAACGAAGAATACACATAAATGCAGATGATTTTTGAAGTTTTACGGTATTAATCGCTAAAATAGTTATTTTTTAGTGCACTATGCAGGAGTTTTAATTTGCAGGTGCTATGATCATAATATTCCGAATTCAAATGAGAAAATCTGCAAGAATATACCGGTATGACTTTTTACAAACTTTATTCTGGAACTGATATCCGAGTTTGAGGATGTCAATCAAATTTCTTTATTAACATACTGTGGACATAGATCGCAGGATATAGCTCATTATCAAAATTTGAGACTGGAAATAAATACATTTCAATATGGACAGAATTGGTCATTCTTTGACTGCTGTATAAGTAATTTGGATGCCAAGTTTTTGACCCTGGAGAATTATGGGAATTGAAACATTTTAATATGCCGTCTGCTGGTGGTTATTTTTGCTATATGACTTACACATCGATTTTGAAGCAGTTTTTGGCATGTTTTCTATATCATGGTGTTGATAATTGGCGGGAAGGAGGCGTGTCGATTCATTTGTGATGAGGGAAATAATATTTCCTCATTTCTTCATTGATACATGTTTGAGATGATGAGAGATTCCTTTCTGGGTTGTCTGTGGGGAGGTGGCACAAGTAACTCAAAGGCACGAGAACGGGAGAGAAAAAGGACATCAAACACGACCGACCGAGCTGGTCAAACGCAACAACCAAATCGATACTTTTCATCTGGGGGTATCGGCTCCTGCCTGTGGCCTGTTGGAGGATCCAATCGTCAGGGTGATCACAGAAGTCGTAATAACATTGGAACAGACTTTATACGACCCAAATCACGTTCTCCTGTTCGACCGTCGTTATACCCAAGACAGGTTCCCGGTCCAAGCTCTCGCTATCAGCAGTTTTATATAATGGATTACGAGGACGATGATGAGGACGAGGACCAATTTTACGACAGACAACCACTGAGGGGAATTTTAAAGAAATCCCGTTTAATGTCACCTCATCCTATTCACTATACACAGGTAAAATATAGCTTATTGATGTTGTATAAATTGGTAGATGTTAAAAATGGTGGTCTAATTGAAATACAGTCAAACCTGTCTATAAGGGCCACCCAAGGGAAACAGTAAAAGTGACTGTTATGCACAGGTGGCCTTTATATACAGGCTCAAATAATATGAATAAAGACAGTCTAACCTGTCTATAAAGGCCATGGCCACCAAAGGGAAACAGTAAAAGTGACTGTTATGGTCAGGTTGCCTTTATATACAGACTCAAATAATATGAATAAAGACACAGTCTAACCTGTCTATAAAGGCCATGGCCACCAAAGGGAAACTGTAAAAGTGACAGTTATAGTCAGGTGGCCTTTATATACAGGTTTAAACAATATGAATAAAAAAACATTTGGGATATAACTCTACCAGCCTTTATAAGCAGGTGGCATTTATGTAGAGGTGACCTTTGAGGCAGGTTGGTTGTCCCAAGTCAGTCCATTATACTGGTACCAAAGCAAACTGTATAGGTCTTTGAAAAAGAAAAATGTTGAAGGTTAATGTCTTAACCACTTAGACACCGCTGCCCCTACATGAAGGTTGAACCTTAATTCTCAATACTAGTGGAACACTATACCAACTAAGCTTCCACCATCTCTGAACTGAATACCTCATAAGGAGAGTAGGAATGGAGTGAAGTAATAGAGATTTATGCCCCAGTCAAGATTTTTTACATATATCAGGTACATCGGGGAAAACCGAGTACGTAGAGAAAATCCTCAGATTCTTTTACTAATATTGAGGCTGTCAGTTCTTGGATGTTGGAGGAAATCAGAGTGTACTCAGAGAAAACCACGGCCCTTTAGTAAGTGAACCAACAAACTTTCTCACATTTGAGATCTGTTACAAGTAGGATTCGAACCTAAAGCCTTGGTCACAACCCGCCGTACGTGCAAGTGCGTGCTGTCTACGTGTAAAAACGTGGGGGAAATTTGGCGATCCGTACGTGGCAAGTACGGCCTCCGTGCGTTTTGGTGAATACGCAGGAGAACGCAGACACGACGTAGCACTTTTAGTGCATGCAGAACTTTCTCTGCGTGCAAGCTGCGTTCGCATTACAGATTCACGGCAGTACGTGTGACGTGCGTGCCCTGCACAGCCAGCGACCCCACAACGCACTGACGCCGTGAGTCACGTTCATTGTACTTGCACGCACTTACAACGTACGAGTGAGTAAAGGAAAGCGTGCGTCAGCTGCATGTGTACGTACGGCCTCCGTACGACAACGTGGCAATCGCACGGAGATTGTACGTGGTAAGCACGATACACACACGCACAACTCACTTACCACGTGCGCAACGTATGCTGAAAGCCGCCGCCCACGGCGTACGTCCTCCCTGCGCTTGCCACTCCCTACTCACGTTTTCAGAAAAACGTGGTGCCCGTGGCGTCCGCAGAAAACGTACAAACAATAAACACGCACGGCGGGTTGTGACCATAGCTTTAGCGGTGAGAGGCACTGTGATCAAAAAGTGCATGCTTTAGACCACTTGGCCAATAAGACTCCCTCAACAGGTGAGAAAGAATCATGACAGGTGTAAATCTCCACGCCATTCATAAGTGTTTTAAATGCCTCAGAGTTATCTCCCCTACCCCTATTAGTTTTTAATATGTTGTAATTTTTTTCTTATTTAAAAAATACATTATCTTGCCAAATAAAAATGACCTTAAAAATAGAAAAAAACTGTTACCATAGTAACACCAAAAGTAATATCACTAGATCATTAGATAACCAAGGTCGGAAGAAATTAGTATTGATTTTTTACTTGATGTAAATTTAATTATCGCTGAAAGGGCATTGTTATAGCAATGTAAAGTTACCAGAAAAAAATACAATATGCTTAATGTCAATAAAATGATGATACCACAAAAGGTTGATTTAATGAAAGAAAAATCGGAAAAGGTTTTCTTGGTTTTTTTTTTTAATTGTTAGTATGCTACTGAGAAGTATCTTACAAGAAAAAAATACAAATTCATTAATGCTTAATGTCAATAAAATGAAGATACTACAAAAGGTTGATTTAATGAAGGAAAAATTGGAAAACATTTTTTGTTTTAATCCGTAATAGGCTGCTGAGAACTAACACTGTGAGGGCATTGTTTTAGCGATGTAAAGTAACCAGAAAAAATAATATAATGCCTAATGTCAATAAAATGATGATACCACAAAAGGTTGATTTAATGAAGGAAAGATTGGAAAACATTTTTTGTTTAAATCCGTAATAGGCTGCTGAGAATTATCACTGTGAGAGCATTGTTTTAGCGATGTAAAATTACGAGAGTATACTGCTGAGAACTAAGCTTACAAGAAAACAAAATACAAATTCAGTCATACTTAATGTCAATAAAATGATGATTCCACAAAAGGTTGATTTAATGAAGGAAAAATCGGAAAAAGTTTTTTTTAAAATTTTTAGTATAAGGCTGAGAACAAGTTTACAGAAGAAAAATACAAATTCAGTAATGCTTTATGTAAATAAAATTATCATTCCACAAAAGGTTGATTTAATGAAGGAAAAATAGGAAAGCTTTTTTTTTTAATTTTAAGTTTGCTGCTGAGAACAAGCTTACACGAAGAAAATACAAATTCAGTAATACTTAATGTCAATAAAATCATGATTCCACAAAAGGTTGATTCAATGAAGGAAAGATCGGAAAACATTTTTTTTTTAGTAGCAAGCTTACAAGAAGAAAAATACAAATTCAGCAATACTTAATGTCAATAAAATGATGATTCCACAAAAGGTTGATTTAATGAAGGAATGATCGGAAAAATGTTTTTTGTTTCTTAAAAAAAATTGGTATTACGCTGCTGAGAACTAGCTTACAAGAAAAAAATACAATATTTCTTAATGTCAATAAAATGATGATTCTGCAAAAGTTGATTTAATAAAGGAAAATTCGGGATTTTTTTTTAAATTGGTAATAGGCTGCTGAGAACAAGCTTGGGGATAAAAAGTAATGATTATTATGAAGAGCAATTAAGACTAAAATGTTAATTAATGCGTAGTGATAATAAAGAGCTTTTATTGATGGGAAGTGATTTTGAAGATGGTTTTAAAAGCTACTTGCTGCGAAGTAGTGTAGGATAGGGAAAATATAATGATTATTGTAGTTTTCACATTCTTCTACAAATGAGGCAAAAATATTACAAAGACTGGAGTGGATTGAAGTGAAGTAATGGTGTTTTAAGCCCTAGTCGAGATTCTTTTACTTACAGTCAAACCTGTCTATAAAGGCCACCCAAGGGAACAAGCAAAAGTGGCCTTTATGGGCAGGTGGCCTTTATGCACAGGTTGAAATCATATGAATTAAGAACAATTGGAGTACAATTTTACTGGCCTTTATAAGCAGGCAGCCCTAATATAGAGGTAGCTTTTAAGGCAGGTTGGACTGTATATTGAAGCTGTCTGGTGATTTTTTTTTGCCTAAAATTACTACAAATAAAGGTAGTTTCCCCTGTATTAATAATTTATATGTGAAAGAGTTAACTCCCATTGGTATGGTGGGCAGTTTACGTGACACTAACCAAGAATGTCAGGCACAAAGGCAGATTGAATTGGCAGATATTGAAATGATCACTCAAATTCACTCAAGTTATTTAAAATCCAAACTGAATAAATAAAGGAAGCAAAATATAAAACTAGCAATGTAGGTCGTAAATCAGTTGCCATGGGGATTGATTCATGGCACAGGGGCAATTAATATGACACAAGCCAGCAATGTCAGACGAAAACACAGATTGATCCTGTTTATTTGAAACCCATTCTGAAAAATGAAAACACAAAATATGCCAAGCAAAATACAAAAATAACAATAGTAGGTCAGTCATCAGTTGCCATGGTAATTGATTTATGGCACTGCCATTTATATGACAAAAGCGAGCAATGTCCCTGAAACAAAGACAGGCTGATTCTGCTGATCAAATTCAAATTTTCATTTGAAATCCAAACTTAACAAATAAAAGCACATAATATTCCAAGCAAAATACGAAACTAACAATAGTAGGTCAATCATCAGTTGCCATGGCAATTGGCTTATGGCACAGGGCGATTTATATGACAGAAACGTCAGACATAAAGACAGATTGAACATGTTCAAACTTTTATTTGAAATCCAAAGTGAACAAAAGAAAACATACATGTAATATGCCAAGCAAAATACGAAACTAACAATGAAGGTCAATCAGTAGTTGCCACGGTGATTGATTTATCTTCCTAAATTGTTTAAGGTCAGTCTGGACTTAGGATTAGTATTTTTAAAAAAAATTAATCTTCTGGTTCTCTAAATAGTTCAGGGCTGCCAAGTTAGATTTGTGTGAATAAGATTAAAAAATCTATAGTTTCGTTTCCCAGGAGACAGTTTCCTTGACAATTTAATTATTAGTTAGAAATGGAAAAGATAAAAATCTGTCTAGCGGCAGCAATTTCTGGCCATCCAATACTAGAATTAAGAATGATGTTAAAATGTTAGCAGTCTTAATATTCTGGCTTTCTACTGTAAACCAAGATATTAACTTTCGTGATATTAACTTAAGCTGAATATTTGGTATAAAGAAAACCCTTTTCAAAAACAAGTTTGCGACGATTAACTTTGGCAAATATATTTGTCCTCGCAAATAGAAGTTGTTAACTTGTGAAAGTGAGGTTGTTGTATTTTCTGTGTTATGAACCATGTTTACTGCAGTTGTTAGATGGTAATCCATGCTATGGATTAGAAATTTGGAGGATTATTTCAAGGGGTTTGATGATGGAATGTGTAAAGCCCTGATATCCGTGCGTGTCACAGTTCTTCTCACAGCCGAGGTTTAATTAATAACTGAGTGAAACCTAGTCTGAAAACTTTGTCATTTTCTCTTTCATTCACTAACTGAATCTTGACAAGGATGTAAAACACCATTACTCCATTCCAGTTACTCCACTCATTATTTCACAGACAAAATTTCTGCACCTTTGCCTATAGCTGGTGACATCTCGATTCAAGTGAAATATTCTTGATTGGGACTTTAAACACCATTACTCAACTCAATTTACTCCACTCATTAATTCACAGACAAAATTTCTGCACCTTCACCTATAGCTGGTGACATCTCGATATAAATGAAATACTCTTGACTGGGACATAAAACACCATTACTCCATTCCAGTTACTCCACTTACTAATTCACAGACAAAATTTCTGCACCTTTGCCAATAGCTGGTGACATCTTGATATAAGTGAAATATTTTTGTTTGGGATGTTAAACACCATAATTCAACTCAACTCTTAATTCACTGTGCATGTATGATGTGCAAATTTTACTTTAGGTCGTCTGACAAACTGTTATTAAAATGCAATCAATCTGGATTAAAGAGAAATGATATTGATTGTAATATTGAAAATAAAAGTAATATTTTTAGCGGGGTTGGTGTTTTTGATGCTGAAGCAAGGTTAAAAATATGCTTATGAAATAGAAGCATTTACTCATCAATTATTTGTAACAGGAAAGAGAAACAATGCAGGGTCGGACCGGGGATCGAACCTGGGACCTCCCGCACTATAGGTGAGTGCTCTACCACTGAGCTACCCAGACCGCTACATTCCTCCATTCCTTTTCAAGGGAGTTGAATCGAAACCACCAGGTTCCATCCTGGGACCAACCTGTTGGTTGGCCACTTTCCAGTGTCGGATGAGCCCCCAAATGTAACAGGAAAGAGAAAAAATGCAGGGTCGGACCGGGGATCGAACCTGCACTATAGGCGAGTGCTCTACCACTGAGCTACCCAGACTACTACATTTTCATTCAGCATGTAACCATATCTTTTTCTTTGTCTGATAAACTGTATACAGTAAGACTCCATGTAGATAATAAGATTGATAAAGCATTGTTATTAGAGGAGTGGGGGAATAAATAATAAATTTTAATCTCCATAGGGGTCCAGCTTCAACATTTATCCCATAAAAGCATCATGCTGTCTCCAAGAAATTGTGATGTGATGGAGCTTCCAATAGCCACTGTTTCAAAGATATTACATTCATATCTTAAATGGAATTATATATTTTTCTTATTGTCCAAGCAGGGTTTTATAACACTCATAAAACCATTCAATCATTTTGTTACCATGGAAACACAAAACCATTAAATAAAAATATTGCAATATTCTACAAACATGTATACATAGAGAACAAGTTATAAGTGAGCTAGTATATATATGAATGTGTTTTGTAATATTAAACAATTTATATCTTGCGTTTACAGAAATCAATATAAGTTAAGAACTATCTGTTTTTGTTAATATATTATAATGGAATTGAGTTGGTTGGATGGTTGAATGTTGCTTGACGTCGCATCAGCAATTTTTCAGCTATTTCTGTCGAGAACTATTTTTATTAATCTCTATGGAATAATCTGTGAACAATTTTGTGTATGCATGTGAAGTGCAAGTGTGTTTTATGGTCTTCCTTGTACTAGCACGCACTCAGGGCGACTTTAACATGCTAGCTCCCAGAGTCAGTATGCCGCAGACAAGTGTACCACTCCCCCAGTCCATTATACTGATACCAGGTGAATCAGTAAAGGCCAACGGCAAGGAAAATTCACTTTCCCACATGTGGACATTAAAAAAAAATATTTTGAGATCCATAAAAGGTTGTTGAAATTTGCTAGATTTAATAAGGAATATCTTAGTTAAGGAACAATTGAGAAACTGAAGCCTGTCAATTCCAGGGTTCCATGGACAGCTGAGGCACTTGGTCAGTAGGTTCCTGTTAGAATAGTTATGCTATGCTATAAAAATAATTTCCATCTACCGTTTTGGTGAAGCTAACACCAGACCCTGATTGATCTAACACTATTGGTCACTGACTAATTGACATATCGCCAGCCACGCCCACAATGTTCCGACAAAGGCCCAGCATGCTTGAATAACATACAAAAAAGAATGAAAACTCAGCAATTATATGACGTCACTTATACTAGTATGTCATTAGTTGCCATGATGCTGCTTTAGTATAGTGATGGCGGCCAGTGTTGGAACATAAAAAGCATGCCTGGCGATACGTCAATTTGTCTACTGTTATTGTATGTGTTACTACAGAATCTGGCTATATAATGACGTAAACTTCTGTATATTGGTGCTAACAAATTTAATTTAGCCAGAGTTAAAAAACCATATTAAATATACCTAAACCCCCATTTTTCAGAGATTGTGGCCAAATTTTACAAAAATTTACAATTTATTACAGTGTCATCATTATTATCACCTAAATAGTTTTCATCAATATTTCAGGACAACACCAGAAAAAGACAAGCATTTATGGATATGCTAGCTCAGAGATATCCACAATATTCCGAGAAAATCAGCGGTACTGCTAGCGAAGACGGGTATCCTGTCAGGGTAAGTACCTGTAATTAGTCATTACCTCACCTGTGTACAAGGCCACCTCAGTGGCAAACAGGAATGGGATGATAAATCTATAATCAATTATAATCGATATTTAGAATTACGATACATATATCAATACAAGCTGTAAAAAAATTGATATATTAGCAACTCTGAATTCCTGAACTTTCCCTGTTCAATTTGACTTTTATACACACCAAAAGCCACGACAAGGTGACAGTCAAATAACATTATGGAGACTCCCCATTGAGTAATTGATATTATATTACCTTGGAACTCAAAGTCTGATGTATGGTACTGCAATTAAAAAGTTTAAACAACATTAGAATGTGTGTAATAAGCTTAGAGAGATCTTCAAAATGACATCTTAAATTCGTGAATATTTCGAAAACTATCAAAATCATTCAGATTTCAAATTTATCAGGTTTAAGTTAAGATTCCTAGTTAAGATAGATTGTGAAACTAGAGCCAGGTCTAACGTGGGGATCAAGATCTAGAAACAGGGTGTATTATGGTCAAGTGTTGTTTGTCCATCCATATATCCCCCCATCTATCTGTCTATAATAGTTTGTCAGGCCTTCTCTTCAGTCACTATTGAAGGCATTTTTACTAAACCCAGTATACTAAATGAAAGGATATGACCTTGTGTATGCTTGAAGAGGAGGTAACTCTGTTCAAATTTCTGAGAGTTATGCCCCTTTGAAATTTTTATCACAGTTTTTCTTATCCAGCTTTCTCCTCCCACATTTCTATACAGAACAGAGCATATTATGGATTAAAGCCTTAGTTTTTTGTTTTCTTTTCATTGACATTGTGTACCCAAGAGGCGAGGTAATGCTGTTCGAATTTCTGAGAGTTATGCCCCTTTAAAATTTTTATCATGGTTTTTCTGATCCTGCCTATTCCTCCAACATTACTATACAGAAACAGAGCATATTATGGATTAAAGCCTTGGTTTTTGTTTTCCTTTTATATAATACTACTTAAAATTATTTTATTTCCGCAGCGATATTGTTTGCCTAAAATTACTACCGAATAAAGGTAGTTTCCCCTAGGGGAAAATGACTCAAATTTCCCAATTTCACCATTAAAAGTCCCAAAACAAAAATGATATCAAATTAAATCTAGTTGTCTTTTTCCACAAAATGTTAGATGTTGTAACAGTTTAATATCTTTGTAACGAGAATCTTAAGCTGTTGTAAGCATGTCATAAAACAGTTTGCTGTACAGTTGAACCTGTCTATAAAGGCCACCCAAGGGAAGTTTAAAAAATGGCCTTTATAGACAGGTGGCCTTTATAGACAGGTTCGGAAGGACAAACCGAATCTGCTTCGACACATTATATTATTCTTGGTACACATTGCATTAATGATTTGTATTGTAAACAAACATACTAATCCATGTCTGAATCACAATCCAAAAGCAAATTAAAAACTTTGAAACTGACAAGGTAAAACATGTGAACTTCCACCAGGGGAGTGAGACTGATTGCCCCAGAAGGGAAAGCCTCCCCTGTTTAGCTAGCTACACCTGCCATGTGTGTAATCAAAAATGAGTCAACAATATTGTGATGACAGCCATAAAACTTTTTGAGGGTATGCTGTTTTCTTTGTTGATATAATGTGAACGTCCACCAGGGAAGTGAGACTGTTTGCTGCAGAGGGGTAAGCACCTCCTGTTTAGCTAGCTACACCTGTCAGGTGTGTAATCAAAATTGGGTCAACAATACTGTGATGACAGCCATAAAACTTTTTGAGGGTATGCTGGTTTTTCTCTATGCTGTTTTCTTTGTTGATATAATGAAAGATAAACAATTAAGATTCAATATCTTTTAAAATATTTGTTTATTCAAAATTACCAGGATTTAACATTTACCTTCAATCACCTGGCAGACTGAAGGGTCACTCTCATGCGTACAAACACACAAACTCAGATTTATTATTTCTCTTCAGAATTTGATTAATCTAAGTCCGACCGACACCAAATAAATCGGCAAATTTTCTTGCACTTAATCCATCTTTTTACGATTTACGAATGACTTCTACACGTTGCTCCAATGTCAATGCTGTACGAGGAGATTTCCCCGACATTGTAACGAATCAAGAGATATTCAATTTAAATTTCACACAGTCTTTTAAATCACAATCATATCAGCTATAGAAATAAACTAGACGAATTGACGTTTGCGATGATGCCGATGTGTTTAGTAAATAAGCATTACACAATATGGCCGCTTGGATACAGGTTGTTTACACTACGCTTGCATGATGGGAATTTCCGGTTTCGTTTTGATTTTTATTTTCTATTCCGGTTTTAACCGAAAAATACCGAAAAGTTCCGGATTTTTTTTTTTCAAAATGGCCGCTACGGACAGGTAAATTGGCGAAAATTGACCGTAATTTGGTGACCGCTGGCCGCGTTGGACAGTGACCGTTATATAGAGGTTAAATAAAGAACAAAGCTAGTCGGGGGGATTTTTTATGGCCGTTATAGGCAGGTGACCGCTGTATACAAGTGGCCGCTAGCACAAGTTAGACTGTATTTCAGAATTTCCATTTTTTTAATAATTTAAAAGGCAGAAGGTAGTTTTTAAAAAATGTAACAAAATCACTGATTCCTTTGTATTTTGTCACCTATGGGATCTTATCAAATACAGTAAAACCTCGATTCATCACCACCATTTGTTCAGTCATATTTTGGCGTTATAGGCCTAAAGGGGTTTGGCGATAAATTGGGGGAGCTGGAAAAAGAAAAACATAAGCAAATGGATTTTGGGACTTCAAAATAGTGTGGCGATAAGCGAGGTGGTAAAGTTATCGAGGGGCATTATAACAAGGTTTTACTGTAGTTCCATGCTGTTAACAGGCATACCTTGCATCATCTAGTGGCACTCCTGCTCTATTTTTGAAGATTTCTGAAAATTGTGAATATGGTTTTATATGATATAACATGTATATTAACGTTTACTGTGTCAGCACAGAGTGCTCGCTTGGTAAGTGGGAAGTCGTGGGTTGGAACCCTGATGGGTATGATGCAAGACTTGAAAGTGGGTAGTGACTGTTCTTTCGCCAAGCACTCTACATTACAGAATGAAAGTCACGGTTCTTTCAAATGGGAATTTATAACAAACGAGGTCCTGTGTCATGGTAAGCTTGGCACAATAAAGAAACCTGCTGTATAATGCCATCAGCCCCTATGCACAGGCAAAATTTCTTCACCTTCACCTACAGCTGGTGATGTCTCTACATAAGTGAAAAATTTTTGACTGGTATGTTAAACACCATTACTCAACTTGCTCACTCTTTCAGCACTGGCATCATTTTCTATTTTATTAAAGAATGAATAAGAATTAACTCCCTTTGATCACATTGATTAGTGTCAGATTGTGGTTTAAATGCCTTGATAGTGGCTATGAATCACAGTGCCTAGTGCAAAACAGTTTGTCAGTTTGTTTTCTACAGGTTCAATAGTTTTCTCCTGACATTCCCTGAGTTGCCTCCGCCATTCCAGAACTGATCGTCTTATTGCAAGTGACAGAATGTTGACTACGGTGTAAAACACCATTTATCCACTCCACCATTCAACAACTGACAAAGGAAATATATGTGAGAGAATCTTGACTGAAGCAAAAATGTCAGTACTCCACTTTATTGCAGTAGGAGTTGAGTAATGATGATTAACATTCCAGTTAAGAATATTTCACTTATATCCAGACATTGCCAGCTATAGGTGAAGGTGCAGACGTTTTGCCTGTGCGCTGTTCTAATGGCATTATACAGCAGGGTTCTTCCAAAAGAACCACCATGACTTTCATTTAATTATGCAGTGTTTGGCGAAAAAATAGTCACTACCCACTTTCAAGTCTTTGGTCAGACCTGTTCAGGGTTTGAACCCATGACCTCTCACTTATGGAGCAAGCACTCTACCAACTGAGCTACTGCAGTGGTTAGTGCAGAAGAGTTAATTTATAATATTTCACAAAAAAATCTTGTTGGTTTCTTATCAGAAATAAATAAACCACCTTCAAATTTCTGTAACATAGCTGGCCATGTCCCTATATAATTGAAACCATCTTAATATCATACTCCAATCGACAAATTTTTATCTCGCTTTCTTTGGAGCGAGGGGGGGGGGGGTTGAATTTGTTATATTTTACACATGGGCATGTTGTTTTCTTATCAGAATAAATAACCTTGATAAATTTTTCTGTGACAAATCATTTTCCATTACTGTTCAATTAAGTGAACTGGGTAAAATTTTTGAGATTTAAATTCTGGTAGGATAATTCTTCAAAAATGTGACATTTGAGATTTTGTTCCTGATAAAATATTAAGAGTCAGCAATGCAGCTCCTTAAAACATAATTGAAAAAAGTAGATTAAAATCTGAAAACACAATGTTAAAGATTAAAATATTTAAAAGCAAAGATTTTACGGGATTTAAAACTGGAGATTAATTTATTATAACGGGGTAACTTATCAACAGTGGAATGTTCATGTTGTTTTTACTGCATAATACTGTTTAATCTTTTAAAATTTAAAAAAAATACAGTCAAACCTGTCTTTAAAGGCCACCCAAGGGAACTAATGAAAGTGGCCTTTATGAGCAGGTGGCCTTTATATACTGGTTCAAATAATATGAATAAAGATCAATTGGGATACAATTCTACTGACCTTTAGGCCTAAAAAAAAGTATGTGTGTTTCCGCTAACATAGAATTATTATAAAGGGTCGGTAGGTCAATTTTTTTATTATTTTTTTTAATAGCATATGTTATACATGTGTATGTAATGTAAATGTATTATGTTAAAATTATATTATAAATGTGTTGTTTAAGTTATTTTGCTTATCGAGGTCGAAACAGTTATAATGATTACATATCAAAAACATGTACAAATCAATCGTTTTGCTGACTTGTTTTTGATACAATAGAGTTTTAATCGAAAAATGAAAACGGATTTTTAAAAATCCGGAAAAAAAAACTTGAGTCTGTCTTTTTTTAGTTGGGTCGGTCGGATTAGCGGAAACACATATATTTTTTTAGGCCTTTATAAGCAGGTTATCCTTATATAGAGGTGGCCTTTAAGGCAGCTTGGGCTGTAAATAAGAGGACTTTTTGCTTGATACAGATGTGAATCCTGGTCTTCTGAATTGTGTTGATTTGAGTAATGATGTTTAATGTCCCAGTCAAGAATATTTTACTTATTCCAAGACATCGCCAACTTTAGGTGAAGGTGCAGAAATTTTGCCTATCCTCATGGCTGTATGTAGCAGGGTTCTTTATCCTATCACATCTACCATAACATGGGACCTCATTTATGTTAAGTTCCCATCTGAAAGAAACATGACTTTTATTTTGTAATGCTGAGTGCTTGGCGAAAGAACAGTCACTACCCACTTTCAAGTCTTGGGTTTGACTCATTTGGGGTTCAAACCCACAACCTCCCACTTACATAACAACACTCTACCAACTGAGCTACCGCAGTAGTTCCTCTGAATTGAAAACTTGTCTTGTGAATTTATTACTTTTTTCAGAAGAATAGTTGGCTGATTGTGCTAATAACAGATGTAAATGTTTCAATATCGATATTCATTTTAAACAGACACAAGGTGTTCAGAGAATACTATCCACTACCCTTAAATGAACAGGTGGCCTTTATATACAGGTTCAAATAATATGGATAAAAAACAAATTGGATACAATTCTACTGGTCTTTATAAGCAGGTGGCCCTTATATAGATGTGGCTTTTAAGGCAGGTTGGACTGTAGGCGAAAAAAAAAAAAGAAATATAACAGTAGCTAGAAATTGGCAAAATTGAACCCCTCCTTTAATATAAATGAAATTAAAACAAATTAAATTTTACGGTATGTAATTAATCATCTATGTCTGGTCTATGTATAATATAAAAACATCATTTTGTGGTTAATGTCGTATATAACTTATTATTAAAACAATATGAGTGACTCATTTTAAGTTTTACTGTTAAAGGTGTTATAGCTACTTTTTAATACTTGTATATAGGCAAACAATATTGACCTGTCTGCTTGACCTTTTATTAGGCATTATCCCATACCAGGATCCAGTCCACCTAATACATGGGTAGTGTTAGGGTTCATAGGTAATAAAGTAATAATGCATGTTTCCATGATGTAGATGATACAACTACCTCTATTCCCTATGTCTGTAATCAAAACAAGTACATTTAAATTTAAGGTCAAGCAGACAGGTCAATGTTGTTTGCCTATACCTCGGCAATATAAGTAAAATGTCTATGTGTATTTACTTCACATGTAAATATGATGGTATACCTGTAATTGCAGTTTGAGTGATTTTAAAATTCCTGTTTAATTAGGCAGGTAAGAATGAATTTTTACAACTCGGGTGTCGTTATATCCTGGTTCAAAGTGGGCCAAGGACATGCTAGCAACTTTCTCACAATCTTGGATACCATGTATGAGTGGGTCTGTTGGGTTCAAATTGGATGAAGGACAAGAGGCATACATGCAAGCAACTTTCTCACAATCTCAGATACCATTATTGTAGTGTCCACTTTATGAGTGGGTCCATCGGGTTCAAAGTGGGCCAAGGACATGTGCCATACATTTTAATTTTATATGTTTTCTCAACAAAGGCACTATTACTTAGCTAGGTAATCATCGTGTCCAAAGATTTGCATTAGTCTTGGGTTCAAAGTGGGCCAAGTGACATATATTCAGTCAAATTTAAGGTTCCAAACACTTAAAGGCACCATTAATTTAGCTTGGATGGTAGTGTCCACTCTTTGAATGGGTCTCAAGTTCAAAGGACCATGGTTAAGAGGTGTAAATGTAGACAACTTTAAAGCCTTTCCATTCTACAAGGCACTATTACTATAGCTAAGGTGGTTGTCTCCACTCTTTGAGTGGGTCTAGGGTTCAGCTTGGAGAAGGACAAGTGGCATACATGCAGGCAACTTTCCTACATTGGAGGCCACAATCACTGTAGCTAAGGTGGTAGTGTCCACTCTGAGTGGGTCTCACGTTGGTGTCAGAAAGTCATGATCATTGGAAGATTAGAGCACTGTAAGCCACAGAATCCCCTTCCCACTCTGGTCACAACCTAGTGTGAGAATGTTTGTCATTTTGTTTGCTGAAGTTTGGTCAGTTTTTATCTTGGCAGGTCTGGTTTCCTCTACCATTCATTATATCTCTAGCATAGGTTTGTTTGGATGGTTGCTTAACGTCGCATCAGCAATTTTTCAGCTATTTGCAACGAGAACTATTTTATTAATCTCTATGGATTAATCTATGAACAATTTTGTGTATGTATGTAAAGTGCGAGTGTATTGTATGGTCTGCCTTTAGTGCTAGCTCACAGAGTCAGTACGCTGCAGACAAGCCTACCACTCCTCCAGTCCATTATACTGATACCAGGTGAACCAGTAAAGGCCAATGGCAAGGAATATTCACTTTCCCACATATGGTCTGAGCGGGACTCGAACTCAAAGCAGTGAGAGACCCTGGATTTGAAGACTGACATCTAATCCATTAGGCCACCACAGCCTCTTGTCTAGCATAGGAATGTGTTGTTCAATAAATCATTTATTGAAACTCAAAAGTGTTCTGCATTGACCACAGAAACTGATTCAGTAGCCATTGTTGTATATCACTTAAAAATTCATCATCATCAGTCATCTGAAGAGAAAACAACTGACTCTTTTATTATTCTATTCAAAATTGGTTTGATAATTAAAATATAATTACATGCATAAAATTGGGTCAAGGGTCCAGGTGTGAATTATTTAGCAAGAGAGGGGGGGGGGGTGTTATAAAATAAAATTCATCCAGTTCATCCAGGGTACCAGGGTAGTAACATGATTTATGAGGGGTCAGCTGTTCTTATAAATGGATGAATTAATTAAAATTTATTTGAATTCTTTTGTATTATTAGTACTGAATGAATTATTTATCATATTTGTCCAGAATTAGTATTCATTATTGTATTATTAGTATAGGCAAACAACAGTGACCTGACCTGTCCACTTGACCTTTGATTTAAATATTGATTATGGACCAGTACATTTATGTAAAGGGAACACATGTGTTTATTTCATTTAATGCACAAACAACATGCATTGTCTATGTATTAACTGCAAATTTAAAAACTACCCATGTATTGGGTGGATCATATTTGAATATTCCTGATGAAAGGTCAAGCGGACAGGTCAAAGTTATTTGCCTACACTTTGTTATTAATAATTATTGTCAGTATTGTATAAGTATTATTAGTATTGACCAGGGTTGTGGTCACTATTTGACCAGTATTGTGGTCATTATTTAGTTTTTCACACCTCTGTGGGTCATTTTATTCTACCTGAGCAAATATGAATATTGAACAACTGAACAATGATTACCAATTATGTATTATTTAGGCCATATATAATAAATTCCTAGATTTTCATTTCTTCCCCCCCCCCCCCCCCCCCCCCCCATTTTTTCCGGCCAGCCCCAGAATTTTTTATTTGTTTATTTTTGTTGTGTTCTTTAATAAAGTTTCTTTTAGGCACTTTCTGTTGTCATTACTGTTTTTTCTTTTTAATCTAAAAATAAAAAATAAAAAATAAAATTTGCCCATCCCCCACTTCAATTTTGAAAAAAAAAAATGATGAAAATCTAGGTATTAGTTTTATATGGCCTTAATTAGCTGAATTTTATAGTTCAATTTGTTACACCTGGTTGCTAAAATCATGACCAAATGTAGGGTACATTTTATTTATGATGTTACATCACTTTGTTTTGTTGTATTCCCTCACTCTCTTCACACAAACACACACACCAAAATATATGCTTGGTTTTAAGCAGAATGAGTTTTACATGTGGCCTGTTGGTCAGTCTTAGCTAAAAAAAATTGTGAAGCTGGAAGAATGATGGTTTTGAGTGTAATAACAAATTTCAAACTACCCGTTTGTCAATTTGGTTAAGCATGCTTGGTTTGAGCAGATTGACAAAGTTTTACATCTGCATGTGGCCTGTCTGTTAATTGGTCCACAGCTATTCTGCTCAGTTTAACATCCACATGTCAGTTGGTCTTTGGCTATTCTTCTTTATTATACCCATGTGAATTTTAAATTTATGCTTAATAATTTAGTCCTTATTTCAATCAGGAAATGATTTAGTAACTATGCATAACTGTTATGTTCTCCAGGTACATAAATTATCTCAGGTACCCCAGGTGTTAATTACAGGTGAGATTGATTTTATCAGGTGTTAGTGGGATGATTTAAGGGGGAAAATTTATATACAGGTTCATGATTTTGTTGGAAAAAAATATCATATATCTTTAAATCTTTTAAAGCATATTTTCCTATAAAATCAATACCAATGTTTTCATCACAAAAGAAAGAATGAGAAAGAAAGAAAAAAGGGAGAAAAGGATGAAAGAAAATAAAATGAAATTTTACATAAATATGGAAATAGTTGATGATTCTCTCTTTTTCCCCCTCTCTCTCTCTCCCCAGTTCATTCCTTTCATCTCTTGTTCTGATAATTCTAGCTTTTATTACATTACTCCAAGTTATGTTGTGTGCCAAGTAGCTTTGAAAAGTTAAAATTTGGCTTTAAAAATGTGTAAAAGGAAAAAAAATTGGTAATTTAGCTTTTAAAGAAGGGATTTTAAGAGACACAAAAACTGACATTTTCAGAATTAGACCAGTATTGGAGTATCATGTATTTACTAAATTAGATCTTCAGTTTGTCCCATATGTTCATGCAGTTCTAAATTTTAAAGCTGTACCATATTTTCAGGCAGTCCCAGATTTTAAGCCTGTTCCCTATTTTTTAGACAACCACAGATTTTAACCCTGTACCATAATTTTCAGACAGTCTTTGATTTTAAGCCTGAACCATATTTTTAGGTTCTAGAAATTCATCCTGTGCCAGATTTTCAGGTGGCACCAGATGTATCCAGTAGCTTATAAACAAATACTCTAATTGATTTTGACCAGTCATCTGGTCATCTTCTGTATGGGACAGATGTTAACACAGCAGTGACCAGCTGTTTAATATGACTGGCTGTTTAACAGGAGACTTGCGGTAATATTTACCTGTGCTTTAATTGAGAAAAGTTGACAAGTTATACATAATGACCTTATATAACGGGGCATTTATAGTATAGGTAAACAACATTGACCTGTCTGCTTGACCTTTCATTTAAATATTCATTATAGATGAGTAAAATAAAGTTATAGGGATTGTGCATGTATATTTCGCATATATGATGTGAACAGGTGTATACTTATTGACTGCGAATCCTAAGGCTACTTATGTATTGGATGGACCCGCCTATATGTGAATATCTTTTATGAAAGGTCATACGGACAGGTCAATGTTGTTTGCCTATATAAATATATACATATGTATATATATATATAGTAATAATTGATTTCATACCTTTATATCTGCATAATACACAGCGTTTTAGGTGTGAGTAAACAAAAAAGTTTTACATGTGCAGGAAAGGTGCAGCTAACGAGCAAACACGCAACACACCTGAGTGAGACAGGTAAAGGCTTATAAAGTCATTCTTTAAACTAACGTGGACCAGACAGTTATATATATATTAGTTATTACCAATGTTCTGTAGTCCACAATACAACATATATACAACATGTGTTAAAATTTTTAATTGGCGTTATTATTCAAATGGAGGTGTTAAAATGGGATAATTAGAATTTGATTGCTTTAACGAGGGAAAAAAATATTTAAAAAATGAATCCAACAGAGAAAATTATTTGGAGATATCAGAACAAGGTAGTAATTTTATTTGTTTGATATTTTATACGTTCAATTTGGTATTTTTCAGAAGGGTGGGGGGGGGGGATTTTTAAAAATTATGTGTAAAACACAACATCAATAATTTTGCATTCATGTTATGTTAAATAGGGGTCACTAAGGCCTTAAAAATGGGGTTATTTGGTAAAATGAAGGGTCAATCCTAGTTTCACAGCCTTTTAAGAATGAAGACAGTATTTTTGAAATATGTTTTTAGTGTTTTAAGATAGGGGATTATATGAATGATTGAGTCATTACATTGCATCATACATGTGACTTTTATCTGTAATAATATAAGATAAAAGTACTTGCATGTATAACCTAGATGTACTTGCTTGATATTTCATAATCATAGTATCTATGGGCTAACAGTAGTGACTGATTGGTTATAGAGTAAAGGTGTTTAACATCCCAGTCAAGAATATTTCACTTATATCGCAATGTTACCAACTATATGTAAAGGTGCAAATATTTTGCCTGTGCATTGTGCTGATGGCATTATGCAGGGTTTGTTTTCGTACCATGCTACCATGACAAGGGACCTCACTTATTTTAAGTTCCCATCCAAAAGAACCGCGAATTTAACTTTGTAATGCCTAGTGCTAGTTGGGTCAGACCCAGTTGTGGTACAAACCCACAACATCCCACTTACGGACTGACCACTATACCACTTGAGCTACGTCAGTGGTTCTCTCTCTGCCTAGGTTGGTAAAATAAGATAGTGGTTTTGTTGCAACTTAAATTGAATTGCTATATCATAGTATCTAGAAGCCTAACAGTAGTGGCTAAGTGATAATAGAACCTCTCTTGGCCTAGTGTGATGGAAGTTTGTCAGCTAACTTGCTGATGGTCAGCAGTTTTCACTGGGCACTCCAGTTTCCTCCACTATTCCTGATCTGAATGTGTCAATATAAGTGAAAGAACCTTGACTGCATCTAGAAAACTATCATTCCATGTCACTCTTCAAAGTCCTCTTCAAAGTCCTACTTCTGTGGTAGTTCAGTTGGTAGAGTGCTTGCTCTGTAAATGGGAGGTTGTGTGTTCAAACCCCACCAACAGTGGGTAGTGACTGTTCTTTCGCACTTGGCTTTACGAAATGAAAGTCTTTCAGATTGGAACTAGATATAAAAGTCCCGCCTCACTGTAGGCTTGGCATGGTAAAGAACCCTACAGTGCAATGCACAGGCAAAATTTCTACACCCTTGCTTAAAGCTGTTGATGTCTTGATATAAGTGAAATATTCTTGACTAGACCGTTAAACACCATTTCTCAATTCACTTGATGATGGTTGGTTGTTTTCACCAAGCATTCCTGTTTTCTCCACCATTTTTGACCTGACCGTCTCAATATAAGTGCAAGAATCTTGACTGGATCTAAAAAACTATTTCTTCATGTCATTCTTCACAGTCCTGATTTGATTCAGAATATGAATGATGAATGATATTAAAATTAATCTATCAAGTTTCCCAATCTTACAGCCTTATCTGTGACTGAACCAACATTTAATTAATATACATGTACACCACAATTAATATACAACTAAATGCAGTTGTCTGTTATATAGACCCTGGGTCATGACGAAACTGTTACTGGTTTCACTGCCTGGACTCAAATCACACTTCGGAGAGATCCTAGAGAGAAAGCTCACTTGCTGATGGGCCACAGTTTTATCCAGGAACTATGGTTTCATATGCCATTCCAGAACTGATCTATTTGATATAAGTGAAAGAATCTTGACTGGGACTTAAAACACCATTTTTCAGAGTTTCTCTTAATTTTCGATTTCATTTAGAAGACGAATGATGAATGAAATTAAACTTAATCTATCAAGCTTCATAATCTTAGTGTTATCCTTTTATCTGTGGCTGAACCAACATTTTACTCTTATACATGTACACCACAATCAATAAACAACTCAATGAAGTTGTCTGATGTTAAGACCTGGATCATGGGAGAAACTGTCAAGTTTTAAAAGTCCAAATCTAAATTTTTGCAACTTGTACAGATTTTAGCACAATATAACTCAATGTGTTGATTTTAAGACCTGCGGGTCATGGAGAAACTGTTATGTTCTAAAAGTCCAAATTTTTTGGTACTTGTACAAATCTTAGCTTAATATAACCCAATGCAGTTGACCGATTTGAAGAACCTAGGTCACAGAAAAATTGTTAATTTTTAAATGTCCAAATCTTTCTTGGAACTTGTACAGATTTTAGCGCAATATAAATCAATGCAGTTGTCTAAATTTAAGATCTTGGGTCATGAGGACGAAACTGTCAAGTTTTAAAAGTCCAAATCTTTTTTGCAACTTGTACAGAATTTGGCCCAATATTACTCAATGCAGACCCTTGGTCATGAAGAAACTGTCAAGTTTAAAAAAGTCCAAATCTTTCCTGAAACTTGTACAGATTTTAGCCATTATATCAATCAATGCAGTTGTCTGATTTTAAAACCTGGGTCATGGAGAAACTGTCAAATTTGAAATGTTGAAATTTTTCCTGAAATTCTGCTGTATGCTGTATATGTACTTATTTAAGCATGTACATATTTCAACGTAAAAAATATTATTCATTGCAGTTGTCTGATATATAAGACCTTGAGTCATGACAAAACTATCAAGTTTTCAAAGTCGGAATTTTTCCTGAAACTGCTGTATGCTGTAAATGCACAAATTTACAACCTGCCAAAAATAAATACAAAAGGTCCATTGCAAAACATAATTTTAAACCCGGATGGGGTGGTTAGTCATACTTGTAATAAATATGAATCTCAAAATGGAGATTGTTTTTGACAAAGCCTGTTTGTTATAGATGCAATATTTTATTTTAAAAAAAAATTAGAAATAAATACCAGATCTTACTTTTAAGACATTTAAGAGAGATTTGAGCTAAAACAAATTAGTTTGCAGAAATGTGCAACAGCCTGATGTCTAGAGATTAATACATTGTTCTTATCAGTTATGAAACATCCCCCAAATGTATAGGCAAACAACATTGACCTGTTTGCTTGACCTTTCATTTAAATATCTATTATATGTTATGAAACATCCCCAAATGTATAAGCAAACAACATTGACCTGTCTGCTTGACCTTTCATTTAAATTATTTATTATCAGCTATGAAACATCCCCCAAATGTATTGTCAAACAAGATTGACCTGTCTGCTTGACCTTTCATTTAAATATTTATTATGGACCAGTTCATTTATGTATAGGGGACACAGGTGTATATTTTGTCTACATCATGGGAAAGATACAATTGCAAATCCTAACACTACCCATGTATTGGATGAATGGATCTTCCTATATGAATATTCCTAATGGAAGGTCAAGCGGACAGGTCAATGTTGTTTGCAGGGTCAGTGAAACTGAAACCATCAATCTGTTTTTGTCATCAGAACATCTTAAGTTCAACAATTTAAAATTTAACAGTTATCTAGACATTTGATGTAATTTAAATCAAGTGAATTTTTTTCTGCAATTTATATATATAAAGTGAATATTTTTTTTCTGTTTTTATACATGAAACAAAAATCCAGACTTCTTTATGAGTGACCTGTCTGACTGTATGATTGTAAATGGTTTAGAATTTGGTGCTTTGCAATTCGAGTACTTTGATGATCTGATCCTCTTTATCTTTTTACATTTAGAAGTTACTTTGATGTCCTCACAAAGATTTTTTCATTGTCTTCAAATTTTTACTTTACAGCTAGGAAATTATTATACTCCCCAAAGAGGGAGCATATAGTTTGTGGCTTTGTTCGTTCGTCCCATACATGTGTATCAGGGGTTCAAAATTCCCTGGGTCCGAGGTCCGGGACCTATTGATTTTACCTTGGGACCATTAATATTTAAATTGTAAAAGTCCGCTGAACCTGCCATTTTTACCAGAATAATTCTACTTTTTCAATATAATTACATAATTGCACATGGATCTTTCAATGTTGATATTGGACTTTCAAAACTTTATGTGGGACCTGCTAAAAATAAAGGCAAAAGGTCCTGGACCTTCCATTACAAAACATAATTTTGAACCCCTGTGTATGTTTGTGCATGCATGCATCTGTGTGTCTGTCCATCATAATTTTGTCTGGAGTATGCTTCGAAACCTGTATGAGGTATCAACATGATAGAGCTCAATGAGGAGAAGTGCAGTGCACAAAAGCCTACCTCTATTTTGCATAATTGAAGAGTTATTGCTCTTTACAAAATTTTATTTAAACCTAGCTTTTCAACACTAGCCTTTACTCGGAGAGCATCGATTGTTCAACCAACTATTGCGGTAGCTCAGTTGGTAAAGTGCTTGCTCTGAAAGTGGGACGTTGTGGGTTTGATAAAGAACCCTGCTGTGTAATGCTATCAGCACAACATTTAGGCAAAATTTATGCACCTTTACCTATAACTGACGACGTCTTGATATAGATGATAAGGATTGACTTGGATGTTAAACACTATTGCTCAACTCAACTCTTTATTCGGGGAGCATCCATAGGCTCTGCAGATTCTCTTTTATCATCAATATATCTATTCATTAATTTATACACTACTGTTATCTAAGTGAGAAGACATCCAAAAATTCATCAATCATTATTTGTCTGACAGTACAGTGACATGTAAATATAGATATAGTTACTATTGATTTACTGTACATACACACCAATAATCCACTTAGATTATACTGTATAAGAAGAAATTTTCTGGATTAAAAAATACTTGCAATTTTCATGATGACCCTTGTACCGCAAATACAGTCCAACCTGCCTTAAAGGCCACCTCTATATAAGGGCCACCAGCTTATAAAGACCAGTAGAATTGTATCCCAATTGTTCTTTATTCATAATGCCTGAACCTGTATATAAAGGCCACCTGCCCATAAAAGCCACTTTTATTGGTTCCCTTAAGTGGCCTTTATAGACAGGTTTGACTGTATATCTTCTCGTGAAAATCTATAGAAACCAATAAATCTGAATAAATAATGATATTACTCACTTACTTGTACCTACAGTAGGAACGCCAAAGCCGCTGGCATAGGGATTCATTAAAATTTGTGAACTTGCAAAAATGAGATAAAATTGGGCAAAAAATAGCGAACCTTTGGACGAGGCAAAATCGGGAATTTTGTTCAATATATCATCGGATGTTATGAACAGGGCTATAACATAAAAATCAGTATACATGAAACTCGTCTGTAGCTATTTTTTACAAGTCCGGTTACATTTAAATATCTTAATTCAGTGATAAAAACGAGTCGCTGGCTAAATTTTAAAAATTTGTTTTTCACAAGATTCCTTCCCATTTATCACAACGCGCGTGCACCAGAATTATTTTTATATCAAAAGAAAGATCTTTTTGCAATTCACAATTTGATATATAATTCATCAAATAATTTTCCTTACACAAAAAGTGTCCAAGTTTTAAAGGTGAAAAAAATCGCCGTCAATCCGGATTCTTAGATACTGGTCGGGTCCATTTTTCGTCTAATTTGACCTATAAATTTTGTAAGTACTGCTTCCTAGCTGTGTTCTATATTTAGTTTGGACACACAGAAGACGCAGAATGGCATTTACGATTGAATAAAGTAAGTTTAGGTTAAAATTATCATCTTTTTCGTCAGACTTCTCATAGAATTTGCCGGATTTTAGGGCCTACTTTCGGTCTCCATGTTAAAACTTGGCAATATGCCGCTTCGACCGTTCATTTCACAAACTAAAAATCCACATGACAACCACATGCGCAAAATCTATGTTGATTGACCACGTACGGTGTATTATAAGTGTTAGTTGAATTGTGGAATTAATGGCAATAGATAAATCCGTTTATTTAGGATATGCGATTTGGGCCCCAGAGGGTTTCAGAAGGCCCTTCACTTCTCAACTGTGGCAACCTTTGCCTTGTGATTTTCAGTCATTACAGGCTGATATTAACCACCTGGTCACTAAATCAGTAAAGTTGAGAGTGAAATTTTCTTTCATATTAAGTCGACAAAGACAGAGAGTGCATTTTACTTTGAAAACATACCCTGTACAAACACTAGCCTAACAAGTACCTGGTATAAACTTTGGCTTGGCCACTGTCACAGGCCTATACTTTTTCACTCTAGATGCAATTGGCTCTTACCCATGTTAAATTTCCTGCAGGTAAATGCAATAATATTATTAAACAGAGACTTTAATATAACCATTAAGGGTTTGCCTAAACTATTAATGCTGGATAAGCTTTTATCAAGTAAACCAGCACTTGAAAGTGAAGATATATACTATATTCTAAAATTTAAATGTCTGGAAAATTTATACTGTCCCTAATTTAGTCCATTTGATTAAAATTAAAATTCTCATTTGCCAATAAACTATTTTTGTTTAAATATAAAAAAATTATAATTTTGTTAAATAATTTAGTAAGAATATATAATATTATTTGTTAATTTTGGTGTAGTCTAGTGTTTATATTTCAGATAGACTGAAATAATGTGCCTTTCATGGCCTAATAAAGATTTCCTTCTAGCTAAATTATTAAATCTCAGTTCCAGGAGAAATTCCTGTGCTTTTTTGAAGAAAGTTACAGCACTCAATACAATACTGAGATATTGGCTAAAACTTCAAGGAACATAGCCATTTGAGTCATGCAAGTTGATTTAAATATGTGTTTACTTGAGCTTCCACTACAAAATGGAATATATGTAGCTGAAAAGCTTCCACTTGCAACATTCAAGTTCAATCAATTAGTAACACACCATAAAAACCACTAAAAAGTGAAAAACAGGAGGCAATGTCACTTAAATTGCCAGTTTGAGAACACTGATTATAAAATTACCAAAAGCCATGTAAGATTAGAAGGTCAGTAATTGCACTCCTAATAATCTAAGAAGTCAACAAACTCCTATTCAACTTGTCACATTTCACAATGCCCAATATTACATTTATTTTCAGTATGCAGATAGAAGTAGAATGTGCATTTGCATATGGTATTCAAACTAACAAATGAGCAAAATAATTTCTAAACCCAAACTGAAACAGTATATGACTGGCTAGTTAAATCTCAAATTTAAAATGCAACCATCTATTTACTAAAATGCTACTTATGGATATATAGCCAGTTTTTAAAACCCATATGCTCAAATGGCATTGACTGCATACTCTATCATTGCTTCAAGACTGAAAGGGAGAGACATCATATGCTTACCACATATCATAAAAATAGTTAAACTTCCAATTGAATAGATAAACCATATAAACACCAAAAGAGTTCAAGGTAAAACAATCGTCTTTTTCTCCTCAAGTATTGTTTTTGAAAATATTGCAAAGGGGGGGGGGGGGGGGGGGGGGGGGGGGGGGGGGGGGGGGGGGGGGGGGGGGG